>CM073769.1:57943534-58003534 GCA_037158775.1 Hetaerina titia | reverse complement strand
AGATGATTTGAGCTTTCGGCCTACTCCGAGGCCTTCTTCAGGTCAGACTCATATATATATATGTATATATATATATATATATATATATATGCATATGTGTGTGTGTGATATGAGGAGAAGGAAGAGAATAAAATCCCGAGGAAAGGGAAATGGGACAGGAATCAGTGGAGAGGAGAAAGGGAGACAATTGGTGAGGGTGTGGGGGGAAAGAGGTTAGAAGAGCAGGGGCTGGATCTTGGGAGTAAGGTAGACGGACGGGAAATTTGGTGGCGGGATCACGGTCGAATATGGTTAAGTGCACAAGGACATGGAGAAAGCTGAATGGAATCCTCAAACAAGTGGCGCGGGGGGGGGGGGGGGGAGAGAAAGAAAGGGAGTGGTGCAGGTCCACGGAGGTTGACAGGTGAAAAGAGTGGGAGGATTCATCCCGGAGAAAGTGGACGGGAGGGGCCTAAAGGAGGTAAAAGAGTGCAATGGGGATGGAAAGGAAAGAAAGTCCGGTTGAGCGAGAGGGTGCTCGGAGGGTCGATGGCAGGGGTACGGTAGGGGGGTGGGTGAAGAATGGGGAGTAGGTCGGTTAAGGGCCGATTAGTGTTATGCCCGCCCGGCGCCCTCTCCCGGCGACTCTGGAGGGGCAACGTTTCCCCACCGCGTAGGGATGGGGCTGGGGGTTAGAGGACACACACCAGAAAGGTTGAGAGCATCAACCTCATCCGCATCGAGGGTCCCGACCGCAACGGGGGTGACCCGCGACTTTGGTCCCGCCCCCTTCCTCCCATATGGTCCCCCTCGAAAGGGGGTATCGATCCCCACTGGAATGTTTTCCCCGACTCCGCCTGCTTGGTGATAATGGAGCTGTTTACGCTTCGAAAAATAAACTATTGAATAGAGCGCATCTGACTTTCATCTCGGCCTACGAACTGGGATGGGGAAGTGGAACATTCCCGCGGCGTACGTCCAATCACCAAAAAATACACCGGAAAACGGTAGGAATTCGACGGACGTTTTCTTCATTCAATCCGGTCAGAGGGGAAGGCTAGACGAAAATTAGATGGATGAGAAAAATAAGCCTGGGAGGATAAGAGGGAGAAAGAGAGAGAGAAAGAGGGAGGCTTGAATACTGAAGGAAATAGAACGGGGTAAGGGTGGGTGAGAGAGAGAGAGAGAGTCCAAGGGAAGAGAAGAGCGGTGGGGTAGGAGGGAAGGAGGAAAGTAGTAGGTGGCTCGCTGTGTTCGTATGGAAGGAAATTAGGTTTCGCAGCGGGATGCGGTATCCTCCTCATCCAAGGAGAGAGGGAGGGAGGGTGGGAGTTGGGGGGAGGGTTAAGAGAAGGGAGCTTGGTTTGCAGGGTTTTCAGGGGAAGGGGTGGAAAGGAAGGCCACCCCCAAAACCACATTCCCTCCCTTTCCGCGCTCTTCCTTAAAAAAACCCTCCCAACCGACTATTCTCCCACTCCTCCCGGCCCGCCCCGGCCCCGCCTTCCGTTGCCTACGCCCCTTTTTCCCGACGAGGTAAACATTAAAATTCTAAATGCGGAGGAAGAGTAAGTTGGAGGTTATAAAGGGGATGGGGGTTGGGTGGGTGAGGGAATGGGATAGAGGACGTGAAGAGGTGAGCGTGGGTGAGGAGTGGGCCGGTAAGGCATGGCAGGAGGGGGAGAGGGCAGGAGAATGGAGTGGAGTGGGTGGATACAGGGCGCCGCCGAGCGCTCGGGCTGCTCATGCCCGCGACAGGATTAGACCCTACTTATCATATCTGATAACTAGGGCTAAGGTAGAGGCAAATGTAATGGGAATATAAATAAATAAATAAATTAAAATATGAAACGTAATTTCGCTAGTATAAAGTAGTTATCTTTCAGAGGGGTTAGGATTTCGTGAATCAATTAAGAGGGAGGTCCTCAGTGAAAGCGTGGACGAGTTTAAGGTGGATTCAGATCCCGGGGTTAAACTGACTCCGTTCTCGATTATTTGTGTAGGTTTACATCCACGAAAGTGAATTTATGATCATATGGCTCAGAATCTAAAGTCTGACGCCGAAATTTGGCTCATCCCGTTTTCTGTCTCTCATTGTTTTCGATGTTAAACGTCTTCACGCTTTGAGAGGATACTGAGGCCCGCATTTCGGGCAAATAGTTCACAATTGAGGTCACATGAGTATGGGAAAGGTTCAAGGTAACCCTACATTATTAGCAATTAAATGTATGGTATTTTGATATGGTTAGACCGCTAACTGTGGACTAAGCAGCAGAAAAGCTCCTGATTAATTCTGATTCTCAATAGACCACTTTGTGTTCGGAATAAAACTTCGTCTTCGTTTGGACCGCTCAAGTTTTAAACAAAGCCTTACCACTTTACTTTTCATATCCTTGATGAAATTCACAGATTTCTGGATGCACATAGTGTTTCGCGCATGCCAATCAACGCTGATTTTATTTGAAGTGGATCCCCGAACAATTTAAAGATTTGATGGTAACTTTGGTTAATTGTTAATTTGGGCCTTTTAAAGCGAATTCATCTGTATTGGTTTCCATGATCGAGCAGATATGTTATCCAAAATCGTGAATATTGCGATCAGATTTAATACTTGAGAGTAATAGCTAGTACGAATAATATGGCTTGCATTTACGATAAACCTAGTTCATCTAATCTATTGTCCTTCCAAGAGATTCTGCAGTCAAAACTGCACTTGAAACCGTAATGATTTATCGAGTCACGTTTCTATTCTGCTTTTAGTAATTCAAAGAGAAATGCACATTTCTTTCCATGGCATATTTTCATAGCTCTTTCAAAGTACTTCACGTGGAATATTTACTTTTGATCTCTTGCCAAACTAGATGCACTAGTAAAGAAGAAGCAACCACCAGTGACAATTCAAAGTTAACGCTTTTACGTCTAAAGGACGACCATAGCAATATTTAGATATTTTATTGCGTAAAATATGTTAAAAACTACTAAAATACATAAATATTAATTTTCATTTCAAAATATAACCTACACCTGATAGAATTAAATCACCGAATTCATAAATTTCATGTACTTCCTTTAAAGAAAGACGTAATAACTAAAAATTGAACTTTTTTTGACACGGTTTACATACGCTGTTAAATTAACGTAGGCATATCACGTGAGACTGGTGGGTCATTAGCTGTTGAAAGAGAGAATTGAATAAAAAATCCGGCAAAGTACAAATACTTTTACATTTGAATTTTCAGAAAAAAAATCATCTCATTCTGATACTCTTTCCACAAATAAAAGAAGAAAGCTGGATATTTTTACTATAAATAATCACATAATATAATCCCAAAAATTAACGAACGGCAATTCTGAGCGCAATCGTTAAAGGTGCGAATTTGTGTAGAGGGCTTATGTTCTCAAAGGTAATTATAACTCAATTCCGAAATTATTATTTTTATGGCTATAAAACCCGGGAGCCAGAACGGCACTTCCTGGCCCTGTCTCCTCGTTCCCCATCGTGCTGCCACGTGTATCGAACATTACTCTAGTTAAATTGTAAGGCGTAAATAAGAAAGCGGAAGGGAAAAAATAATTTCTCACCATTCCCCCCACTATCACCCCTCCACCACAGGATCAAAAGGATTCGCATTAAAAGGGATTAAGCTCATTTTTCATTCGGATGAATGGCCATCTTTTCCAACGGGAAGAATGGACGCGTTTGGGGAGGGGTGGCACGAGTGGAATGGGGAAGGAGAGAGAGAGAGAGAGAGGGGGGGGAAAGGACGAAGAGGAATGGGAGGAGAGATTGCTGCTCCACGGTACGAGGAGGAATCAAGCGGACGTTGGGGGGGGGGGAGGTGGAGGGAGGAGATAAAAGCGGGATCGGGCAAAAAGGTGTACCTAAGGTAGGTGTGTAAGAATAGTATGGGCTACGGAGAGAGGAAACAAAAACACGGATCAAGGGGATATAAGGAGGGGAAGAAGTAGCCGGAGAGAGTGTGTGAGAGAGAGAAAGGAGGAAGGGATTAGTGAGGGGGGAAGAATTTTTCCGGAGGATGAGTGGCTGGAGAGAAGGCTTGGGGTATCTGGGGTATACAGGGGAGAGAGTTCGGGAGGTTGGAGAGTGAGGAGGTTGAGAGAGGGAGAGGAGTGTGGGGAGGAGAAAGAAACAGGGAGGGGGTGTTTGTTTGGAAAGAAAGAAGGGGGAGTGGGCGGGAGGAAGACGGGCTGGTGGGCGTATGAGGTGAGGGAAAACTTGTAGAGAGGGTGGTGGACAGGGGATCGAGAGAGGTGGGAAGAGAGAGGGGAGCATGTGGAGGAAGACTGTCGGTCCAGTGTCAGCGATTTATCGACCTCGGACAATGCAAAATTAATGACAGTGCGAAGCGGGTGGCGAGGCGAGTGAAGGAAGGAGGAAAGGGGATTGAGGTCGGAGGAGGGAGAGCAGGAGGAAGAAGTGGGCTGCCTGGGGGAAGGCGAAGGCGTATGGGTGAGGGAACGGGATAAGTATAGGGTGGAGGAGAGAGGGCGCGTTTGAAAATGATAGGGAATGAGGAAGGGATGAAAAAAAGGAGTACGCTAGGCTAGAGGAGATGCGCGAGGGGAGGGGACCGGAGAGAGGGAGGGGAGGGATAAGGGGTGGAGATTGATGGAAGAAGAAGAGACGGGCGTGGGGATGGTCAACGGTTGGAGGAGGATTTTCGGAATGTAGGGTGAGTTGTGGTGGTGTGGGAGAGGGGATGAAGAATCAAGCGGGAAGATGAGGGAGGAGACGGAGAAGGATGCTAGGAGAGCACCAAAGAAGCAGCGGCGAGCGATATTGGGAGAAGGGGTGGAAGAGCGCGGCAGGTTGGTCGGGGGAAGAAGGAAGCAGTCCTCTTGTTTGCTTGCGTTGATGCTCGTTTTACGCGGGGCAATAAAAGGAATGAGGCACGAGGGGCGGGGCGGGATGGGGTGGGGTGAGATGTTGGGCGGGACGATAACCTCCTTCCTTAGCCCGAAATCACCGCTCGCTCCCCTGTCTCACGTCGAACTTGGCTCCCTTCTCCTCCCGCCCACTTGTCCCCACATCCCCTACCAAATCCCCCAGGATCTCCACAGTCTCCTCCTCACCCGACCAATGCTCCCTCACTCGCAATCCCTATTTCCATCTCAAAGGTCGCCTGCAGGATGTAAATGCTCGATTGGGAACCCCTCTTGTGGGCGACGTGGAAAATAGGAATGGACCTCTGATTCTGGGTCCCACCGCTATCAATCGCCCCGTCCGAGGACGGTAAATGGGTTGCGTTTTAATCGAATCTGTAGACCTTTACATTGAATTTAATTCATTTGCCCACTTTATTTTTGTTCAAATGTTTGTTTAGCGGACATTCAAGGCCTGATGAATGGGATGGAGAGTCCAATAGATTTTTCGGCATCAAACCATCGTTGTTAAAATATAGGCGAATGTCATGATGCGCCTTTGGAATGAACATTATGCACATAAGCTACCAGAGATTTATATTCTGGCTCATGCAGCGTCAACTTTTTTTTCTAAAAACTAACTAAAGCTTAAATAATGGTTCATCAGCGGACCCAGGGGGGGTCTCATGTATGCAGAATGTGTACCGAGAAAAGAATTAGAGACGTCTAAAACCAATTCATGGAATATATTATATTTCAAGAAGGTACCATTCATATTTTTAGAACCATGCCATAAACTAAAACGTTTTATAAAGCTATTTTATGAACTTGTTGCATGCTAAAAAGATTTTAAAATGCAACCTCTGTTTCACGATGATAAATTGCTAATTTCAATCAAAAAATAAATATTTCACGGGAAAAACTGGAATACATAAAATAAGTATATGGTGGCGAGATATGAAGGATAAAAAATTATCTTATTTGAAAAATGGGTTAATATAGGGTTTATCTATTTTATTTGAGAAAAGGGTATAATATATTACTTATATCTGTATAGTAAAAAGTTGCTTTGCTCTTACTCTAATATCAGTTAATTCTTGTAAAATGTTTGTGGGAATTATTTCATCGAGTTATTAAAATGATCATTCACGTTAGAAAAGATTGTTTTGAACTATTCCTTCAAGTAAATTAATGTAGTGAAGAACTTTACAACTTTTGAATTTTGACTCTCGCCAAAAATTACAGGTGGTTCGTATAAGAGAAGAAACTAAATGGGAAACATTTGAAGAGTTTTTCCTTTTGAAAACACTAAATCCCAATTCTAAAGGACATACTTAATGGGAACTGAGATCGCATACTTTTAATGAATACATTTAGCCTCCAGGCCTCCTTCAAGGGTTTTATTTTCAAATTTTGTACTTCAAACCAAACACAGCCACTCCCAGAAAAAATACTTTTCTTGCCATTCTACCGTTTAAGGTAGGTTTTAGCTATATCTTAATAAATGATTAGGTAAATTTATGACATATTAGATGAATTAGATAGATCAAATAAATAAATGATTCGATGAACATTTAAACCATTAATTTCTTCATCTGTCTGACAAAAACAAACCTGATAACACTACAATAAACCCTTCTTCCTACCTCCCCACAAAATTCTACATACTTCCTACTTCCCTTCATTCGGTTCAACATGCATATCCCTCTTCCTCTCCTCTTCAGTCTTCAGCATCCCACCACAAATTAAGATGATTTGAATCTGCTCTGACTCCTTTGGATTTCTCTCAACAATCTCTCATACCCCACCACTCTTAGCAGTTCCTCGTTTATTTTCTTTTATGACCATTTCACCTTTTCCATTCATATCCACACCCACATTTCAAAAGCTTCCAATCTACGCTTATTATCTTGCTTCAACTACCATGTTTCCGCGCCGTATAAAATTACGCTCCACATCAAATTTTTACAGAAAAAACTAACCTAAATATTGGTGAAACTTCTCAATTTGGGAGAAGAAAATATATTGTTCCATTCCGCATAGCAGGAATGTAGGGCAGATTTATGTATAGCACATTGCTCATGCTTTTTAATAATTTACTTAGCTATTATTTCTTAGCAAAACGTTTTGTAGCATGCACGAAGAACACAGGCTACTTCAAAGCATTACTCTTAAATTCGTAGAAAAACGTACCGCTGGTAGAATCAAGAAGTCGACTAATCTTCCACATCATTTTTCCGCTGATTTCGTTCGTATACTTTCAATATTCGTTACATGTGTAACACTCGAGCTATTTAAAAATTCCATCATTAGCATACGGCACACTCAGCAGATAATAACGAATTGAATCTTTGGGTCCCATAAATCACTCCTCAAATCTGTATATTAGCAAAATATACCGGAATGAATTTGATTATAAAGCAAGCGTAAGTCCCTAAGCAATAAATTCATTTATTTTTGGGAATAAATGTAGCTAATAAATATTTTTCTTCATATTGCGAACGTCCCAATTTATAGCCAAGATTCCTCACGGGAACTATCGCTTGCAATCACTAATGCCGCTGGATGGGTCCCCAGCCGATATATCCCCCTCGAATATTCTTTCTCCACCCTACCCCTCTCCTTCCGATTCAGTTTTCTCTTCTTCTGGCTCGGCCCCCATGCCTCCTGCAATCTCTCTCACTCTCCCACCATTCTCCTCCTTCCCTCCGCGAGCATATCCTCTTCCATCGTCTCACTCGTATCTCACTCCTCGCATCCCCATGGGAAAGGGTAGGGGATGCGTGTGGGGCGGGGAAGAGGGAGTGAAATAACTTTTCCTTCCTCGACCCAAAGCTCTCATTTTCCCTATCCTTCTCAATTTCCTCCGGCGTACCTTCTCAATCTCTCGGCCTCTCTCTCCCCCCCCCCCCGTAATCATACCGTTCTCTCCCTCTCCATCCCTCTCTCTCCAATCATGACGCGATCCAGAGCATAATTTGGCGTAGGTATTAGTGTGCTAGTGTGTGGGGGGGAGTTTTAAAGAGGTATGCAGGAGTGACGAAGAACGTTCAGGAACGTTCGTGGAGCAGGTTGCGAGGTTATTGCTGTTCGAGTTACGACTCCTTCCAAAGGGTCCTCTTCCGCGCGGAGACTATTCTTTTTATTTCGGAAAGAAATTAAATGTTCTTCGCCCTTTTTCTTTCTCTGAGAGGGGGAGAGGATGGTGAGAGAGAGAGGGGTTTAAGGAGGAACTGGCGCCGCCGGTCGGGTCGTCATCCGTTTTGCTTCGCCACCTCACGTTTCCCTCCTCCAACTGAAATTTATCCCCTTAGTGGGCGTAATATATGTGCCGCAACTGTTGGCACGCCGCGAAATATTCGAACTGAGTGGGAAGTGGGGGACTGGATCTTTTTGTATATTTACGCAGTGAGATCCCCTTCCTCTCCTTCATCCAAGCACCGGATGGGGTGGAACTGCAATCTGCCACGGACACCTTCTCTCGCTCAGCTCCGTAAGCAGAGAGTGCCGATAGCTGTGCCACCTACGTCTCTCGTGGTAGTCATTAAACACGGCCGGTGCTGATGAATGAGCCGTGTGCCTCTAAGGGGAATTAGATTAAAAAAGAGGCTCAGGTAATTACCGCCATTTTCTCACTCTTTTTTTCTCTTTCTGCATTGCCTGGATCCTATCTCTTATTCTCTCCTTCTCCACTCTTTGTTTGGGGAAGTTTTCGTTACTGACGTGTCACACCACTGGAAGCGGTCTCGAAATTTCTTTTAGCCATTGGATGAATTTTATTCCCTACTATAAGATTAGTTTTACTCCGTTTCTAGATGATGATGCTTTTAGGAAACTTTTTTCATTTTGTCATTTCACGAGAGTACAGCTGTAGTTGATTTTGCATCCGCAGGCCTAATAGAAAGAAGTAGAGAAACTTTTGACTAACTCCAGGTAATTATTGAGTCTCAATTGAAATAAAAACAGGTTATGAGGGAAAAGAAACATCGTAAAAGAAATCTTGAAGTGGAACTAAAAACCTTTGGATTTAACATTAAAATACTACGACAGAGTTTCAAACAACATATTTTAAGCTTTTAGACTTGAATAGGGTTGAAAAAAATTGCCTGCATTGCTTTTGTACCAGATTTGTTACCCTCAATATTTACCTAACAACTCAAATGTAATTAATTCGTGCAAATTTGTTATTGTTCTATAACAGGATGTTTACCTGTCAACGATAGGAATGAAGCAGTTAGCTGTAGGTGCGTGTATGATGTCGTATATAGATGCATCTTTTAAGTCCCAATGGGTAGCCGTAAGAGGTTCATTGAAGATGTATTGCAAACACACGAACAGGAAAGTGTTTACCCTCTTTAACTATTGATTCCTCTGAATTTGAAATATAACTTTTTTTTAAATGTTTGATGACTCATTGAAAAATTAAGCCAAGGGAAGGTTTTAGACCATCTTCTTTCCGTTCTCTTGATGAATGTAGCGTTTGACGCTGCTCTTATTAAAAGAACATTAATTTAAACTCTTTTCATCTCCCATCTCCAGATCCCTTCTGCATCCACCGGTTAATCATCCATTTTACTTAAGTTATGCTTTCCCTTCAACTCCATTATCATCATTTCTTTTTAACCCTCTCGCTTCCTGCCTGGATATCATATCCCGTTTCTTAGCCTCCTTCCTCCTACTTCCTCAGCCAGCCATCGATTAAGTTCCCGTTTATCCTCTTGAGCCTCTTTCCACGCGTCTTTTTTCATATTTGGCTCTCCTCTGTATTCTTTAGGTGGTGCCAATTTATTTTTCGTCTTTGAAATCCCTGTTCCTTGGGGGTGGGATATTTCAAGGGCTCAGTGTCGCGCGGTTATGTTAATTTTGCACGACATAACCTGAATTGTTTTTGCACCTTTCTGTTACTGTTTTACCTGAATACATATTTTTAGATGGAATACAAACCTGAGCCATGAACTTATTTACTTAAGGTATCAATGAAACGTCCAAATATGATCTCCTTAAGGTTTTGATAGAATATATTTTATTACTGTGGAAAAATGTAGGTTAGTTTTTAGTTATTCTGGTACAGTATTATTTTTCAAATATTTTGACTGCCATTGTAATTTTTAAACGTAAAATATTTTATGAAATCTGTTCTCTCACATATCTAAATAAAAATATGAATTCTTCATTTTATTCATGCCAAACCTATCTTGCTCCGATATAATTTATATTCCAAGATGTTTTTCAACGCAAATTAAGGAAATATATTGTATACAAGCATTAATTCATTAAAATAAAAATTAATTTAATCGCAACCTTCATCGATATCATTTTAGGTGTGTTCTTTCAGTGTAATTTTGAGTTATTACAATCAGTTAATACGCTATCGAAAGAGGAGATTTATCGGTTTTCCTTCTTCCATGGCCGTTTGTCACGTACCAGGTTGCTTTTTTTGCACGTTTTTCAATTCTTAAATCAGTATTTTGTAGCACAACAGGGAGTCTTTTGCATGTCGGGCGATTTTTCTTTGAACTTTTTCAGTTTTTGAATCAGCACTTTTGATCCAGATGATGTTATTCGCCAAAGATAATATTTACCACACCGTATCATGATCTTCTGACATCAAGAAAATTTTCCCGCGGAGGAATAAAAATTTTAAAAATTGGAATTTAATTTTTACTAAATTTAACAAAGCCAAGATTTACTTGTGAGTTTTATTTACAATCATTCAATTTTTTTTATTTTCCCTAAACCACGAATATGATGGCAGGAACATAACCATTTTACTAAGTTTGTTCCACATTTTCACAATACATTGTGAAAATAGCAATGTCAACTTTTCCATCAATTTGTACATTGGAAATGTTAAAATATAACAAACCCATCTTGATGAACAATATAGACACGAGACTATGTTCTAGACTTGGTTAGAGGACACCTAATAACTATTTTAGCACAAAACTCAGTCCTTACTATTCCATATATTTTTAATATGCGTGAGTTCTTCTTTTCTCTCTTTTTACATGCCTATATTAACTTTAACTGAGTAAAACCGAATGATAAGACACTGTAAACAAGTATGTCTGACGTGCAGATCATTTTTTGCCAATGAATAATCCAAATGAAAAATATCAAAATTTTTTAAATATTGAACAATTTTTAATGAAATTTTTGAAAATATTTTCATTTAAATTTGGTCTATCATTCCACCTCAATCAAATGAAATCTTGTTATCTCTCTGCTTGATTTACTACAGAAATATTTCATAAAGGTATAGTCTCAGCTGCTGCTCTGTGCGGGGAAAAGGTCGCCGCAATGTTTGATGAGAGGTAAGCAATACATGGATGTGTTTATTGTAATTCTGATGACGGTAGATCTGGAGTGGAGCTGAAGTGGAGCTGAAGTGGTGTGAAGTTTCTCAAGCCACAACATATGGTCTGAAAAGTCAAAGTGCGCCCATGACATCTCGAAGGCTCCGAAAGATATTGAGGAGAAATTCTCACAGCTAGTCAGTTGCCTTTGTCAACAGCTCGGTAGTTTATATGGAGACGTACCTCGTTCCTTACCAAGTGTATTTTCATGAAACCTCGTGATAATGGACGGAAATAAGTTGGATAGGGAAGAAGACAAACGGCAAAGTTTTACGTGTGGGGAAAGAGAGGCAGTTGGTAGATGAAATTCGGAATGAGCTGAGAATTATGGTGAAGGAGAGTGATATTAAGAGTTAGCTGGTTGCTGGAAGTCATGATAATGCTAATCAACCAAGTGACGCAAGGAAGATATTACGTGTTTTGGAAAACATAAAGGCAGGAGGAAAGTATGTACAAATAAAGAATACAAGAAAGCACAAAAAATGCTTTTAGGCTGGAGGACGTACATGCGATAAGTAAAACGTAGTACTTGCTGTAGACAGTTTAATTCAAGGGTTCACCATATAAATCCCTTTTAGAATTTAGTTAACCTTAATCTGTCTGTATTTATTAAGTGTTATCCATCATGCTTAAACTTAATGTCACGAAGTAACACCATTCCTTCCGTTGAGTTTTTTTGGAAGGTGTCTACAGCAGATTTTCTTCCAACTCATCATGTTCCTATTCCCTGGAAATCTTTTTGCAAGACGGCAAAGTGGCAAACAGCAAACTGGGAGTTGCTACTCCTGTTTTTGCAGATTAAGGTATCAATGGATGTCAGATTTCAATGTGCCGAATATTTATTTCTAAACTCTAGGAGCTGAAAATACCGCATATTGGAAGTCTCCGTTAAGTCTCTTGGAAGGCAAATCGATCCTTTTCTGGTGCAGCTGGAAATAAACTCCACGTGTCTGCACCCAACATTCAAAGTGACAATATATTCGTGGCTGCTTCAATATATTTACCGTTGTACGTATTTTATTTTAAAGCTGTTGAAAAATAGATTGGAAAGATTGGACAGTGAAAGACGGCTAAGTTTTTCATGGTAGCGAAATGGCAAAATACAATTCCCAATGAGTATCCCCGGAGGTTTAAGAGCATATCGAAATACATGTCCTTGATAATGATAAATTGCAACTTAAATGTAACATAAATTTCGAGGCAGAAGAGATGAAAACCATCAAAGCACCTTGCATGTCAATATTCAATGTAAAGCTTGAACCGCATTTTTCGAAACGAGATATTTCATATGTTGTCATGTTGCGGAAGGGCCATTTCACTGATTACAAATTTGGATTTTTGTCTATTTATTTATTTAAATACTTAATATAAATAATTTCCTGTGGTATTTGTAGAATCTCTGATTTAAATTGCTTTTCGACAAAAAATTATTTTAAAATATTGAATTGTGTGTGCATAATGTATTCATTTTATAAATTAATAATGATCATTTAAAAATGGAAGGTGCTTATATCACTTTAAATATTTTTTGATTCCATATTCTCGTTTAAATTTTGCCTGCTGTAAAATAAAAAAAATAATCCTTAACAAAAGGACTGATTATTTCATTCAAGAATTTTTTTTGACACATGACGAGAAGTGCTCTACGCAATAATTTATGCAATTGGATGACTATGAGACACATTGATATTCACGAATAGCTATGATGAGTACTCAAATTGGTCCTTAATTTGCAATTAGTAATGAAAAACTGTCAAACATTGAATTGATTTCAGTTTAACATTCAAATAGATATTCGACACGTCTCCAATCCAAGCCAGTATAAGTTTTGAGCCTTTCCAATTTTCTGTAATGATCAGAGGAAGTCGGTTTTGGCAGAATGAATTCCTAAGCGCCATAGTTGGTCGCACGTAAACTCGTAAAATTTTTGAAGCACGTCTCTCTGTTTTATTACAACTACTTTTTACGAATGGAATTCGGTTGCACTTGTGCGTTATTTTTAAAAATCTAAAACGTTCAATACGTGAGGAGAACGAAACCATCCTTTATGAAATTACAGCGTGTGCCCTAAATTCAAGGAAAAGAGAAATTTTATCCATGCTTAAATGTCAATTTTTCGAGAGTTTTATCATCTAAATATCTACACAAACTTCAATATGGAAAAAATATTTCACTTAAGCTTTCATTAATTTTAGCTGACACTTCCTTAATTTAAAGCGCATTAAAAACCAACTCAATCTTTCATTAAATTAAGAACACAATGTATATATCCACTGTTCTTTATTCTCGTACAACTAGTTTCAACGCTTAGGCGTCATCGTCAGGTACCTGATGATGACGCGTAAGCGTTGATGTTAGTTGTACGAGAATAAAGAACAGTTAATATATAAATTGTGCTCTTAATTTAATGAACATGAACTTCCACAAAGTTGAGCCTGAAACAATAGAAACTCAATATTTATTCAATTTATTTGGGATATACTATGTATTTATCTGTAAAATTTCATTAATCTATGACATTTTACCTCAGTCGAGGTAGGTTAGAATTCTAAGAGGAAATATCTCTCAGAGAAATATTAAAAAGCCGTGAATGCATTTATCCATAGGTTATTCAGGGGTCGAACAGCCGGGTTTGACAGAGGAATACCCACGTCAAAGCGGGACTCATACCCTCGACTATTGTGTTAGCAGACATAAGCGTTAGGCCCTCACCAGAAAGCTTTTAATAAAGTTGTAGCAAAAAGATGAACGAGTGAAATCGATTCTGGTGTTTAAGGTCAGGAACATGAGTAATAGGAGCTTAGACGCCATAATTTATGTATTAACGCATCATCCTAGAGCTTCTTTGACACGCTTAACCTCAAAGAGTGGCTTTGAATGCTCGGTCAAACGGAAATATTGTGTTTCTGTTCCATATTATTCCTGCTGAAACGTGCGTACTTATTGCATGAATGAACGTTCCGCAACACTTACCGCACAAAACATAGTACTCTGCAGCCAAAGTACATCGTGCAGCACCTACCCCGAGAACCCGGATATTACATAAATTATGTTATGCGTTCGTGTTAATCAGGTATCCCTTCCGAAATCACCAGTTACTCAGAAGGTAGTAAGCTGTGAATACACACTTTGCTCGGAATGATAGAATCCCTCCCTTCTCTCATCTCTTCGTTCATGACGCGGCCGCGTCCCTCCAACCTCTCCAACCTCCTCTCCCACAATGTCCTTCTCAATCCCCTTACTTGTACCCTACCCCTCTCTCTCTCTTCTCTTCTACTCTCTCCTCTTTCCCTTCTCTCTCCATCCCTGTCTCTCACTCTACCTCTCTCTCCTTTCCTTCAAACTTCCACTCTTCCTCTCCCCTCTTTAATAAGGCAGCACGGATCTCATGCGCTCCGAGGAGAAAATTGGATTATATTCCGTAAACGCTTGAAGCCGGAAGAAAAGTTCCTCGATCGATCTTCCCTTTAGGAACCGCACGTGAGAGCGGGACGAAGTGAGGAAGGGAGGAGGTGGAGGAGCCGAGGAGAAGACAGGTGGCGGATAGGTATGGGACGGGGGAGGGAGAGGGGAAAAGTGAGGGTGAGGAAGGTGATGTGTGTGTGTCTATGTGTTTTCGGATGGGGTGGGATGTCCGTACCCCCTTTTTCCCCACCCGAATCCCCACGAATTCACCCCTCCCTCTATCCCTTACTCCCGCGAGCGAGGGGATTTTGCAGGTCGAGGGGGCGGGGGGTATGTTGCGGAGGGAAAAGGCTTGGCGGAGGAACTAGGCGTACGGAAAGGCATCGTGGGGGATGGGGGTAGGAGGAGGGGGATAAAATCGGGGGGGGGTGTAGGGGAATGAGAAAAATCAGAGCGGGTGGGGGAAGGTAAGGGGCGGAGTCGGGCAGGGGAGCGGTGAGAGTGGAAGAAGGTGGAGGATAAGGAAGGTTACGGCGGTAGGAATGAGCCGTGGCTCGTTAGAAAGCATTCCTCCAGTATTGGCCGTCGTCAAGGAGGGGAGGAGGGAGGGTGAGTGGTGAGGTAGTTGGAGAAGGAAGAGGGTGGGCACGAGAGTGACGTGGGGGAGCGTGCCAAGATATGCGACGAATGCGAGGATATTGAGGGAGACGATTTAAGGGGGTGGGCATGCACTAGGACGGAGACAGGGACGTAGATGACTTTTTCCATTGTCCCGTAAGAGTGACCACATGCCAGAGAAGTCAGCGACGTGTGCGTTGTGCTGTGGCTTTGTTCTAATACAGACTAGTGTCTTCGAAAAATTCATCGAGCAATCAATTGAACATCGCTGCGTAGGAATAATTTAAGGCAAATGGCTAGTTCCGACAGCGTACGAGTCACCTCGGAGGTTCCTCAGGGAAGCGTAATCGGGCCGTTGCTTTTCTTGATCTTTGTAAATGATTTGAACCGCGCAGTAAATAGTAAGATCAGGATGTTTTAAATGAAAATACTTTGTAACTTCCACACAAATTTTATAAAGTTTGAAGTTACAAAGTATTTTCATTTAAAACGAACATGAACCTCCACAAAGTTGAGCCTGAAACCAAAGAATTCATTAAGACCAGGATGTTCGTGGAAGACAGGGTGCTTTATCGGGTGATATCTGGGGATGAGTATCGTTTAACTATAGCACAGGATCTAGATTGAAATACTAAATGGTGTTCAAAATGGGGATTGCCATTCTGTCAGTGGAAAAATTCCACTTGCCACCCTCGGCGTCTACCGAATAATAAGGCCTACTCAATTACATGCACTTTCACTAACCTCGTGTGTTTTGTTGTCAAAACCCTACCCACATGACAGCATTAGAATTCCATTGAATAATGTAGTGCTCCTAACAGTCTTGCTTACTCTTCTTTGTCTGCTTTTAGGTTTCCCCTTCCATCCCTCGTCCCTCTCCTTGGGGGAACCCTCCCACTATCTGCAGCGTTGGGTCAAATTCCGTTCCTGTGTTCTTGAGGAGGAGAGCATTTTATGTTGTACTATATGTTCTTGTGGTAGTAGAATTTTGCCTTCTTCCTTTTCATATTCTGGCTTGCACGTTGCGGGATGGATTTAATACTGCATCCTGGGGTGCAATTGTTTGTTGGATGACAGTGTGTATGTTTATATGCGTGTGGAATGTAGGAATTTTTGCATGAGTACATACCTGTACGCCACTGTGGGTATAGTTTTGCATTAATGTGTTGATTTTGCATGTGGGTTTTTTCCTTTTCTTGGGTGGTGACCTAACACCCCCTGCCACATGCCCTTGCGACGGCTTGCGGGGTAGATAAGCATTTCTTTATCTCGGCATATTACTCCGTAGAGACACAGGAACTTCGAGGGAAACGTTTACGGATGGGAAGACTGAGGAATGACAAGGTTGAAAACAGGCAAAGGAGGGTTTGACGGTTGAAATGAGCATTCCACGATCACGGTTTCCCTATTACTCGTACTTGCTGATCCCTTGAATGCCCGTTGTTGGAGAAGTTGAGTCAATCGGCTTAGAGTGTCATATCGGCTTACTTCTCGAATCCGACAGCTCAACGATTCCTCCTCCTCTCCCTCCCCCTCTCCCTTTCACGCTTCCAGTCAGAACTGCACCTTTACGTGCAGAAAATACCAAATACAGTGCACATCAAGTCGAAGTACTCTTCATTATACGGTTGGCGTGTTGGTGACGTAGGTGGTTCTCAGAACAGAGATAAATTGAGCGCGTGAATTCCAACGGGGGAGTGGCAAGGAGAAAGAGGCAAAGGTCGAGAGAGGAATGAAGGTTAAGTATCGAACCGAGTCATGAGAGAGAGAGAAAAGGAAAAGTTGGAGTGAGGAGGGAATGAAAACATAGGAAGGAAGGAAGGGAAGCAGTGGCCTTGGGTCTCCTTCAAAAGGATTGTTGTCGAAGAACTGTGCAGGGGAAGAGAGCAGTTTCTTGGAGAGCTGTGGGCGAGAGTAAGAAAGTAGGATTCGGAGTCGGAGAGATGTGAAGTGTGGGTGGGGGAATAGAGACGCAGGGGGTTGATTGATAGATCCTGCTGATTGATTATCGTTTTTATTTAAACGGGATCTGAGGGGGATGTCGGGGGTTGAAAGGGACCCGTTACGACGAAGTTCACCCTAAAAATCTAAACCTTAGGCCAAAGTGGGAAATAGAATTAGTGTGCGAGGGGGGAAAGGAGGCTCTCCGAGGGAGAAAAAGAGGAACGAGGGGGAGGGGGAAATGTGATAATGACAAACGGAAGGTGAAATTTTGGAAAGGGAGAGAGAGAGAGTGCGTGGATGGCCGGAGGTGAGGAGGGAAGGAAGTGGGCATCGACTGATCGAGTTTACCGCTTGGCGACAATGGGAACGGAGGAGGAGAACAATGGGGGGGGGACGGGGACGGAGTGAATAAAGCGGAGGCCTTGATTGATGGAAGAATGGGGTGGAAAAAGCAAGCGGGATTGGGCGGCGCACGGAGGAAGAGAGGGAGGAGGGATGGAAGGGGGCTCGATGGGCGATCAACCGTGAACGCAGGGAGCGTAGTCGAGGAGTGCATGTATGCAGAGGAGCGGAAAATGGAATAAGAGAGAGAGAAAGAGAGACGGGAGTTGGAGGAGTACATATTTTGAATTTTGATGGATGAAACGGGAAAGAGTAAAAAAAAACAATCCAAAGTGTGATAAACTGGAATAGAATCTTAAAGAAAATGTCCGAGGTAGATTCGCCACGTAAATTTCACGCAAGAAAGTCAGTTGTCACGAGAGTACGATTTTCGTGATAAAGGAGGGATTAAAACCTACGGGTCAGTTGCCGACTGCATAAACTACTGGTCTCCCGGACAGGGAGACGTGGAAGTAAAGGGAGTTAGAATGGAAGAAAATAATGGGATATCGTTCGTTGGAAGGGGGTTCGCGTGGTATGCTCTTTAAGCTTAAGATCCAGAGAGAGAAAGAAACATACCCTTCTGGGAGCTGCGCAGGATTATAGTCCGGAGTAAAAATGTCAAATTTTGGATTAAAAAACCATGATCAAGTTATGGTGAACAAATGAGAAAACCTCAACAGATGCAATCCATAAGTTCATGCGCCAGTTCTAGAAAACAAAATTGCACCAATGTTACCACATACTTTCTTCTCGCACTTGCAGACGCCTTAGCCTTAATTCTGTTACACATGTTCTCCGGTGAGCCTTCGTCTATCGTAGGCGGAGACGGTTGGACGGATGGCTAAGTAGCACACCGTCTCTGGGGAAGGGCTAGGCGGCATGGACTGGAAATGAGGCGGATCGGTAAGCTTCCAGCATGAAGACTGGATGGATCGAGAGTGCGAATTCAGAGAGGATTTTGACGGGGGCGTGCACTCGGTGAGCGGATGAATGTCGGAAGGGGGAGAGAGGGAGGGAGGTTGAGAGTGGGAAGTGGGAGAGTGCTCGTCCTCTTGGGAGGAGGGAGTGAGGCGGCGCCGACCGAGGCTGCGAGGGGAACGAAAGAACCCTGGGGATGAGCGGAGGCGGAAGCCGAGGGGTCGAATCGAGGCGTGGGCAACTGTGCTCCCCGCCAAGTTCCTCCCTTCCTTCCTGTCTGTCTTCCCACCAGCCCCTACCACCACACACCACCTTCCCTTCCCAGGGACTGGCAATCGCATCGTGGATTTAGCTCTTAGACCGTGGTCTTTTCACTCTCGACGCGTGTTTGTGATAATTGAAAAATCTCTGAAACACTATGAAAGCGAAGCCGGAAGATATTGGGACGGAATATTTTAACAGGCTGAGGGATTACATTTATGTAGAGGTATCATCCGCTCATGAATTGAAGGCAGCAGAAAATATTAGGGTTAGCAAGTTTGAATCCTACCGTCGTCGTCGTGGTGAGGGTCTGGGAAAAGGGTAACTCGCAAACTTTTCCAACTCTCACATCTCAGGGATAAAAAGATAATTCAGACCGCCAGACTCGGACTCCTGTTGCACTGAAATACTAATGGCTTGTTTGAACGTTAACCTCTTGCATCAAACAAGGAAAGTAGGTTGGGTTTTTATTTTTTTAATCCAATTAAGACCGTTGAAATTACTGCTCTTTCGATCATTTCTGACTGATAAGAAAGAAAATGGTTTTGCTATACGGGAACAAAAATAATATAAACGAGATTGTGTTAAACATAATAGTAACGAGAAATATTTATAAATTACAAGTGGTTTAAACTTTAATGTGTTCGCTCTATTCGAAGTTGGTTTTCAAATAAGTATTTAAGCGAAAAAAGAAGGATTTATAATGGGGAGGATAATGTTCTGGAATTAAGAAAGGAAATAAAAGAAAGGAGGCACGAGTTGATGAGAAAATTGGACGACTTAAGAAGTAAGTAGTGAGTAGTAGAAGGGAGTGGTAGGCTTAGTTGCCTTCAGTGTTAAAACAACAATACTATGAGGATTAGCTTATAAAAGAACTTGAAACATTATCAGTTGGAGCGTGAATTATATTGACTCAAAGATAAACTGTTTGTCGAAAATTACATGCAAAACAAATTATAATGCAATATGTAAACGTGTAAATCTAAAGAGACAAAATTTTTCACTAAAAAGTTAGGAAATAGTAGCTAAATTTAGTTTAAAGGGAGGAAAAGTAATTTATAAGCTTAAATTTTTCAAACGGTCTCAGGATAGCTTAATAGTCTCTCGACGGATGTGTGTGGTATCAATATTTCAGAATTAATTTGCAGAGAAAAACTAACCTGGCGATCAAGTTATATTGGTATATGCATTGGTTGTGTAGCTGTGGTGGTCCACTGAATTTGTTATTCCATTAAAATTGTTTTACTTTGTTGACTATATATTGTCACATTTCATTTATCTGTCGTATTCAACTTCCCGAGAGAATTTTCACTGCTTCCCTGACTACCATTGCCCTCCCTTCCTCTCAACTGGTCATTTCGAAGTATGACGGAGAATGAGGTAGCATGCAGGAAGGCGTTGATTTCTCCTTCTTGGTAGAATTAATTAAGGTCTTGGCACGGTGGTAGTTATCTAATTTTGTTTACATCCCAATTTCGTTTAAACTTTGTAGGAATACCTTTCATGGAACCTTATTCAAGTAATTACTCAACAACTTTCTCCCCAGTCCCATTAATTACCCACAAGAGAGGAGTTGAGAGCAGCGAGTGTATCATTACGTAAGCGTCGTGACGTTTTCACCCAAAACATTTCTTATAACGTTATTCGTGTAGCTGTTAATCTTTCGAAGTGAAAAGCAACAAGAAAAATGAGTTAGAAAATTTCTACGAATCTTCGGCATGCACGTGCAGGCGCGCGAGACGTTTGATCTGGGAGATGAAACAATATCTGGCGCCCAATTTGCACTCAATTCGTGAGACATAAGTTAGATTGCTTTGCTTATTCGGTGCACATTAGCCCTCGGATTGCTTTTGAGGAGCGCTTCCAAGTGCCGAGGGAATCTTGCAACGTATGAGACTTTATGGGCACCCCCCTCATTCGCCCGGATCATCGGACTAAGCCCTCATTAAAAACTTCGGAACGATTTCCGCTGTGTATTAGATGTGCGCGCGCGTGTTGGTTCTTATGAAGTGTATTTTCGGCGCGTATCTCCGGAGGGCAGGCACAAGGGCCGCCGTCGACATGGAGGATGGGAGAGGGGAAGGAAACCAACCCTTTTCACTCACTTCTGAGGTCAGAGAGATAGAAGTAGGGGGTGGGATTTGAAATAGAGAGAGAGAGAGGGTGTGGTGGACGCTGTGGGTTTGCGTGCCCTACCAAAACACTCAATTAAGGCGTGAATAGGTGGGTAGGGGAAAGGGGCGTCTGGTACCCGGGGTCCTTCCCCCTGTCGCGAATTTATCCGCCGCCGCCCTGTCCGGGGGACACTATAAACCAGCGTCGGATGGAGAGGTCTGAAGAGACCCCCCTCTCCACCCAACACACGCGTCAACCCCTCTCTTTTGTCTCTATCCCCCTTATCTTTCCCCCATCTCAGTCCCCCACGCCGCCGCCTACATAGTTCTACACCTTCCCCACCGTTAATATTCCGGAGGGAAGGAAAATATGCAGATTCGCTCGGAGCCCGGTTCTTCGCCCTCCTCCCCCCTGTCCCGTCCTTGCCAAGTCATGTCCCTTCCCCTGGCAAGAGAAAGGGGGAAGACGCGCGGGGCGGCGTCTTTTTGACGGAGGAAACCGGAAGAGGGCTCCGGGAAGATTGGAAGAAAGCTGTCGTTGAGGAAAGAGGAGTGGAGGAGGCAGAACCGGTTTGGAAAATGGCGGCAAACGGGTGGAAACGGGTTTAATATGAATGAAAACGAGGAGTGAGATCGCAGATGATGGGACTAGGAGATAGAGGAAAGGAATAGTGGCGGAAGATATACGGGATAAATGGTGCAAAGGGCATATTAAAGGGAAATGAGTATATTTGGAGGAGTGACTAAGAGGAGCGTGAGAGGACGGCTGGGGTAAAATAAGAGACGAAGAAGAGGGAAAATATATAAAAAAGAATTGACGCAAGAAGGATAGGAGAAAGTGCTGGAGGTAAAATGGAAATAAGAGTTCAAGGAGGAAAGGGAGAAATGAGAGAAGGGGAGGTGTCTCTCAGGAGATTTCGGCGCAAAAGAACGCCCCTCACATAAGTGTAACCCTGCGCACGGCCTCATCGACCCTATGTGCCGTATTTAAGCGAACACGAGGCGGCCACTAATCTAAGAACTTCCTACCACCTTTCTCAATTCTCTTGGCATGGAAAAAAATTCTTCTGACCCAGTTACCTGCGATTCTTTAAGAAAATTCAAAAAGGCATGCCTGGCGAAAAATCTTTACGGTTCCTAATCTGTGTGCGTTCTCATCGCTGTAAATCCATCCAGACCTCGAGCTCTGAAAACTTTTTTCTCATGATATCTAGCCCAAGAGATATTTTTCCTTCTTAATCCCTTATCGATATTTCAAAAAAATTCTCTGAATATTATCACCTAGCTGGCTGTATAATGTATCTAGCAATCTGCAACTTTGTTGTCGTTAGTACCGAGGCAGTAATCGTGGTAGATGAGTCTTCTGTTACAACCTTTTATTTGATTTTTAAATTGTTAACATGATTTTGAAGAAATGAAAGGAAACTACTCTGAAGTAATAGTACTAAAATGACGAGGATAAAAACAGTTACACGTCAAACAAATTCAGGTCAATTTCAACGTATTTGCGATGAGAAATATATACGGCGACTATATCCATCCGGTGGAAGTCAAAATATTGAAAATTTAAAATAATTAATCCAGCCAGAACATTTAAATGTGCCGTCTTCTAGTTGCACGAGCTTTACGGATAAAAGAAAATTGACGAATGTATATTTATCTATTCACTGCCAACTTCTTGTGAGGGTAAAAATGATGTAAGGGCGTTAATTCTATGTTCACAAAGACATTAGTAGCAGAAAAGAATTAAACGTTAAACAATGAGGATATAAATCATTATCATATCGTTGAAATATTCTTATCTGTTCTTAAAATAATACAAGTGCATTTAAGATTTCTAAAATAATTCTGCACTTTTTCATGCACATTACGCGCTTCTCAACCATGTTCATTTTCTTCGAAATTTCTATTGCATTCCCTTTTTCTCCAAGCTTCTCTTACGCTTCCCATTTTATGGAAGCCTTCAACATCACACAGCCCCTCGATATCGTCTAGATGCACTTTCCTAATACCATCGTATTTCACCAACCAACTTCTTCTCTTCCCTCACCCTTTAAAATAGTTTCCCTCCATCCACCTTAAAAGTATTTCTTAATCCATAAAAATATAGAGAATTCTGAAATATCTTCACTGGATTTTTTGGTTAACCTGGCGTATAAAGAAAGTGCCAAATTTATATCTTAATATGAATTTCCATTTTTCGGCAAAACAAAATTACGAGCAGAACCTAGTCAACGAATTCAGGTGAGATGTAGTGGAAGTTGGTCATTATGAGAAAAACAAAACCCTTCCCTCAAACGGGTATAAATATGTAAACAAAAAATACCGGGACCGTAAACTTGCTAAACTAAAGGGTATAAATATGATGTATCAAATATGATGAATCTTGTCTTGTACCTGAAGATGGCTCGGTGAACTAAAACGCATTATACGTTGCAAATAAATCTGTGGAAAAATGTAAATTTTGTTTTCCTCATAACGAGCAGAGTCGTTAATTTTCATCTATCAGTGTTCGATGATAATACGAACTTTAACGCAAAAGCATCTTTCTGTTAGGTAGGAAATAGATAAGTAACTATGATACGACATTTAAATGCACAACATGTTCGTTTATTGAAGAAATCAATGAATAAATCTACTAAGTGGTCTTATTTTAATTTAAAATATTTTAAGTACTAAGATTAAAATTTCTTTTTCGACAACGTTTAATTATAAAATAAATAGCAGACCTTTCATCAGAATGTTGAACTTTTTGTATCATCTTATATTATATGGAAACCTAACAGAGCTGTCCAAACTTACTTTAATCTTTTTTGTCATTACGACTTGCGACACCTTTTACCCGAGGTCGGAGATACGCAATTTTCATTCACTGATGATTTATGATTTCCTTAGACAGAAAGCTTTTTATTAAACTAATTAGTTAAATAGCTATCGCAAATGAAGACAACTTAAAGAGGCACGCTACGTACAGTTGATCACGTTAAGGATCTAAGCGGATCAAGATTTAAAAAATTTTTATTTAATTTACTCATTAAGCTGAGTTTCTTATTATGCGTAGATTCTGAAAAGAATCAACGAATGGACGACAGTCTATGCGTCATACGTCATTCTAATACGACACGTTGGCACAATTATCGCATGATCATCCTTGAAGAGAAGCACCCCGCACGTCGGCTCCGATGAGCGTGACGGTTACTGCGCACACCACCCCCGTGCCGAAACATTAATTTGCACGCGTGAGGATGCAGAAATATATAACTCAAAATATTTGCGATTTTTTTAATGCACGAAAATATTTCCCGTTTGTTCCCATTCGTTTCGGCATGAGGGTGGGAGGAGAGAGTAGGTATATGCGACAATTCGTGGGTGTGCCACGTGTAATGCGGCGCGCGTGGAGTTATGAGGGGACGAACCGAGAGAGATGAAAATAGGGGTACGGGGTGGGATGAGGGAAGGGAGAGAGTGGTGGGAATCATAACCGAGGCGGCGGCGGCGGACTGGCTGTATTTATGCGAGGGGGCGCGGGTGAATGATGTGCGCCCGGAGGTAGGTTGGAGGTGAGGGTGCTGCGGACGAACGGGAGGAAGAAGCGGGGGTTGGGATTGGGTGAATGAGGTCTTCACCGATAGGGGGATGGGAGGAAAAAGGGGGTGGGCGCCTCGTGCAAAATGTAGGAATGAGCAAAATGAGGAGTCCTCGAAAAGTGTCGACATTTTTTTTGGCCTGGCGAATAACGAGAAGGTAGGTACCATTCCACGCGGAATCATAACTTCTCTCTCCATCTCTCACCTACCTCGACATAACTATTGATGGAAAAAAGTTAATAGACACAGTCGAATAAAGTAGTAGCAATGATGAATTTATCAATATGTTTTTGTTATTGTCAAAGGTTTTTTATGAGCCTGTTAGAGTGTCGCAAAATGACTTCTTTCTATCTAGCTAGTTATGAGGTTGCATTTTGTTTAACCATGCATATGTATATATGGAAATTGCGTTTCTATCACACACACACACACCTGGGTTTTATAATCGCTAATAAATTTTATCACGTACAGGCATTGGGTAAAACACTGATTCAGTTTTTATCCGCAAGATTGAACAAAAATATGATAAAAAAATCTTTGTCTTTAAATTCAGACCACGTTTTTCAATTTGTTTTTCAGCCAGATTTGGATCCGTAGCAGAGAAAATTATAAGAATAAATTTTTCTCGAACTAAACCTTAACCTTATTAACTGTTCTGCAATTAAAATAAAAGTAACAGGCGCATGACAAAAACACACACAGCTTAATTAAGGCAGAGTAAGGTAATGCAGCTTTTGAGAGTGAGGTCGAAAAGAAGCATCGATCACCTCAAATGTATCTATAAAATGCACACCGCTTGGAAATGTGGAAGAGATTTCCTAGGTTGGGTCGTTGGCATTAAAAATCGTCCTAAGAAATAAGGACAGTGATAGTGAAGATGAAATGTAGATAGATATGTACAATTAATTGATATTTCCCATCCGTCACGCAGTTAATTTATTACTCACTGGCCATTAGCAAAGTGTTATGTTCCGAAATGAAACTTTATTACAACCTTAATATTACCATGAGTGCAAATTTAAGTGACAACTATATTTAAATTAAAAACGCAAACGTCAGTAAATGATCTTTTTCTGTGGGCCAAACATCGGAACTAGCAAGTTTCTTTTTATAGAATTTGAGTCCATCGACTCAATATACATCTTACAATTAACTGTATTGATTTTTAGTGTCTCAACCCATTTATCACTGAATTTATCCAAGATTAAGCCGTACAAATGCCACAAATGAAAAATTCCATGCAATTTGTAAAAGATGGATAATTACGGAAATATGAGCAATGAGAAAGGGAGGCTAATTTTTATATTAGGTAATAGACTGGAAGAGTGAATGGACAAAAGTCGTGCGAGAACCGTAAATCTACGGGTTTGGCGTGCCTATTGACATTGGTTAATAATGCCATTCGTAAACTTGCCAGCGAAATGCTCCATAAAGAGGTGCATTATTAAATAAGAATAGAAAAAAATATAGAAAAATAATTATCCAATTGAATTTATTCAACTATAACTGCAGGTAAAAGTGTGAAACCAAAGCTCTAATAAATGAATAGAAATTTCTTAATAAAACCTCACCAAAATAGAAACTTCACTTAATTTTGAGTAAGGTTGGTCCACTGATAATTTATTGTCAAGGAAACTACAAAGCAATTGTAATATCATTATGAAAATTAGTTATCTTTCCCTATAAAAGAATTTAATTTGAATTTTAGGGAAAATAGGGTTTAGGGTTTTTAGGGTTTTTTTCTCTTGTCTACTAGAACTAAATAACTGACCCACTTCATATATTGTCAAATAAATCATAGGCCATCTAAAAATTACAATATCAAAATCAACGATAATTTTGCATTTATTCATTTTGTCTTCTCCCATATCAACTTTAAAGTATGAGAAAAAGGTGAAATTATAATTTCAACTTTTACATTCCAATGGGAAATTACCGTGTTCTAAATCAAGAGAAAAGATAAATAAATAGAATCTGTGAAATATCCAATTTATCACTAGTACATTTGCATGTCACTCATGTCGAACAAATCGCTAAAAATGATCACGCTAACGCACCGCAATACAAAGACCCAGATAAAAATTTAATTGCTTTATAAAATGTCTTCTTTCTCATGCGAGCATTACAATTGTTAATTATTTCATTAATTAATGATAAATCAGCTAACAAAAGTACGACTGGAATAAAAAAGCTCATTAAGCGATTATATTTCCTTCGTCGTAAGGTATTAATCAAAGACTCTAACTGGAAGTAGATCTAAGGCTCCAAGGACGCCTAATTCGACATTAAAGTGATTAAGCATCGTCGCCGACGAAATGACAGCGACTTCGCCCAATCTGAGAACCCATTCTTGGCTTCTGAGCAAAGAAAAGTCTTCTGGGATTATTTAATCGAGTAGCAATTTTGAATAATGATTATTGTGACGAAAAAAAAAGTTGCGCAGATTTAGCAGACAGGTCAATTTTATCAGAGGTCCCAACGTCATTGGTTTAATAAATTAGACGTATAAAATTTTATGTACAATAAAATATTATATCACTAAAATTAGAAGAAATCTAAGGATTACAATAAGAGATTAAAATTTTAATTATCGTTGGTACCATTTGAATAGTCAATTCACGCCAAGGCAAAAAAAGACCTTTTAAAATATATCAGTTTCGGAGGTTAACAACTGATGAATTCCTAAATTGTTGCTGGAAGGTTGTTTAAATATAAATTCAATTGAAAAATATATGATTTGGCTATAAGAACCTATTTACCATATCAGATAAAATATTAAACGATATTTTTATCGGCAGCCATTACTAGAAGTGGAAACAGTAATGAAAAATCTACATTTGAAGTGATGCCTGGAAATGTGTATTTTTTTTAATGATTGAAATATGAATATCACGAAATGCTGGCTTAAATATTGGCATATCCCTCTAAACAAAATATAATTTGGTCGCTGTGGAAAACGTATCCTGAGGACCCTAATTTGTAGACAAATATAATTAAACATAATTATAAAATTGAGTTAAACGCATTATCAAATTTTTAGGCAATAAACATCATTGGACAACGTTTGAGGTTATATAACAAGATAATGATTGGTGTCCATGTAATTATTTATAATCGAAAATTATCTTTAGATATTAATTCCATCTTCAATTATATCTTAATACTCATCTGGGACTCACCACGAGGTTTGGTGGTGTGGGAAGGTACACAGTTTTTAAATTTAAAATTATGGGTAGAAGTTGAACGCCTGTACACGGACGTCACAGATCTTAGTTTCTTGGTACCTTGAGAGATGATTAATACTAGCTTTGCTTGGGTTCCGTACTGCGTACTAGATTTAGTCTGTCAGTATCAGATTCTTGTCTTGCTATAATCGGGTCGTATCAACTGCCGATAACGTCACTCTTGCGTATTCTAGCAGATTATTTCGGTGATTCCCCATTTATAAGGATTTACTTGAGGATGGAATCAAGTTTCAGATGGGGAAATCTAAATTACTATAACGACTCTGCTCTTTCGGATATTGCACCATTTCTTCACGGGGGGGAGGTAAAGGACCGGAGTCAGAGACAATAAGAAAAATGAACTAATTTTCTTTTTGCCCAACGTGCAATTGTAAATATAAATCAGGCGATGAATTTCAATGCGCAGGAACTTTCACTTAGTATTTCCCGCTTCAGGAATAAAACTCCTATTTTAAACCACTCCCATACCCACTCCCCACTCACCCGATGCCCATCTCCTTTTGTTTCCCCCGTCCGCGTGATTTTGAAGCGTCGCCCACGCAACTGCCTCGTATATATATTTTTCCAGAGCGCGGCTGTCATCCATAAACAACAAAATATTTATAAAAAACAAGCAACGGAACGGAGCTGAGCGTAATTCATCCCTTCCCCTCCCCTCCACACACACCCTTCGCCTCCCCTCTCTCTCCCTTTACCACTCACCTGCTTCGGCTCATAACAGCGCTCCCTCGTTCGGACTCCTTCCTCCTCCGCCACCCACTTCACACCTCTTCCTCCGAAACCACACTCCTCTATCTCCACCTCCTTCTCCTCCTCCTCCCCCAAACACCTCTCGTTCCCAATCCCACCCGCCCCATATATTTCCATCCTCTCTCCTCTTCCCCACACACAACCTACATCTCCCTCCAACCCCTCAACCCAAACTCTTTATTACGTCGCGCTCTGCCGACTCTCTCTCTCTCTCTATTCATGCTTATTCGTCTCGTCGTCCTCGTGTGCCAGCCCACACCCCCGCGGAGAACCACCGCTCCGAGCCACATACTCTCCTCCATTCTCCCTCCCTCCTGTGCGACTTCCTCCACATTCACCGAACTCCCCACTCCTCTCATTCTCACTCGCACATCCCAATCCCTACACCCGCCGAAACACCTCTCCCACTTCTCCCGGCGTTGTATCCTGAAGCGAGAGACACCATTTCGTTCACTCTCTCTCTCTCTCTCTCTCCCACTCTTTGTCTCTTCAGCTCCTCACCCTCAAACCCTTTCGCTCCTCTCTACCTTCGCCCCACCCCCGTCGCTAGAATCAGTTTGTTCAAAGCTGCGAATCCTTTTGAGTGCAATAATAGGAAAAACCGCATTGCTCGTGCGTGAAGGCATCCTGCGCCTCTCTGTTTCCTTCATTCACCTCCCATCGTGTTCTCTCAATCAACAACTTGACTCCCTTAGCCCATATACACACCTATACACCGATTAACACCCTCGTCTATAGCCCTGTTGGTACTATTGCCAATATACACACACGTTTATGCCATGGAAGTTCGATAAGTGTGCGCAAATCCAGTTCTCATTTTCCATCCAATCATGAACCTCTACCTGTTTTATAAGGTATCAGGGGATTATTTGTGATTTATAGGAGTTGCTTTTTAAGGAATCGGTATTCCTTTTGTTACTCCGTTCCATTAACTTGATTTGTTCGTGCGTTCTTGTCATAGAGGTATTAAATTATGTATCTAATTAACACTGTGATCCTAATATTTCCTTCCACAACCCTTGGTGTTCCATTGAGCAAAAGGTGGGCACTGAAGCGCCATTACAGTTTCATTTGATGAGAATGGGCAACACGACTTAAGATAAATATTTTGTTTTCTCTCCATTTCTCCCGACTACCGCCACACTCACCCTCCCCCCCCCCCCTCGAGAGGCAGAAACATTTCATCGTTTGCTCAGAGTCGCCCATTTGAACCTAAATTTGAATCCACCAAAGGCAACAACATACGAAGTTTTCTTTATTTTATCGCCACCACCACAATTATTATTATCATTTTCATCCGTCGTCTCAAACGCATGCAGGCGTGAGTCTTTGTGTCGCGGCGGAGGTAAAAGCTTGTATTCCGGGGATAATGGCACCGGGCCTACAAGGGAAATGAGGTAAAATGTTTTGGGAAGGGCTTTGGAAGGGCGAAGGGGTAGTTGGGGGAGGGATGAGAGGATGGGAGATTGTTTTGCGCACAAGTGTGCCCCTTTATCCCGAATGCGCAAATCACAGAGACTCATTTGCGAGGGAATTTCCGCGCAATTAACCGGAAATCAATGAAATGCTCTGTGATGCCGATGCGCAAGAATAGCGACGGTCAAAGTGTTCCAGAGGTGAAGTCTACGGGCCGTATCGAGCCGTCTCTTTTGGGCCGTCGCTTAAAATGGCCGTGGTTTTATCAGAGTTGGTGTCAGAGATTGACCCTAGATTTCGCAGTTGAGTTATACCACTTGAATTACGACACTAGTGCCACCGCGGCAGTACGACATAAATGTCGTAGTTAAACGGCGCTGAATTAAGGGAGACTGCTATATTTTTATACTCGGAATATAAGAAAATCACTAGATTTACAGGATATTCGAGATCAATTGCTCTCTTGTAGACTCAGTAATCCAGTGGAAAGTACTGCAAGGTCACTCGTTGAAATTTAAACTTGCAATTTGGTGCTCAGCGCTGGCATGAGTTTTCTTAAAATGTGTTACAGGTGTGATGTAACCTATGCACAACGCTCAGTTAAAAAATTACTAAAGACCATCTACTCTTTGTCAAATATGAGGAAGTTTGTCGCCCTTCACATAAACATACTTTCAGATTATGAGTGGTAAAATGAAATTCAATTTGGGAAGGTATCAGTCTCAAAATTACATCCACAAATTTTGGATTTTGGAATTCATTCAGGACAGTTCAATTATTTTCACGTTCATTCGGTCCAAATCTCGTGTTCACTGGAAATAACTTCAAAATTCACAATCCAGCGCACTGTCATCTGGAGGAGGATTTTGATTCCACAAATTAAAGCTCTTTTTGAAACTTTGTATTGTTCCAACACGGTTTTCTGACTTACCAATAGTAAAGCCTAATGATTTACATTGCTCAGTAAACTTAATGTGGTGCCTATTTTTTTTATAGTTTATTCGTATAATTCAATGAAAAGTTCAATTATAACTTCCTCCTATTAGTACATTTAAAATATTGTTTCGTATTAGGAAGTTGGAAATTTAGATTTGAAAGAAATTATTAGATGTTGTAACGTGGATTTACATTTGGAGTTTTGCTTTAGTCTATCATGTAACCTGCAGAAGTCTCGAGAGACTCGAGGAAAAAGCCGAGATCATTCCCATCGAAGATTTTCTTTAATTTTTTAATTGGAATAACTAAAAGGGTTGGCACGCAAGCATTCTTCACTGGTCCGTATAAACAGAGGGATTTTTTTATTTCACTACAAATATTTACCAAAAGATTTACTTTCATTTACATGAAAAAACTTCTAATTGTCAACCTCACCTGTAATGATGGAAACCAAAACAAAAATTTAATTCTACTCTTAAGGAAATATTTTAGATAAGAAATATTTATTTAAGATATATGGAAATAATTATTTAGAGTAGTCGACCGAAGCACCAATTAACACGATCCTGAATCTTATTTCTATTGAATTATAATTCCTATTAAATCTAAAAACTATCATATCATTCTTATATATTGCCTGGCTTTCTCAATTCCAACCAAAACTTTTTCGGCATTCCCCATACAACTAAATCTAAAGAGATGTAAGCCTTTGCAATTATTAGAAAGAGGTCCTTAAAAAATATTCCACGCTCTGAATAATAAACCAAACCGTTACCCCGCTCGATGGTGACATTATTTTTTCATTTTTTTTTACTATCACGGCGGTCAAAACAGTTGTCTCTCACCAATTATTTGGCAAACTGTACATACTAAATAATTGGTCGACCAACTGCTTCCCTTCCATAGATCAAAATAAATGCCCTCAGTCAATTTACGTGTTCAGTAAAATGTTCACTTGTTGACTTTTGTAATTTTTCATGAAGATATATTTTTGTGGAGCGATCGTGCCACCAAAAAAAAAAAGGAAACTTTATTTTATCACGAAATAATTTAATATGCACATTTTTCATTCAATATTTTCACGTAACTTGGGTACTACTACGTGAACCCTATTAAAAATATTCCCACGATGCCTTGTTTTATAAGCAGATGGTTAAATGTAAAATTTGTACCAAGGATCGCAATAAATGAATACAGCTGGATTAAAACGTAATCAATAAAAGCGAATGAGATTAATTTAGCATTACTACTAATACCTTGTTTGAAGAAGATAAGTAACAAAACACTGATTTAGTTATGATTTTGCCCCTAGAGGTGATTTTGTGCCAATTTATTCTTTAATATATGCTCCTAAACTTAGAATTTGAGTCTTCTTTGAGAACTCTCTACCTCATGTGTCAAAATATTATAACTTAGTATATTCATAATTTAGTGATTTAAGGAAGGGTTTTATGGAATATTACTCTGTGGGAATTACAAAATATCCAAGAGTGGTATAATGTGTCATAGAGTTCCTATAACGAACTCATAAACACCAGTGCTAAGATTTTTTTCCTAATGAAGTACAGGTTAAGGATTTTTGAACAATATAATTTAAAAAATACAATGAAACATTCAGATATTATTACTAGGACAACTCGCGTAACCTTTAAGGTATTTCATAACTGATGTGCCAACGATTAAATACCGAAATCATTGAAAGGGCAGCAAATTTCAAGATGAGAATCTCGTTTTTTCTTTACAGAAAACACACGCTAATACAAATCAAGCTCACCAGTGCAGTTTTTTTGTTTCTATTTTATATATATCACATTGAATTCCTTTAATTTATGATAGTTATTTTAACCTAACGACTTGTCTCAATTAGCTTAAGACAGAAATTCCAGTCCGTCGTAGTTTTGCGTGCTCTGGGAGTCACGGATTGTTTATCATGAATGATGATTACATTTTCCATCTCTTCATTTAATAATTGATATTCTTTATTAATTTATGAAAAATTATGCTTAAAAAGGTAGGGTTACTCATGTTTTTTGCACAAAGTTATTGTTGAATTCCTCTATGATTTCTTAAAATTTTACAGCATACTCATTAAAAAACTGTAATAGTAACTTTAACGGAGTCACCCGCTATGTGTGCATTATAATGCAACCATTTCAGAGAGTAAAAATCATTCGCCTTGACCGGGATTCGAACCCGGATCCCTCGATATCCGGCCGAGTGCTTTAACCACTTAAGCTACCGAGACGTCCTCTTACACTCTGAAATTTTGGGGGCTTTAAAGGAACAAGATGTTATGACGAAATACCGTACATACAATGTCACAGGCATTCGTAGTCGTGCGCGACGCGCCACAGTCCACGATGTTAATAAAGCCAATTTCAAAGTTTTGACAGTTTCGCAGTTATAGAAACTTTTGTTTTGTTACATTAATTATTACATAGTATTATTGTATCATTACATTAGAAGTATCTAATTTAAATTAGTATTTTTATGCAAAATATAGTGCTAAAAAGGGCTATTATGATTACTCCACCGAATGTACTCGAAATTGATTTTATCGCCTAAGAGCCGATACTACTTGTTCCTATTAATTTAGTATTTTTCATGTGAGCCATGGTTAATGCCTTTTTATTCGGTCAATGTTAATTTCACTGAATTTTGATTCTAAAATTTTTCTCATTACAACATGCAGAAAGAATACCGTTCAATCTTAAAAATGATTGTTCACAGTAGCATATCTTCAACATGAGACTTCAGGAATAGACTTTTCTATAAATGCTGAATGAAAGGGTAATACAACGTTTCCTTCTAAAAGCTTGACTCTTTTAACGCTTTCTTAAGATCATTTTGCCGTTTCATCATAAATTGTGTTGTTTACAGTGACTTGAAAACTTTGTCTGAGCAAAAAAATGGATTTAACTCGTGAACACTTTCGTGCGATTTTTTTTTACAATTTACGACGTGGATTACCAAGACAGGAGTGCATCGATCTACTTACTTCCACTTTTAGCGATGAAGTCTCTCCTTTGCCACTGTGAAACGCTGGTGTAACGAATTATATCATGGCCGGCGTTCACTCAGCGACGAAAGTAATGAAGATCGTCCAAAATCAGTCGTGCCAGAAAATATTGATGTGGTGCAAGAACTAGTATAGGAAGATCGTCATGTGACTTATCTAGAGATTGAGGTACCCTTGAGGGTTAGTATGACGAGCAACAATAAGATATTGCATGAACATTTAGCTGTGAAAAAAAATTGTTCCCGTTGGATCCCACATAATTTGACAAAAGATGCTCGTGTCAATTGGTTCCAAGAAATGCTCAAGAAATACAATCGCGATACATAAAACGCTGTGCTAGAGTATGACATCTACACCGGCGATAAATCTTGGATCTATGCGTATGAGCGCGAAACAAAATGGCAACCCATTCAATGAGTCTTCCAAGACGAGCCAAATCCGACCAAAGTGATTCGTTCACGAAGCACATAGAAGCAAATGATCGCCTGTTTCTTCGGAATAACTGGACATGTGGCAACCATACCATTAGAGCAACGTAGAACCGTGAATTTGGTTAAAACCGTAGTATGCGAGTATTTATTTGCCAGAAAAGCTTGATGAAATACGGAAAAGAAGCGCCAACGAAGGATCATTCTTCATCATGACAATGCAAGCTCTCACATTTCGGCTGAAACAACTACCTATTTGACTGGCCAAAACGGTAAATTGATGGGTTATCCTCCATACAGCCCTGATTTTTCACCAAATGACTTCTTTTAATTCCCGTTTATCAAGAAAATATTGCGCAGGCAACGTGCTTCGGCGCTTGCAGAAGCCGTTGATGCATTTCAAAACCATGTTTTGGAGGCACCTCAATCGGAGTGGAAAAAGTGTTACGAAAATTGGTTCGAGCGAATGCAAAAGTGTATTGACTATCATGGTGAATACTTCGAAAAACAATAAATCCACTTTCGACAATAAATTACTCTTCAACTAGTCTTTTTATTATTAGGTTGAAAATACAAATAGCGACCCTTAAAAAATATACCAAGAGCTATAAAAAACTTGAATTAACCTTAATTTATTAACATTAAGCTCCGGGTTCATTTACTCATTCAAGGTTTACATGAATAATACCATAGTGAATAATAAGGATGACATTCAGAACGTCTTCTTAGGGAGAGACAAGGTCACACCCGGACATTGCCTCTTAAAAAAGAGTCATTATTAGGAGGTGAATATGAAAATCCTTAGAATGAAGAGTACTTGAAATGACTCTATGTGGATTTTCTGATGCGATACCTATGACGCTAAGGATGAATAACCAATATGGAGGCAATATCTAGTGGCGGCATCTCACATGACGCTTAATGAGACGTATGCTAACGAAGTTATAGGAAACGCTATTATCCTTGAGTGTATACAAGAATAACTCAAACTGTAACCTGAGGAAATGTAAATGCAGTGCGGAATTTTGAGCGTCTTTATCGCGGAGACTAAGCAGAAGGCGGGTGTAGGGGCAGGGAGACACCGTCAATACCTGCGTGGAGCTTGATTACTTTTGTGTTTTCGAAACTCGATCGTCATCCAAGGGTTCAACAGAAACTAAATTTACTAACTATATATATCTTGTTCATCTAGACTACTATTGTCATCAGCAAGGCGTTACTCGACCCGATTTTAATTCTCTCAGCAGTTATTTGAAGATGACCTAGTAAAGTGCTGTGACACCTTTCATACACTATTAAGCTGCTCCCTGAAAACATCAAATATTTTTGGGAAATACCTCTTCTACGAAAGATAACCAATTGTTACCTCCCTGGATTACGATAACTACTTTTACGCGACAATTCTATACTTATTCCATTTGATTCAATTCACACTGACAAATTACGCTGGGTTCGGTAATACGGCTTCTGGAGCCTTCTTCTTCGGCTAATATAGCCAAATTTAATAGTTCTTTGGAGTGATTTCCAACCTTTCCCATGAACGTCGTGAACGGCACAGAGAAGCGCTAGTGTCCTATTTGATACTTCAATTTAACAAAACTCTAAACGTTGTTATTAGAATGTTAGCTTCAAAGAAAGGATGTCCCTTTGGGTATACGAAAGAAATGACAATTAACTAAGACGCCAGAACGTTGGATTCAAAATTAAAAGACTATTTCGATAAAAAAACGGAAAGATTCCCTACCTTATTATTCATCTTCGTAATATAATACAATATATCTTTTTCATTTCTCAATGTTTTTTCTTGTAGATTTTGCTGGATACTATTGTGAAAATACTATTACTGAATAAGATACAGAATTGTTGTTCTACAGAAATACACAGGAAATCATTTTCAGCAGTGTTAAAGTTTGACAGCTATGTGTCTTAGATCAATATTGTCTTAGGCTTAAAATCATCCAAAATATTTGTTAAATGTTCATCTCCGGTTCTGCTGTCTTTACCGGTCATCTTTTGTAGGAAGAAAATCGTTATGAAGCTTATTAAGTCGTTAAACATACTTTTACATGTCGAAGTTAGATTGATTCATTGATATCAGAGAGAGAGAAAGATGAATAAAGAATTTATCCTTTTGTGTCCATAACTTGGAATCTGTAATCAACATTAATTGGTCCTTTTCACATCGCGTTTCTTATATTTTCAGAATTTCAGTGTTCGCCAAGCGCAGTTATTTCGATGACCGCCAGGAATACAACGCGGTTGACAACGCATACATACTCGTACACAGCAGAGTCTAACACACATAGACAAAATCGATCATTATTCTTAAACTTAATTTCAGCAAAAATTACACGCTTAAATTGTTACCAAGTCAAATTTTCCCCCATATATTCTGATTTTAATCAGTGAAAATTCGCGCCGTTCAGTGGCCATTAAAACATTCTAATTCATGACACCTAAATGAAAACGAGTATAGATTTATGGAAGGAGTAACATCACTGCATCCCACTTTGCATAACAAACGCTCCAACGACAGCTCGCTCTAAGAAGAAGCTAAATTACAGCGGAGCTCGCGATGGGATAACGCAAGATTTACAGAAGGAAGAGAAACCTGTCGCCATGACTTGACTTTTCTTGCTCAAATATGCCGGGGGTTAACGGCCCAATCGAAGGGAACAGTGAGTGATTCCCATTCTCTAATCACAACTCAATTAACGGACGAGACAGCTCAGAAATCAATATCCACCCTCGCCGAGAACCACACGGAGCGATGTCTCACGAAGAGAGACTACTCAAGAGCCAGCGCCACGTATTGATGACTGCGTTTCACTCGCTCAAGAAAACGGGTGCCATTTCTGCGACACTTTAATGAAGAGCCGTCATTTACATATAAACTCGCCTACTATTAAAATCCTTACAGTAGAATAGGAACGTCGGGAGTAAATACACATTTTCACGTGAGATTTACCAATTTCTCTGTCATATTTTCTGCATCCAGTTCCTCCCTCACACGAATACACTTCAAAAGATTAACCATATGCTCTTCAACGTTTTGAATGGAACAAATGTCAATAACAAGGGCATCACTTATAGAAATTTACGCGAAAATAGCTTTTATAATAAAAACGACTGTAATTCTTTAAAGGGATTTGTGTAGTTTTTTTCAGTGATTTATATTTTCTTTTTCGAGAATATATTCAGTCAAACAATTCAAAGGAAAGAAAAAATAATTAGCGCGAATAATAATGAGAGACTTAATGAAGTGACGATACTTAAAAACCTATTTATTTATTTCTTCCAGTGCAATTTATGGTCCAACTTGGTAGGCACTTTGTTACTTAGCTCACGTAGGTACTTAGCTGATGATCAAACTCTCGAGGGTTGCTGGTAAATTTCAGGAGAAAACTAAATGTAGAGCGATATGCCAATAAAGGTTGGGAAAAATTTTCATTTCTTTGCCTTCCGAGGCTAAGTTTTTACATTTAAACTTCTATAGTCATAAAAAAACTTATCCAAGCATTAACTTTAATTTTTACTATCGCATTATGCACAATTCATAAAACAGAGTGCGTTAGCAAACGAAGGGGCAAAACTTTCTTGCAAGGAGCTCTCCATTATGAACAACTTGAGAAGGGCCAAATATTTTCTCGCACACCCTAAAGTCACGCATCGTTCAAGTTAATCATAGCTCTAGAGTGCTCCGTCACAACTGCCACGAATTTGAAAACGGAAACTAGATTGATCACCTAGGAAAGCACGAGAAACACAGAATCCCAACCGCGTGAATGAAAACATATTCCATCGCGAGAGAGAAATAAAAGCTCTGGGAGGGAAAGCGCCACGGCGGAGACTGGGAAGCTATTTCTCGATGCGCAGAGAACCCCCATGGGACGCAACCTCCCAGACGTTACCTCTGGAAGGGAAGAGGTCCTGGGGAAGGGGGAATGGAGGGTAAGCAGGAAACGCGGGATACTCGTGGGAAGAGAAATAATTGAATAGAGGGACTGGGGAACAGGGAGAGGGAGGGGTCGAAGGAGCGGAGGTCGATGGAGAAACGAAATGAACAAGGGAATTAGTAGTATCTGGAAGAAGGGGGTATCGGCGACGGGCGACTAAGACCGGTGGATGGGGGCGCATGGGGACACGGTAGGAGGTAGTCGGGGGAGGGGAATGAAACAAGGAGGAAGATGTCTGGCGAGACGTGGAATCATAATCAGATCACGCCTTAATCCAATTTCCCGCCGCGCTCTCTCTCTCTCTCTCTCTTCCTCTCTCCTTGTCAGTAACTCTTTTATTCTCGAGATTTTGCTCCTGGACCACGTCAAGAGTATTCACATTTCGCATCTTTCGTTCCTCGGGTGGAATTAATTGCCACGATTTCACCACTTACGCGACTTAGGGCAATGAAGCGAATGCTTAATAGACATCTGTAATTTCGACGCCACGCAGGGAGCTCCGCTTGAAAACTCCGACGAGGTAATTTTACGGCATCCATCCCACCACCTTTTACGCTTTGCGACGAGAGGAATTTGTCGTTTAGAATTCAAAAGAGAAACGTTTATCTTAAATATCATTGAGAAAACAAATTTATAATTCTTTTCTCAAGACTTGGGTTGAAATTTAGTAATAATATAGTACAGATCTGCATGGACTCTTGTGATGCGGTGATGGGCGGCAGTGCGCCACAGCGTCCCCTTTTGTTCTTTACGGTGCCTTCATTCCATTCCACACGCCGTTGCACCCTCAATTCACTCCTTGGTCCTTTCTAAACTTTCTCCACCCGCATGGGGCACTCTCATGTCTTCAAACGCTTTATCAGATGATTTCCGTTCGTTGGCTTTCCTCTCGCAAAATTACGCTCCAAATTTAGTCTGAGGCAGCGGCCCGCAAAACGGCTATCTGCGAACCAAAAGGGGAGAAATACCCAGACCAAACCGCGTTAATTCCTTTTTCCTCCCGTAATGCGGTTCTATTTCACGACTGAATCCTATACAACGCATGCCCACAGCTTGCCCATGCGCGCGACCAATCGCCTACGGCGACGATTCACGCATTAGCTCCACTACGGGTGGCCGTTCCCTTTCCATTTCGTGGTGAACGGAGGCATACATGGCTAATGCGGTTCAATGAAGTTACTGCAGCCTGAGTGTCGCCTGCAACAGCTCCGTTTTCATCCCTCGACCACTTCCACAATAACTGAGTTAGCTGGTTGATGAGTGTCGTTAATTTGTATAGATATTTCATTGTGCAGATGAAAAGCATGGACGAATTATGAGATATAATCGTATCAAACGGTTAAAGAAGAATACTTATACAAGTTAAAATTCAAAGGAACGAATATATTTCATTTTATTTATTTTTGTAAGAACAATTAAATGGTCTTAGGATTTCAGAGATAACGTTCAATCTCTATAATGTTCAAAGGACTATGGAGTCGATAAAAGCGGTGCGGTTAAATTGAATACGATTAAAGTGCAAAACTTAATTCAATGAGGTTATTACATTAGAGGGATTAGTAGAAAAATTGACTTTAGGTTCCAGCATACAGGGATGCTGCACATCTAGCAAGAAAAAATAACTGTGAATGATTTTTCATAAAACATACAAAAACTTGAGAGTCTAAAAATCCTCTATTCTTTTTATTATGCCTATAGCAGGGACGAGGAACGGCCATTCATGCTCAAGTGTCCCTCGATTCGATTCGACCGATAACGGAAAAACTTTGAGACACTCGCTATAATATAATTCTCAACTTTGGCAAATTATCGTTGGAATTCCTTCGAGTAAAGCTTAAACTAAACAATTTGGTTACGAGAAATTCAGTAAATCCTTAGTTATATATATATATATATATATATATATATATACTATATATATATTATTCATTTGTCACTAATTACTATGGGAATTTTTATGCAGACTATTTATGAATCAAAGCATAAAAAGTACTACGTTTCGAGTATATATATTTATGTATTCAAATTCTGATATTACATAAACCGCCTCATTTCCTCTCTCTTTATATAAATATATATATATATATATATATATATATATATCTTTTGGACGGCACAATAGAACAGAGAATAAAACAGATAACACGTAAAAGGACACTCACACTGTAGATGATTTAAGCTTTCGGCCTACTCCGAAGCCTTCTTCAGGTCAGACTCAGACAGATATATATATATATATTTTTTTTTTCATAAACCAATAATATTAGAATTAGAATATATAAATATATATATACTCGAAACGCAGTACTCTTTATGCTTTGATTCATAAATATTCTGCATAAGAATTCCCATAGTAATTAGGGACAAATGAATTAAATCGTCCCTAAGGGTGAACTCTAAAATATTGGCTATCACTTTCTTGTTAAATATAGTGCAGATACGTTAATTGCATACGAGATAATTACCATTGTGTACTTGTGCATAACTTAATGAGAATATCACACTATCAATATTTTGATGATATTAATTCGAAGTTTATCATTGAATTGAGGGAGAGAGATACTAAAGGAGCAAAGAGTAAAAATAATATGCGATAGAGTTAAGAATTTTAAAAATGCTACACTAAAGCCGGCGGATGCTAATTTTCATCTTGTATCCATACTCCGCAAAAACACAGTTTCCCATTTAAAATTTCATAAAAGATATTTACGATAGGGAACCATGGACACAAATTCCAATTTATTTAACATGTCGTTCGGAATATGCACCCTTGTTAAAAACAAATGAAGGTAGAAGGGGAGGAAAAGTGTTCAAAGCCAATGAAAAACCTACTTTATTTCCCTTTGCTCGGCCCTTCACCTGTACTTCGCGTCTCAGATCCAAGCTCACACCAATCCCAGCCCTTATTTCCCCTCTCCTACTTTGCTCCCTCCACGTATGCAGTTTACATTCCCGGAATCCAATCCCTCGTAAAAGGGTACGCGCAGCATATGGTGTATCAGTTGACAGTGACATGACCTTCGGAAGACCAATCATTTCACTCCCTCGAGGCAGGACGGAAGGAAATCGAGTATGTGAAAGTGGAAGAGGGACCTGTGGGGATTGTGCTCGCCTGCCGCCCCACCTTCCTCCCCCGCCGCCCCCTCCGCCCACTCTCCCGTCCCTTGCCCATGTCGCAGCCGATGTTATCATCGCGTCAGCTGCGGGAGGATATCACAATTAGGGTGAATGAATGTGAGGGGGACGAGGGGGTGGAGAGGTGGATATCTGGGCTAGATTCGTTTTCGTCATAAGTACGATCCGTCACGAATGAGCAGTCCAGGTGGTGGCAGAATTATCGGCGGGATCATCAAAGACCTCGCTCGATGATAATTATTCCTAGATTTTTTTCTTTCGACCGGACCACTCAAAGCGTTTCAGTTTCGGACTGACTGACGGACACGAGATAGATGCGGAAATTATCGAGGAAAATATGACCCCTATTTCTCTCAAACGAAAAAAACTGCGATGACGGTAGGTGGAGGTAATTAATAGTCCCCTGAGCGATTAGCCGCGGCGATTAGCGTCGCGATTTCTTCGCATCCACAACCGTGAAAGTGATGCGCGGGGACTATTAAAACATCCAGAGTGATGGTGATCGATGGTGGCACCGACATAACGTTCCCGTGAAATTGTGTGCAGTGCTGTTGGGATACTTTGCGACACGCCCTCGCCCTTGGGAGAGGAGTAAATTAGGGGGCACCGAAAACATGAGTAACGTTTGTCACCATTTTTTCCTCTACCGCCACGCCGTCGTCTTCATCTTCCCGTCGCTCACAACTCTCCCTCTCACACATACAACTCTCCCTCTCTCCCATCTTGCTAAACGTCACCCTCATTAAACCCTCCATTTGCCTCCGCCCCTCCTCCTCCTCCGCTGCCTCCATTTCTCTCACTCTTCTTCGGCCACCACGCCTCCGCCATTCGTTCCTCTTTTCTCTTTCATCTCGTGCCCTTTGCGCCCGCGAAGGAGATTTCCTCACGCTCATCATGAGCCGACGTTCTTTAACGAATCTCCATCTTGTTTCAGCCGTAGTAATTCTTCAGGGAGTGTGTTCAATTCCTAAATCGGCGAGTCATCTGCGCGCTCCTTGTGCATTGTTCCTCACCTGGTTGGTCAGTCTTCCTCGAATATTTTTACAATTGTACATTACAAACGAAAAGAGCTGGGATAGTAATTACTGGCCGATCTTAATATTAATAAAAGATACTCCAATGTCAATTTGCAAAGGTTTTGGATCGCTTCAATTGAAAATATATATAATATTTGCCACATATTTTACTTTTGGATGTTAATGTTTTTTTACTTTGGTTGTAGTTTGCTGACATCAAAATCAGGAAAATAATTTAAAAAATAACGGTACATATAAAGTAGCATAAATATCCGACGATGCCACATTAAGGAGAAACCAGTAAAATATCTAAAACGTCTTTGAAATAAGGGCTGAATACGTTATAGCAATTGGAGTTATTATTAGTGATAGTAGGAGCGTTCAGTTTTAAAGCTAAACAAAGACGGCTTAACTTAGTTCCCACTTTAAACAGAACGGGAGCACCGCTTACTAGCCGAATACAGGAATGCACGGGCTTTAATTTGCCCGACGGGTACACTTCATAGCACTTTACCCAGATCGGATTTCTATTAGTTGTGCCAGGTTGATTCTAACTCCGAACAAGAGAAATGTATTGTGGTTTAGACAGTTAACCTAGGGACGAGTTTGCAGTTCATTTGAATTGACCTCATTTCATTTAATTCTTACTCGACCTTCTCTCGACATCAAATTGCTAATAAAAGGGTACGTATTGAACTGAAAGGAGCTTGATTTCTGTTATTCTCAGATATCCTACAATTCTGAAATAAGAATCCAAAAACATTTAATCATCCCCTTGCATAACGCCCATATATTTCATAATGCATCAGATGTGCTGGCCAAGTTTCGTTCCGAAATGCCCGATGGAGTCGTATTAGTTTACAGATCGTGGAGAGGCTTTCACATACGTTGGCTGGAAATGAAATAACAGAAATAAAGAGAAAATCTTGGGAGGTTTACATTACGCTTTCATCCTTAAACCTTTTTTTATTTTGGTTCAGATTGGCACTTTCTTGACCATGCCGTCTCATATTTCGTGAACTGCAAATAATAAAACTTCGGAGGTCAACGGCATTTGTGCTGGAATTGATTTACAAATTTCTATTAACCTATTAAACTTCTCCGCGATCGACGAACGCTATTCCCGACCTACTCGCCTCACATTTCCATCTTCCTCCCATGTCCCTTCCCTTTTCGGCGCCACCACTCGGTTTACCATACGGTGCATATTCTCTTTACCCCTGCTTCAATTTGTCCTCAGCACATTCCTATAATTACCTCCTTCCTACACTTCTCTGCCTAGCCCCTTTCGTGAATCATTCCATTCCCAACTGCCCCTCCCCTCTCCATAATATCTCACTGATAAAAAAATAAAAGAAATATTCCGTCCCTTTCCCGTTTCCACCCCCTTTCCCTCTTACGCATGCATTCCTTCAGAAGAGAGAGAAACATAAGGAGAAGGAGTGAGATCTACAGAGAGATAAAGAGAGGGAGAGAGAGGGGGAGGGGGAAGAGAGTGGAGGAAGGTGAAAGGAGAATCGTAAAGGCATAAAATACAACTGTCAAGTCCTTTCATAGCGAAAACGCCTTCAAATAATGACGACTTTTCTTTCATCTCAGGATAGAGACCCTCCGCATCGCGGGGCAGTGATTTATTCAAAGAGTTGTTAAAAGATGATGAGGGGAGGGGATGGGGAGAACGTCGAGAGGAGATAACCGGGAAGGGGAGGGGGAGCGAAGGTGGAAAGTGTGGCGAAGAGAGAAGGGGGAAAAGGGTAGTGGAAGAGTGAAAAAGAAGAGCAGTCAGAACACTAAAGAGGGAGCAAAGGTGTAAAGAGGAAGAGGTATCAAGAGAGGGAGGAGGAAGAGACGGAGATGAAGTTAGAGTCGGTCCAAGGTGAGAGGGGAAGGAGAGCGACCGTAGGATCTCGGAGGTTGGATGGTGGGGGTGAGGGCCGGGAGCAGTAGGCAGCGAGGGGTTGAACACCGGGGGAGAGAGCGCGAGGGCATACATCACGGGGCGGTATCTCGGTTCACGCAGGCAAAAATACCCGTCATAGGGCGTTGGGTCGGCGTATGACTACACACAATAATGTACGCGCGAGACGGATGCGTGCGCGTTCACATATGTGCTCCCTCGGACTCCATTGACGGAAACAGCGGAGGGTTGATGAAGGGGGGGGTGGAGTAGGGTGGAGGGAGGGGGGAGAGGTGTTCCCGGCGGAGGGAGTGGTGCCCTCTCGGAGGAGGAAAGGAGGGAGGGGGAGGGTGTCTCAAAGAGGAGGAGACGGGAGAGATGGTGCCGGGCAGGGGAGTCGGAGAGGAGAGGTTTTGTGCGATGCGGGCCCAATAAATGCGGGCTCTCTCAAAAATGGATGGCCTCGGAAATGGCCCCGAGGAGCAGAGGGGCAGCCAAGGCGACATGGTGCCCTCCCTCCCTTCTTCCACGTCTCACTCTCTTTCGTCTCTCCTCCACTCTTTCACTTCTTTTATTACGTCTCTCTCCCTCCTCCATTCCTCGCACCTTCCACTCAGTTTGCTTCCTCCCGCTATCATCATCATTCCTCTCCGCCCTCGCTTGCCTACACTACCCGCCTCCTCTTCTTGGCCCTGCCCCCTCAGCTCTCCCTTTTCCGCGTTCCCCACTCCCACCTAAGCTTTCATCTCCTTTATATTTCTTTACTCCTCTCCTCACTCACCCATTCATCTCTCTCTGTCTCCTCTTCGCTCGCATTTTCCTAGTTTGTCCCACCCCCGCATCCCGAGTGCATTTCTCGTCCCCATCTCTTCGTTCACCGTTTTCGCCCCCCTTCCTTCTCCTCACAATTCCTTTTTCATTTTCCCTCTCCTCCACTCTCCCGAATTCCATGTCCGATTGCTGTGGGATTTTGCCCTGTCCCATTCCGACCTACTTCGACCGGCGGAAAACATTTTCCAGAGATGTCATGTCGTTCGTCGAAATAATATTTCGGCAGGTTTTAATAGAATGTGGCCTCAGATCCCATCTCCAAAGTAGTGCTTGGGTATATTCTAGCGTGAGCATGTACTGGATTGATTCTAAAATATTTTGAGCATACCAAACGATCAGAATAATCCCATCGTGTTAAGTCGCGAGTTAAGTGTATTTGCTAATATGTTGGCATGATGCGAACACGATATTTTTCACTATTATTATGATGATTTAACATCGAATATTTAAAAAAATATTAGTAAACCTACAATTTTCAAGTTTCATGAACAGGAGAAACATTTCAGAGTTAGATAGGTAAATAAATAATTTGTAATTTATTCGAGGTGATAAATTGTTAAATGCTTTCTACCTATCTTAACACACCCATTCCCTACCCGAATGACTAAATTTACCCTTTTCGCTCGCCGATGTTGATGATTTTCCAGAGAGAGGATGTTTTCCTTTGGCCTGTCAAGGCACAACAATTATGGAGCACAATAAATGTCGACGCCGCATCCTTTCACTGCTGCCTTCCCACTCCCCTTTCCACTTTCCCACCCTATAGAACTCATTCTTTTCCACTCCGCCTTTCCCTACGTGCCCCTGCCATCTTGCTTTTCCCCCTCAACCTCGCCAACGCCCCCCTCGCCAACGCCCCCCTCGCCAACGCCCCCCTCCCCACCTTATTCTCCTCACTTCTCCTTCCTCTGCCCCCCTTTTCACTCCACTTTCTCTCCCTCTCTCCATTCCCTCCCACTCCCCCCCTCCCGTGCGTGTCACTTCGGCCCTAACTCATCCCTTCCCCCGCCCGTTCCCCTCGCCTCTTCGGTCCCCCCCAAGGCCCCTACCACCATCTTCCTAACCGACGCCGTCCGATCCCCGCCCACTTCGGTCGTACCCTCTCTCTATTACCCCCCATCCCCCGATTCCAGTCAACGTGATTCGATTCGGGAGGGTTGGGGTGAGAGGTGAGGGATGGAGAAGGGTTGAGGGTGGAAGTTTGCGGAGTGCGGGGAGGAAGGGGTGTGGTTCGGATAGTAGAGAGGCGAAAGATCTCCCGCGAGAAATCCCGTGGCGTAGGTAGACATGGTTGTCGCTGTAAAGGAGGGACGGACGTATGTGCTATCCCCCTCCTCTCTCTCACTCCCTCATCCCCCTTTTAAGCTGGTACCACCCGTTTTGGTTTGGCGCGAGAAGGATTTTCGGGCTAACGCAGAGGCCGGAGAAACACCGGGGACCACTAGCTGGTTTGGGATGGTGAGAGCAGGGGATGGGAGAGGGAATGGTGGTGCACGGTTTAAAGAAGTTGAACCAGTCGTGGAGGGCTTAGAGTTACCGGAGGAACGGCAAATGGAAGGTGGGGTTATTGATAAGGCTCGGAAAGGGACGGGGGGGAGCGATTGGAGGACGGGTTCATTTGAGTGCTCACGTGATCATTGGTCAAGGAAGATGGAAGAGATAGGAATGGAAAGAGGGATGAAAATTATCACAGAAGATAAATATGTATGTATATGTATATATATATTTCTCCCCATGGACTACAACCTTAGTGCGGTAAAAGGGTTTGTACGTCCTCATGACTCCGAAGGACTATATTGGAGGAAGAAATGATAAATTCTACTAGTAGTGCCACCCATAATAGATAAGTCGAAGGGTAGGAGCAAGACGAAAGGTAGTCCGCATAGAGTCTGTTCCTCTGAGAGGTGGCTGAAAATACGTTTGACTCCAGTGGAGCGGCTATTTGAGTGGTGCGGTTACATTAAAGACGCTAATTAGTGTTAAAAGTAGTCATATTTGAGGATGATCACACTTTAGTTAGCCAGTTAGCCAAAGTTCGGTGAATTAATTAGAAAATCGGTGCCAAAGGTATGGAGTGAGGATCAATGTAAATAAAACAAGAGGTTTTCGAAAAAGAGAGAGGCTAAGATGAAAGTTGGGGCGAAAACTATAGCAGATGGAAGAGTATACCAACCTAGGAAGTGTTTTGGAACAAAATGATCTAGGCAGTACTGATATTAGAAGAAGAGTCGAGTTAGGCAATAAGTTTTCACAAGGAGAGAATTGATGATAGAACGTTAAGTAAGGATGTTAAGAAAAGACGCGTTTAAAATTTGTTATGGAGCGTGGTATTTTTTACGGCGCGGAAACATGAAAGTTGAAACAAGATGATAGACAAAGCTTTAAACGTGGGGGTGAAACAGAATGAAAAATATAAAATGAATAGGAAATAAATGTGTTGGGAGAAGAAGTACTAGGAGCGGTAGTGGATGAGAGCATATTGTTATTGATGAATACACTGCGTTATCTATATATACAACACCTCTATCAGAATAGAGATGTTGGATGGAATGAATGGAGGATTAAGTAGCATGCTGTGTTGAATAAAGATTTATTGTACTGTCGGATGTGACGTATATTTTGCTATCAGAGCATAGAAATCTATCTGAAACTTTGTCTATCTACAATATACCTTAAACGGTAGTATGTCAAAAAATAATTATAATAATTTATTTAGAAATATATATATATATATATATATATATATATACACATACATTCCAACAAGAAATCCCGCCATAAGGTGAACACATATTCATTCACATGGAAAAATAGATACAAGAAAAAGGGATAGGAACACGTATAAAGAACGAACACATGAGAGGTCACACAAACGCTCGGATAACAAATATTCCACACACAGAAACATAAATGAAGGACACTTACAGTAGATATTGACGGCACCGCCGTCGTCATCAGAATCTGACGTTTCGACGGCGGTGCCGTCGAAACGTCAATATCTACTGTAAGTGTCCTTCATTTATGTTTCTGTGTGTGGAATATTTGTTATCCGAGTGTTTGTGTGTTTGTGCGTCGCCGGAGAGCGTCATTTTCATGGATATATGTATGTATGTATATATATATATATATATATATATATATATATACACACACATAATATGTCCAATGCATACGCATATGTATGAATTTTACTTTAAATTTTTAATCAATACACCTGTTTTACGTTATAAAAAATACTTGTGTGTTATTTGTTAATGTCTAGTGGGAAGTTGAAGGACCCGAGAGAAGGGAAGGGCGCACTCATCCGGAGACAAGTTGCGACGGCGGGGGTGAGTGGCGGCGGGTACGTTGTAGAATGGTTGTGCGTTTAGTGAGAGAAGTCTTGAGTGGAGACGGAGAGGGAGTGAAATCGCTTGGATGCAATTCTATAGGACGTTTGGGGGTGAAAAAATAGTCCGAACTAGAATCTGAGGAGGGAGGGGTGATTGATTGCGCTACATGCTGAAAACCGAAAATACAAGCGCATAGTTCTAACGGCGTTTTATGCCCCGCGACTGGAGTTGAAAATCGTGTGCTCCTCCGCAACACGAAGAATCAATTGGAAGAGAAATAGTACGTCTGCAGTAAAAGAAGGCATTTCCGTTCAAGTGTCGCGTGGTGCAAGAAGCCGAGTTCTCCATTCTGCAGTCGTTTTGATACTTCTCCTTCCACAATATCCAATGCCTAAATGCAACGTATGCTCATTTTGTGGCGTCTGAACATTTAAAATAAATGGTTTTAAATATTCACTAAAGCTATTAAGATTGTTTGGTCTTAAAAAAATGAATTGGCTTACTCAAAATGGACTGCATTGAGCTTATTTTGCTTGGCCCAAATGTTTTTTTTTAAGGAAAGTACAGTTATGTGATAAAAACACTTTAAAAGTTTCGAGATGATTATAATGAATTTATTTCTTTTTAGTGTTTGCTGTTTACAATAAATTTACGCAGTGATGTTAAAGTGGGTCAAAAGGTTATCACTCGTTGAGAAAGAGGAGGCTACGACTAAGAATTATCGAGACGAGAACAAAGAAAAATTTGGGTGAGAACTTCGATGCCATTAAATTGGGTATTTTCACCGAGCGAGGAAAATATTCCTTCTAAGTTCATTCATCTGACCTTTATATTCGTTAAATCCGCACAATGCTCCACCCTAATTCGTGATTTTTACTCTTTGATGAGTTATAAATATTTTAGTAATGAAAAACTAAATGAAGGTTTCAACCCAGCTATTAAATTTAGGCTTTTAATTGCGAAAAAAACATTTTCATCCTTACAGCTTTTAAGCATCCACAAATATTTACTTTAGGGGTATTTAAATATCTCTAAAGTACGTGTAAATAAATGAATGATGATCTTATTCCTTGATGATAAAATGATAAAATCTTATTCTTCAACTAATCCACTTTTTGCATTGTATGCCATATGAAATCAAACTCGAAGGAATAGCGTTCTTGGCAGTCTTGGACCTCATCTGGATTCGCGAATGATATTTTATTATTAATTACGTATGTGTGCATATGTACAAGGATTTATAGTAATCGGATTAAGAATGCTATTAAATAAAGTTCCTGAGATTAGGTAAGCTGATTATATGTAATGGGATAGCGCCATTTTGACAGCAATCATGATTATTTACTCGTGTAACAACACATTTTTTAAAGCAATCAGCTATAATTATTTTCGATAATGACAATAATTACATAAATGATAACTGTGAACAAATATTTACTTTAAAATATTCAGTCTCTTGGGCTATATATTTGCACACACTGATAAAATCATGAACACTTAAATTTCATATCTATTCAATAACTGCGTCAATATTTTATGACGGAACTTATGTTTTATTGACACGGTAAATTCCAGAAATTTATTTCTATTTTTACAAAATCCAGACATATTCGATACTTAGAACTCCCGGACCCATCACAAAGGAAAGTCGATTTGCTTACTTTCAGGGTAAGCTGATTTGGAATAGAATTTTGTTGGAGTGCATAAAGAAAAGTCTACCTGCTTTTTTATATAAATAAATTTTTCTTTTGTATTTCTCCTAACATTTAGGCATGATGAAGTTAAGAGTTTGATAATTTCGTGAGGTCATCGCTATGAAATGCAGGAAATATTCTCACTTTAAGTTCAGTTCCACTATAATACAGAGAAAAATCGGAAAATACTCATATCAGAATTTATGTGTTCAATGTTCAAGGCATTCCTTGAACAAGTTCAATTTTTCAAAGTTGAATAAGTTCAAACAATGCATATCCGGGTTCTCAAGTAGCATTTCCCACGCATTTTTATAGGAACACCATTTTCTTCTCCCTGTGGTGTATGAAATATCCCACGTTGGGCTACAAATTAGTTTGTAATAACCCAAACTCCTTGGACACATTCCTTCACAAAATACATAGTGCTCTCCTCCGCCGAGGGTACCCTGAGTCCCTTCTCTACAAAAAAATCCTCGGAAACGTTCACCCTCACATACCTCACCAAGACAAGCCAAACGCGCACACCCTCTCCATCTGCAGTTCCAGAAATGAAATCCCTCAGCCATATTTGGAAGGACCTCTTCCCCATTCTAGCAAAAAAACAACGGCAAACGTATTACCCAAAAATGTCCCTCGGTTACTTATTAAAGACCCGCAAATGTATAGGGCATATTAAAATCCATCAAGTCTTTATTAAAAACCTCCGGAAACCACAAATATACACCCCAGTCCCTCTCAAAAGACCAAAATGTAAAACATAGCCCATATCCATCGCTCCTTGCTTCCCCTCTCAACTTACCAATTTTCTATCATCCCAAGGTACTCTCTCATACACATCCCACAATATAATCAATAAACTTAATCACTAACTCTGTCCCTCCTTTACATTGGGAAGTGCACCACGTCTCTTAACATCCGCATCAGCATCCACTGCACCTCATTCAAACCCTCCTCCCCATTATCCTCTCCACTAGTGCCTTAACATGCCCCCCTTCATAATGTTTCTTTCGACGGTTGCTTCAATGTGTCTATTAATGGCTCCCTTCCCCCTTCAGACATACCGCTAAAAGTCTAAACCCTCGAGTCGGCATACATCTGGCACCTTGGCGCCAACTCGAATCTAATCCTGAACCTCTCACCCTAGGGGTTACACCCTTCTTATTCCCATTGGCCGCTACCCCTTCCGATCACCCCAAAACCCCACCCTGTCCCTTCCCACTTTCCTTCAGCCTTCCTCCCTATGCCCATCCTATCCATCACTCCCATCCTCAGTTTTATTCCTTACGTTGAGAAAGGTAGTCGAGCCACCGAAATATACACAAACCGATTCTTTGTTTTTATTTCGTGCTTCTAAGTTTTGTCTATCCTCGCCACGCTTGTGAACACCCTTAAATTCACTTTTTTGAACATTTATATTTGTAGGGATTTATTATGTGTATAAATTATACATATATGTATAGACACATTAGGTTCCCGTGATTTCCCGACGGACCATGAAAATCCGCGAGAGGGTCACGTGGAGGTGTCGCGCCGGGTCGTACCCATATTCGCAGTAGGTCTCCAAGTTGAGGAACCTCTATTCTAAGGTTCCTTATTAAAGTATCGGGAACAATTTTTTCGTGACGTGGCTTTATGTCGCAACGCGGTCGCACCACGCAGGCTCGGTGGTGGGGGGTCTTGACCTTCAACTCGCGCAAAGCGCAAATCGCCTGCGAGCTTTTGTTCAGGCTAAATCACGTTTTTAGTGGACCCCTGTCGAGTGACTCGGTGCAAGCGCAAAGTGCAGCGGACGATTGAACAGCGGTGCGCCATCACATTTTTTGTTGGACGGGGGAAATCTGATAAGGAGACATTGGGCATGATTTGACAAGTATTCAAGGATGAAATCATGCCAAAAACTGCAGATTTTAAGTGGCACAAGCTTTTCAAAGATGGCTGAGAGTGTGCGGAGGACGAGGGCCACGCGGGAAGTCCGTCGACGTCAAGAACCAACGACAACGTGGAACGTGTTTTTGAAGTGCCAAATTCAGACCGTTGATTAAATGTGCGTATGATTCCAGATCGTGTTGGCATAAGTAACGTAACAGTTCACACCATTATCATTAAAAATTTGGCAATTCGAAAGTACTGAGCTAAACTCGTCCCGAAGGTCTTGACGGAGAACCAAAAGCAGAGTCGTGTTTGCTTACGAAGACCTTCTGCAGCTCTTCCCGACGATTACCCTATTTCCAAAAGTGAAATTCTCCCTCAAAGGATATCCACATGGGACGATAAGTGCCGCCAAAGAATCTTTCTCAAAGGTAGACATGTCTTCGTAAGTGAATTGATGCAGGGGGGAGTATTTACTTCACGCAGTTAAAAACAGGCATCATAAACAGACTTGGCCAAACAGCAGTGCCATTTTTCCTTCTTCATTGTTAATGGAGTAGAAACTCAATGGAAAGAAATTTATAAAGTATCTCGTTTGCGTTTGATATCACATGCATAATTTCTATTCAAATAAGTAAAGCGTACATGCGTGAAATTAATGAGGATATAATGAGCATGTTTTAACCGTCATGCTTACAAGGCATTAAAATTTATTTCAATGAATGCAAGCAAAGGTGACCACCGCAGTTACTGTCATTAAGTCGGGAAACGTCATGATTCTTCGAGCCTAATGAATACAGTGACCCGAGAAGAACTTTTCAAGAATTCCCTCTTTGCATATTAAAACTCAGGACGTTTCCCAAATCAAAAAGAGATAATTTTTCCAAATAAATACCTACTTTAGATGCTAGGATAAATACAATTTAATTTATCATCAAGCATTTAATATTTATAAAAACTTGGTATCATATTAATAAGGTGAGACTATTTAATTATTTACATCACGTCCGGTATTAGGTTTGTTGATTTAAAAATTTATATTAAAATGAATAATTAAAATATATCGTTACGAAGATATGAAATGTTAATGGTAATGGTTTTTTTTTACAAATTGGCTTAAGTTTAAAAGTCGGTGCTTTAATATGGGGACTGGGTTGCGAAATCTGAATGCACCTTTTCATGAAACCGGCCATTATAATGATGGAGGCTATCCCAGAACTGTAGTGCTCGAAATTAGTCCTAATAATCACTTCTAACTCTAACATTCAACCTCATGATTTAACAAAACCATTCCTGTATTCTATGTATCTAGTCTATTTTTTCAAGCTTTTGATTGAACACTGTATTCGGTACAAAAATGATAAACTGGAATTAGATCACCCGTGGTTTCCCCAGCCATAGCCATTAGCCATTCCTTAACTTCGGTTTCGAAGTTCATCATGTACGTAGGTAGTAGCACTTAGTAGCTACTGGTTCTTCTTTGATTGACCATGCGCAGCTAGATATCCCTTCCTTATGCTTGGAAAATGGCCGTGATTTTTTTACAACCAAAGCGATCATCAATCAAAGCAAAATATCATGAATTTTGCCAGGAATTCTAATTAACTATGATTTTCGATCATAATTTTTTGCATTAGGCCCTCAATTGTGACAACCGGCCAAAATAAAAAAAAACTACTCTTTTCAATGTATGATTATACAGATCCATAAATATGTTTTAATGTACCATATTCATTTTTAATATGCCGTCTAAACTGATGTATAAAATAATTCATAGAGCGAAATCTGATGCTTCTGCTATTCAACGCAACATTAATCACATGAAAATACAACCTTGGTCTTATTAAAAGCTGTCACTTTTAGTTGAATTTCGTTTCGTAGAATCGTGTGACCTTTTCGTAGAGCCACAAATTGTGTAGTTTTTCGCGAATAATGATAATAGGAGAAATAATAACTGCATGTCACGAGAAATGCAGCGTGACAGCAAAACAGTACGCTAAATTCAATTACGGAGAAGAGATAGGAGGGAACCCTTAGCGCTAACTGTTTACAAGGCATCATTCCAGGAATGAAGGGAGCTGAGCATGAGGGAGTAGAGGTACAGGACGTATGAGAGAAGACTTCATTTCAGGTGCGTTAATAGGAAATTCCTGAGAGTGGATGGGATTGGGAAAAGGAAATTGCCGCGGAATGCAGGGGTTTGGCGGAGCGTCACATTAATATGTTATTGCAAATTAAGTTTGCGGAAGTTGAAAGGATTAGCGTAATCGTTTCAGTTGCCCCTCCAACAAAAGACCACCCTAGGTGGACCGTGGCCGATGAAAGATTAAAAGCACGGGGGTTGCAAAGTGTACTAACGAATTTGTCAGTTGTGGATGGATGTTGAAGAGATGTATTCAAAGATATGAGGCGATTGTTGTTAATGAATGGAGGAATTGATAAATGAGCGTGTTATCAGGATATTTTATTACCTAAGTTTTCTTAATTAGTAGAGATAAATATACTACCGAAACTTAGATAACTGTCCAGCAAAAGAACTTTGAAAACAATTATCATGCCCCATCACGATGCACGAATGCAAAGTCAATAAATTTGTCAAGTATACATGTAGTAGTGACATTTTCGGTTAACGAATTTCATCCATTCGAATACAGAGCACATGGAAATAAATAAAAATAATAAACTTCATTGAACTTAAGTTAAGGAGATTCCATGGTGGGATAAATGCGATCGGTGACACTTCTATGCATAAGACATACCGTGGTAAAAATTGAGCTTTCTATCGCTTTGTGGGCATCACAAAAGCACATGAGAAGACTACTCCTCTTGATTAGGGGTGAAAGCTAAGTGAGCGGATTAAGTGAAGGAATATCTTATATGCAGATGTGAGAGGGGACCATCGCGACACGGCGGACTCATTAGGTGCCTCCGTTTCCCTCTCAGTTTCACCAACCCCATCCCCCTCCCTCAAACCCTCCGCCCAGCCTTTCCCTTCCCCTGTCTTTGTCCTTTCAGGGTAGTCTCCCCATTATCTCCGGAGGAATAACGTCTCCCTTGTCTCACTCCTCGCTCCCACCCTTCCCCCTCTCTTCTTTATCACGTCCCTCCGCTCACCACCGTTCCCACCCATTAATCTCCCCCGCCAGCCCACACGTTCCTCTCAACCACCCCTTGTGTCTCTCGGTGTGTACTGCCACCCCTTTCATCCTCTTCCACTCCATTTTTCAGGACAAAAAATAGAAACCCACCCGCCACCACCCCCCGGCCACTCGGGCTTGGCGTCCCGGGAGAGAGCACCGCACAGGATTAGGACGGGACCGAAACAAAACGGTCGGGAAGGGAGGAGAAGTGTGCAGATAGTGGCGGTAAAACGGAACGGGAGCAGAGGGTTGGGTGGGTGGAAGACCACTGCCCGTATGGGATGGGAAGACGTACGAGAGAAGCGGTATATGGGGTTATTGGCAGAAAGAGAGGGAGTGAGAGAGAGAGGTATTAAGGGAGAAAGGGAGAGAGATGTAGGGAGAGATGGAGGGAGAGATGGAGGGAGAGATGGAGGGAGAGATGGAGGGAGAGATGGAGGCAGAGATGGAGGGAGAGATGAAGGCAGAGATGGAGGGAGAGATGGAGGCAGAGATGGAGGGAGAGATGGAGGGAGGGATGAATCGTGGGAGGGATGAATGGAGGGAGGGATGGAGGGAGGGAAGGTTGGAGGGAGGGATGGAGGGAGATATGGAGGGAGGGATATAGAGAGAGGCGAATAAAAGGAGAATGCGAAGGAGGGGGAGCGATAGAGGAAAAATAGGTAGGATATGCAGACGTAGGGCGAATTATAGGGACGGAGAGAGGTAGGGGGAGAGAAAAGGGGAGAAAGGAAAAGTCATGAAAGTAGAGGGAGAAGGTGGAAGAATGGGACGGAGAAAGGGGAAAGGGAAAAGAGAGATGAAGTGAGACAGAAATGGGGGGGAGGGCTAGGGACAGGGTTAGGCAGAGAGAAAGGGGGTATAGATGTAGGTAGCGAGACAGGGTGTGTTGCGTAAGGCGCTTTTCAATTACAATTTGAAGGTGCAACACTTTCCGACGACCCCTCTCGCGCGGCATTCTGTCCGCTACATACATTGTCTCCCCCTTCCCACTCTCCTCTTGGACTTCGTGGCGCATTTGTGCAAACCCTTTTGACGATCTTTTGTGTGGACGCGCGTGTTGTCCCCCTTCTCTTTCCACCTTTCGATTCCACTGCTTTGTGTCCGACAGCCTTTCCCATTGCCTCCGAGGCAGGGCGAGATCCCCGACCGGGGGAGTGAGACAGCGCCCCACTCTCCTCCACTCCCCCCACACTTGGCTACCTTCCGCCATTTCCCGCCACCAGCTGCGAGTGACCTCTCGAGCGGAGTGGTTCACACTTGACCTCAAACGGACCTCGACGGTGTCCTCTATCTTGCTCTCTCAATACATAATAGTATCTAAGTTTCACTCACTGATTAATGCCAATCGGAGGAAATTTTTTCATAATAAGAAACTCAACCTACGCAAGCTATTTTATTCGCACATACATACCTGCCCTCGCTACGATTCACTTGTTCAAGAGCATAATTCAGAGACATGTAAAGCCATGTTTTACCATTCCAGATCCAGAGGAAGATGAAATAATACATCTGTATTAGTTTTTTCTTTTGTAGTAATGTTCCTACATTCTTTCATATGCTATTCAATGAAAAAATTTACTTATTCCTTACACAATTTTAGCTTACAACGTTAATTTCCCCGGGGGTTTGAAATCCTACGCCTGTCTTCTTTTGTGCCTAAGATTCTCTAACTTGGAATTATTCAAGCAGGCTTTATCTAGATCCATCCAGCGATGAGTACGCTGGAGAAGATACAGATGCAAGACTGAAGAGACTTAAATGGGGAAAGAGTAAGACTTGTTATTGTGTAAGAATGTTGTTATTCAGTCTATCACTTTTTGAAAAGAAAGAATAATAGGCGATACTATAATGTAAATTCACTAATTTTCGGAAAACTGTAGCAGTCTCTGGCAACATGGTCCAGATTTTCGAATAAACCTCTATATGGTCTTCTACACGTGGATTGTTTTCACGTAAAAACGTTAGGATTAACTTTTCTACACTTCTCAATAAGGATGTATAGATAATACCTCCTTCACTTTTTACCGCCCAACGTGACCTGAGACATCAATTTAAAAGAGAGATTCGGGAAGCGAGGTGGTGGGATGGGCACGATGGCCCTCCTCTTTTGCCCTTCATCCCCTCGAGAGAAGTCCGTTTTATTTCCCCCTTTGATGCTCTGTTAGGGCGCCAAATCTTTCTTCATACATACAAATTCAGGCATTAAAAGGTAACAGGATGGCAATCTCGGTCCACGTCGGTCGGTTCCAAGCGAGGGTCCCCCGCCTCCTTCCATCGGACGAGATTCGGAATTCTCTTACGGCAGCGGTCTCTCGACCCCCCTCCTCTTTTACCCCTTAACTCTATATCAGCCCTCTTTCCCTCCCCCTCCTGAAATTCGCTCTCCATCCACTTTGACCACGCTCCCCCCGCCCTTTTAACTCTAGCGGACGGACTGTCTCTATCTATCCCTCATCATCCGAACGTCTTTCTCTAGTATACCCACCCCTTCCCCCAGAAACTCCCTCAAATCCACTTTCGACTTTTCATCATCCAATCCCTCCATTCACTGTGGACGCCGCTGTCTCAGCTTTCGGCGGGGAATCCTGTGAGGGGGGGGAAAATGCCTCTCGCTCCCCTGGGAGCGCCTACGAAGTGAGCGTTATTTACCTCAATCATCGCCGACGCTGTGCTCGGATGTGACCGTGGCCGTACCGCCGACGGGTGTAGCGACGGAAAGGGAATCGGGAACAATTTTGAAAAGTGTTTACTCGGGGGTAAAAATGCGACTCGATTAAAAAAAATGATAGTGGAGCACGAAGCTTCTTTATAATGTTCCGTGTCTGACGCTCAAAAATGTTCGGGGGTTGAGTGGAACTCCGAAAACATCACCGTTTAATTTTCACGCTGGGAAACTACCCCGGAAATTTAGTAGATCTCCTTGGGCAAATATCCGAGCAAACAAATTTTGTTGTTCATACACAGGAACGATGCATCTGATTACATCTCAAGTCGTTAAAATTTCTCCTCACTCTTCAAATACAAAATAATTCTGCAAATTGGATTCAGGAACTGTATTCCTTAACAGTGTATTTCTAATGGGTGTTAAATGAATTAAAATGTTGCAATTAATTATGTATAATGTCATAGGGAAGAAACATCCTCTCGCTTAAATTTTAACTCGATGATTTTAAATAATATATATATATATATATATAATTTAAAATCATCGAGTTAAAATATTAATTAAAATATTAATATATATATATATATATATATATATATATATATATATATATTATTTAAAATCATCGAGTTAAAATTTAAGCGAGAGGATGTTTCTTCCCTATGACATTATGCATAATTAATTGCAACATTTTAATTCATTTAATACCCATTAGAAATACACTGTTAAGGAATACAGTTCCTGAATCCAATTTGCAGAATTATTTTGTATTTGAAGAGTGAGGAGAAATTTTAACGACTTGAGATGTAATCAGATGCATCGTTTCTGTGTATGAACAACAAAATTTGTTACTGATCCGCAACCTGTACATGTCTCAGACTGCTCAGGTGCGAGTGGGGAACGGAGAGTCCGGATGGGCAGAGTTAGGAAGAGGTGTAAGGCAGGGTTGCCCATTGTCACCGGTGCTGTTCAACGTATATGTAGAGGAAATGATTAAAGAGGCATGGGAAGAACTGGAGGTAGGAATGAAAGTCGGAGGGGAATTCGTAAAATCGGTTAGGTTTGCTGATGACCAAGCATTAGTTGCTCAGTCAGCCAAGGGATTGCAAGCATTGTTGAGTGAATTGGAGGTTCAGTGCGATAAATATGGGATGAGAATCAATATTAATAAAACAAAGGTTATTCGATTTTCCAGAAAGAAAAAGGCTAAGCTAAATATTAAAATAGGCGGGGAAAAATAGAGCAGGTAGAGCAGTTTACATATCTCGGAAGTGTTTTGGACCAATACGGTCAAAGTGGTAGGGACGTAAGGAGAAGAATTGCGCTAGGCAAGGAGGCTTTCTCAAGGAGGAGGGAGTTGATGACGGGGACGTTGAGTAGGGATGTTAAGACAAGACTCGTAAAAACTCTGATATGGAGCGTAGCTATGTACGGCGCGGAAACGTGGTCGCTGAAGCAGGAGGATAGACGTAGATTGGAGGCTTTTGAAATGTGGGTGTGGAGAAGAATGGAGAAGGTGAAATGGACTGAAAGGAAAACAAATGAGGAAGTACTAGAAATGGTGGGGGAGGAGAGGGGTTTGTTGAGAGAAATCCTATGGAAGCAGGAAAAATGGATGAAAGGCGTATTGAGCGGTAGTGGAATGTTGAAGAGGGTAATAGAGGGGAGAATGTTGGGCAAGCGAGGTAAGGGTAGGAACAGGATAGGGATGTTGGACGGGATGAAGGGAGGAAAGAAGTACACTGAGATGAAGAGGAACCTGATATAGATTAGTTTGCTAGGTTGGGAGTCACAAAATGTTTATTTGATAGTGGTGTCCATCCAAAAACCTACCTCAACCGGTAGATTACCTAAAAAATAATATATATATATATATATATATCTCCTGTTAGTGATGATTAAACATAACGAAAATATTAGAGACCTTATCTGGAAATGCAAACTGACAAGTAAACACTTTGTCAACAGTCTATTTAAATGGAAATAATAAGTAACCAGCAATTATAATAAAAATAATCTTTAACCACTATTTCCTGGGTAATATATAAGCATATTTGATGGAAATTATCTCATTTCCATATAAAACGCGAAAACTGATCGTAACTGGTTTATTAAAGAGGCCTATTGTATTTCTATTGAGTGTGTGGCGTAAGTACGAATCACAACACTGGCATTATTAAAAAATAAGTTCCGCGAATCAACTCTGCATCAAGAATTTCAC
>CM073769.1:57824682-57943434 GCA_037158775.1 Hetaerina titia | reverse complement strand
CCATCATGAAGAAGGAAAATGTTTTTCTCTAAAGGATACATTTTATATTACTATAGATTAATGTATTTAAAAAATTTGATGCAAAGTTCACCATTCGATACATCTTTTATGGAAAGTATTTCGCCATTGAATGATGCATAGTGAGCCAGCATTAAAATTATAAACGAATGGAAAAGAGCGACGAAAATATACAGAAAAAAATCAGGGAATAATTAAAGGCGTCGGCGTGATAAGTGACAAATAGAAACATTTCCACTCTACATGTATGTCTGAAATTCAGGCACTAACCACAGGGTAATTTGGAAAGGAACCGTTGGCATGACGGATATCCTTCATTTACATTAATTCATACAGCATGGCTCCATTCGGCCGAGTTCAAAGGGATGATTGCTGACTACCCCAGTCCTCTTAATGCACCCTCAATGAATTAAAAAATCAACAGGAAAAATAAATAAAGGAGTGGAACTATTTTTTTAATGGATAACTGCTGGAAAATTTTTGAGTCGTCTCAATCTTGTATTATGTGCTTCCCTTAACCTCTATTGAGTACTAAGGAAATTAGATACATGCTCAGTGGATTTGAGTAAATTGAGGCATGATTGAGAGCTAATGTGCAATATAACTTGATACGATTAAATTTTTGGCAAAAGTTACATTTATCAATAGAAAGAAGCACCTATTTAGGCCTAGAAAAACTGAAGTTACATAAACAAATTTGAGACGAATGTATCATGAGGAAATATATGATTATCTCGAATAGTATGCTGGAAAAATATCTGCCACTCAAAAAAGAGAAAGTGTTCCACTCTGAATTATGAATTCCAAATAAGAAATTTCATCTTTAATCTACGATAACGATTGATTTAGGCCTTTCATTTTCCAATAACTTATTTTAACTTCATTTTTCTCTATTTACTCTATTGAAATAATAAACCCTAATCATTGTAATGAGAAGCAAAAAGAAATTATTTAATCAAGGGTACAAAAATGAGAAAAAATTAACAAAATAATAACGATGGAATCCTTATTGAAAACCTGTACGTTCTCATACAAATTTCTGGCCCTTAAAGCTTTTTAAGTGTTTCCAATTCGTTCAAATACTCTCTCTTGGAAAAATAATTTATTTATTTCGTATGAAGAATCAAGGTGAACTCTTTTGACACTCTCCCTTCAAATGTCTCACGTTCTTCTTTGAGGAAATGCCGGCGGATAAGCGCAAGGCAAAGGTCTCTCGGCGTTTTCCTCCTACGTTATTTCCTCAGTAATTACAATCCCACTCTCGTTATTCCTCATTCCATTAACCACCTCTGGTCCTCCCTGCCATGATTACGGTTCTCCTCCTTTAGTCTCATTGTCATCATCCGCCGTCGTACACCCCGACTCGAAACACCATTCTTCCCGCTACTTCTGCCCCTTTCCTCGTGCTCCCCTTAATTCCGAGCTTAATTCCGTCCTCCATTTATATTTCAGCCACCCTTATCCACCCGAGAAAGAGAAGAGTCCCCGTGTCCACTCCGCGAGCACTCCATATCTGCCGTCCCGGCCAACATGTCTCCCTTCCCTCCCCCCCACTCACTGAGCATTACCTTCCCTTTGCTTTCTTCCCCTGCTCCATCCCCGATCAAGGCCCGGCATCCCTCACCTGCGTTCCTCCACCTTCTCCATCCAAACCCTTAAAGGTCTCTTCATCATTCCGAGCCCGTCTCCCGTTCCCCGCGGCCCCTTCTTCATTTTCTCGCCACTTATTACTCTTTCCGACCGCCGACTCCTTCATCTTCCTTTCCCCCTGGTCTTACTTAACCCCAAAACGGCCCACAAACACACGTACACACACGCACGCCAGGCGAGTCCACTCCCGCACACCCTCCAACTTCCCCACTCCTTCTTCACGCACCTTAATCACCACCCTCCCCTCATGCCCACCTCATTCTCTCCTCCCACCCGCGTCCCCTAGCTTGTATCCCTCCCAAAGCCCCACAATCATCCCCTCCTGCCCCAAACTCCTCCGAGCGCGGGAGGTTTTTAAGTCCTCCCGCACAAACACACCCCTCCCCCCTTCTTTTCCTTTTATCACTGCATTATTTAAGTTTAGCGCATTCAACTTAATTTTTTCCGTCTCCTTCTTCTTCTTCCTCCCTGATTTAGGGTCCTTTCATCCTCATCATCTCCTATTATCACTTTTTAAAGAAGTTATAGTTTTAGTCGAGGAATTAAAGGCTTAAGACCTTTTCTCGCCGAAGGTTTTTTTTCCTTTCTTCCTCTCGCGCCTCATCTCTCTTCTCCCCTCATCCCTCCCGTCCAACTCACCCACACCCTTTTCTCTCTCCCTCCTCCTAAAACTATTCATATTCTATTCGCCTTCTCACTTAAGCCGTATTGCTTAAGTGGAAGACCCTGGAGCACATTTTTCTCTCCCTCTCTCCCAACTCCACCCCCTTTTTTACACGCCCTCTTTTTAAAATATATTCTTAATCTCACCTTTCCCCTTCCCAACTCCTTTCCCCTCCCTTCATCCCACTCACTCCGGTCGGCCACACTTTTCCTTCTCGCAGACTCCTTCTTCTCCCCGCTCCAACTCGAGCTTAGCCTTCGAAGACTCCCGGGGACTCTCCCCTTCACTCTTTCACGCACACGATCCCGCTCTTTCCCCCTCGGTACCGACTTTCCTGCTCACTCGCAACATGTCTCTCTTCGCTCCCTCCCCCTCGCTCTTCATCCTCCTCTTCGTCTCTTCCCTTCCGTTTTATTTCCCGCCCTCTCTTCCTCATGTTTTTTTATCCGTCCCCCGGGGATTCGCCTCACTTCTTTGCCGACTACGCTCTCCACCCTCTCCCACCCACCCAAACCCCACAGCGTCACTTCCTTCGAGCACATCCCCCTTTCCTCCTCCCTCTCCGCCGCCCGCCCTCGGCTCTCCTCTCGCCCGCGATGCCGAGTCACGGCGAGAATAGCGGCGGGCATAAATCATGCGTTCGAAAGGGAACCTGGAAGAGCCGTGGCGGGGGCGGAGAGCGGGTGGGTGGTGAAATGACAGGCCTGTGAGGTCTCGGGAGGTGTTTGGGAGGAGGGAAGAAGGTCGCGGGGAGGGGGGTGTAGATGAGAGAGGGAGGAGAGACACGGGTCTCCCCTCCCAGCGCACTTCCCACCTCCTCCCACTCATGTTCCCTCCTTACCTTCCATGGTCCTATACCACACCCTCAGCCCGACATCATCCTCTCGCGCAACCCATTGCAAGGCCTCTTTCCCCTCCCTGATCCCGGTCCCGACCATGAATCCTCTTCCTCAAACCGCCGAATCATAGATTTCTAGCTTCTTCCCACAATTTTTTTCATCTCTTCGCTCCCCTCCCCCTCGCTGGGACCCTTCCCTTCCTCACCAAGTCTTCCTAGTCCCCCCCGCACTCTCATTTCATCGCACGCTACTTCGTTCCCTCTGGCCCCCCTCTCTAACTGAGACCTCACCTACACGCTCCCTCCCATTAGTCCCAAATCCTCTGCAGTCCCCACTCTTCCCTTGGACTCCTTCCCCTTCTCTCGTGCACCCAATCTCTCACTCGCTTCGCTCTCCAAATCTCTGTCTCTCTCGTCTATAAACTTCCCTCCTCCATCAGCTTCCCACTCCTTAGGGGGGTGTCTCTCTCTCTACCTCCACGCGGTTCCCTCTTCAGTCGGCGAGGATGTGAGTGTGTGTGTTCCGAGCCGGTGGAGTGATTAGGGCGGGAGGGTGGAAGATGTGGGTGGCAAGGGAGACGGGTTGGTTGGGGGACCCTTGACGTGCGCGGAGAATTGTGCGATGGAGGGAAAGGATCGCCGGAGAGGGAGACAAGCCCTGATACGTGCAGCAAAGGCCTTAATGATTGATTTAGTGAAGGATTACCTCGGTGCCGTGAATGTTTCCGGCGTAATATGAGCGATACGCTGATTAAAGGGTGATTTATAATAACGCTTAACGATAACCTTTAACGCGATTGGAGGCGGTTAGGTTAACACGCACACACATACACTCGCGCGCGCGCACACACAGACACACATAATACAGGGGCCGTCGGATATTTCCACGCCGCAATGAGTAAACACGGAAATGCTCCTGGGGAGAGTTGCGGCCGGGAATTCTGGGGCTGGAAAGGAGTGGGGATTTTGCGGCAACGGAGGCTGGGGAATTGTGGGAAGGGAGAGAGTTTTCATGAGCGGCGGGAGTGTCGGCGAAGATTGGTATGAAAAGTGGGTGGTGGTTTTAGGTGGTGTGGATGTTGGGGCAATGGACCCTGAGGAGGGCGGGGAGGATTAGTAGAGTTCGCAAATCGTTGCCGATCAGTGGAGATAACACTACTCAATCGGACTACTCGCCTGTTTTGCACGAGGCATCGGGTCGTGAATTTTGCTATCCGACCGGCGTACCTACCTATTCACCGTCGTCACATGAGAGATCGAGTGTGCGCTTTTGCCCCTGCTGAATTATGATTTCGTCCATTGCTTTATTCGGGGTGGTCAGCACTTCAGCTGCCTATAACCTTTTGAGAAGCTCGACGGACAGCCAGCCTGCTAAAGCCTAATTTCAATAAAATAGCAGCGGTTTTGCAGTAGCCATATGAATATGCATAGATAAATCGCATTTGTTCCACAGCTGTGATTGCCTCGACATGGGCTATGAGAGTTTTCTGAACCACAGAACTACAGAGTTGAAGGAGATCACGAGAGGTCCAGTTTTTTAACTGTTTTGATAGTTAAATTATATAATATTCTGGTACGAGATACTTATCACTGATAGAGTGAAATTTTAATGCGCATAAGTAAAATAAACTTTATCTGAAAAGAATTCCAGCTAAAATAACTAACCTATGTTTCATAAAATATTTAAATATCTTATCTGAAGAGGAGTTAACATAATTTAATACGGGAAAAGAAGCTAGAATTTTAAAGAGTTGAAAAACGTGAGGAATTGTCATAGTTCAAGATGGTTCAAGTTCAAGTTCCATTAGGTTCAAGGTCAAAATCGTTCCATCCAATTAATTACCGTTTACTTGAGATAGATTTGCTCTTCAAGGTGCATAAGATATTGGGATTGTTGATAATGAATAATGACCCCATTTACCTTTCCATTTCAGGTAATTATTTAAATAACAATTTTACTAATTTTAACATTAAATAAATCAGATCGGGCACAATCAAACACTTTGGGTTTTAACTATATGTGTTTGATACAATCTACAACCTAATCAAATCATATCCTCTAAACGCTTCCAAGAAATAAAATTGATTCAATTGTACTACACAATTATAAAATAAATATAAATAAATAAATAAAATGTGAACTCTATTAGGTTAACGTGAACGATGAAACAATAAAAGTGGTTGATTATTTCTTTCGGAAAAAAATTATTGTCCTCAAATTACCTATCAGCAAGCATTTTTATACATTATTCAGATATGTGTATAAAATATATATGAAGACTAAAATCATCCACTATTTTATTTAGGGGTTATTATTCTCTAAACTCTTGCTTTTAACGATAAAAACAACATTATAACAGTAAAAAAAAATTAGGCTGGGGAGAAATTTCCTGTGGAATCCTCTGAATGAGACATCATATTTGAGCAAGGGTTGAAAAGACTGCAGACAACACAGTGAATTGATCGATCTCAAAATCTCCCAAAAGTGAGACGTCAGCTTATCGTTTTCGCAAACAGAGCTCGCCCCGCCGTCCCAAACCAGTGAGTCGAAAGCGCAGTTTTCAAGCATGAATCGCTACTCTCCGTCTACAGATGTTCACAGTGGCGCCGTTCTGTATCAACATTCTCCGTGATGTATCCCAACGTTTAGGGTGACCTTTCTAATAAATTCAGCAGTCGCGCTTTCTCCGGTTAGACCGTCCTGCATTTTCATTTTCTCTCCAGGAATAGGACTGGATTCGACGCCCCCTTTTTTACATTTTTCGAATAAAAATTTTCCCTCTGCATATCAAAAAGGGGAGCTGCCGTCCTGGTAACCTTTCCAAATCACGAGAGAAGGAGTTGAAGCGTCCCTTGAAATAACATTAGTAAGATGGTAAATGATGCTGAATTATATTTCGCTTTTTGGATTTTCTTGTTTATCCAATGCCGAAGAGTGCTCTTTCGTCTGAAGAAACCGCATAGCAGAAAACTTCAAATGAGCTCTGCGGATAAGTCGTCGATTTTTAGGAGGTATTTAACGACTGAGAACGAATGAACGCTTGACAGGTAATCAGAGAGGTACGGCAATCTTTCGCATCGATGACCAAGTCACTGCGCCATGCGAAACTCTATTCCCGTTTTTCCGCTTTGGCTTCCTTCCATCTCCTTCCTCATCCACCAAGTTAGCATGTGTTTATGTATTCTACCGGCGAAGCGGTGAAAAGATGGTTAATTTACAGAATTTTCGATGAGAGGCCAGGACTTTCCATTCCCTGTTGAAAATATTTTTTTTTCTCGATTTTACCGGCGTGATTTTATATTATTCCTTTTTTATGGTTCACTTTTTATCCTTAGAGAAGGCTTTGGAGCTCTTAATATTTCTTATGAATTTTTTTTAAGATATAGAGGAACAGGAAAAGGTTATTTTAAATTCAAAGAAACGCATCACAAAGGATGTTGATAAAAATTTCTTTACGTAACCGATTGGATTTTTTTTTCATTGAGACTTTTTAAGCTATTGGTTTTTCCAGCTAATTGGTTTTTCAGAAATGGTGCCCCCGAGCTCTCTCAGAAAGAATAAATACTATATCAGAGAAAAATAGACAAGTAAATGGCTGTTTTTTATCGGACCCAATTTAAGCAATGCCGGGTCTTGTATAAAAACAATATTCATGCCTAAACGTAATTTAGACGTAATAATGGACGTATTTAGACACAAAAATAAATAATTTAATGTTACTTGCGTGTTAATGTTTGGTGTACTGAGTACTAACTTACTTCGGCTATTCTCGAGAGGGTTTAACTTCAGAAAAGGAAGTCCAACTAAATGAATTCCATTTAGATGTTGTTTGTACGCAAATCCACACGCTTCAATACAAACACCAAATTACATAAAACTACAGTTACTAGCCGAAAAGTTGGTATAAATAGTGAGGATGGAGCTATCTTATAACTAAGCCCAAACCCAAGTGAAAATCATACATTAGTATAAGGGGTCTACTCCTTTCATTATGCCGCCTATGGTCTCTAAGGAAGATCTGGTACCCAAAAAAATGGCACAACTTGGGTGAAACAGTGTCCAGTGGCGTCACTCGGAATCGTACCTCCGGGCTTTACGAACAGTAGCCCAGCGCTCCACCCACAGGAATACAAATTTCCCTGAATTACACAAGTACATTCATAACAGCAAAGTAATACAGAATATGTAATAACTGAAAACAAATGCAAAAAAAGGGCTGATAAAGAAAGAAGAATAACTAATAATAAACTTTAATTGATTATTTAAATGTCCCACTAAGCTTAAGAAATAACATTGACAGTTTTTTGGTAAACATATTTGTTTATATATTTACATGCACATGAAATGCTTGTTATTTTCCATATCTAAGACTGATATTTGACCCTTTATTTGTTGTAATTGAAATGTACCTCTCACACATCTTTGATTTTTCCCTATAGCTTCTTGGAGATCAAATTTATATATGTTCTTCATTCGCTGCGGTTTCACGGGAAACAATTCCATTCCACGAGAGCCATTCCATTTTCTATTATTTCGTTTTTGTAAGATATGCCAAGTGATTTCTACTCTTCTTCTCCTTGCATGCTCGTTTCTCACTCCGTGCATCTAGGTATCTTGATTTATATTTATAGGTAACAACATAGGTGAGAGCTGTTTCGAAACCTCTTTCAAAATTCGTTTTTGCATCCAATGAGATGCACTTCATAAAATGGCTCATTCATCTTGGGAAAAAAATACTGCTTCTGTGAGTATCACTTCGACTTGGATGCTTTCCTTGCATGGAATTTTCCTTCATTTATGGACCCGTTTTACATTTTCCCTCCCACGAATCCAAGAGAAGAGGATATTAATTGCCACTAAATAGTCCATGGATCTCGTATTTTATAGAATTTTCACTCATCGTACCTCTGAATACAGTTTTTATCGGCTTGACATCAAAATTTGCCGTTATCCTTCCTGCAGTTTTTTTTTTAAGACTATCGATCCTTTACGTTAAGCATTCTGAAACAGTACGACTTTGAGACTTCCTAAGATGATAGAAATGTCATTGGTGAAAGGGAATTTTTGATTCATTTTCCACTTAAGTCGCTTCATTTAATTCGATGTTCACCAACTTTATTTGATAAACCATAAGCCAATCGCTTATTATTTGTATTTATTTTCTCATAAGATTTTTTCAATGCATCAATTTGATCTTGGCCATAACTCCAGGAGAGGTTCTTCTCCCCATCTCTTTCTGGGCTTCATAAATAGTTTAAGTAATTTTATTAACATGCTAATTATTTAAAAGCAGAGGATATAAACGATCAAATTGCCTATGAAAGTAAAAATGTATTTATTCACATGGTTAGGCTAATATTGGCATAACATTCAACGTTTATACTAATAAAACATTTGAAGCATTTTAGAACTAACGGAAGATTTGAAAAGTACTTTCTTCTTTTAAGATTCGCATACGCTCTCCCTTCCTGACGTTTTAATTTACAAAATGAGAACAAACGGGGCAATTTTGTAAATAACTATGGAACACATAACTTAACACAGATTACATGGAAGAATGAAGAAGGGGTTACACACCTATATTTAGTTCACTTGGGACTGAAACGCAAACTTGGCCTATTGCAGCTCTAATTCAGTTTTGTGTCCCGTTTCCACGTAGTTAGCAATGCAGGCAATAGTTTACGAGCCGTGCAGAAAATTACCGAGGAAGCGATTTTGCTGGAGCTTTGGAAGCAAGAGCATGGATCCTAGCCTCATATCTCACCACATTATCACTCTTTAAAGTTCATTCCTACGCTAATTCCACGAGGAAATGAAGTTCAAAGAAGATTGCCCCACTTAAATTTTTATGGAAACCCGGCCACTTGTCTCCAAAGAGTAAAACTCGGGGGCAGGAGAGTGGAGGGACGTCGATTATTATTTTTTTTTCTCTGTCTGAGCATTGAAGAGGTCCGGGGGAAGTGGAGATTCGACCTCCTCCCCCAACCGGTCCGAGGAATAAAGAAAAATGTAGGCTCCTCCAACGACGGCGGGCCTTTTAATTCTTAAATTTCAGCCTTCATTTTATTAGATGAAATCGTGGAATGGCTTGCACCCCTGGCATCAATTTTGCCCCAACTACTTCCCATTTTTTCCCCTCTTCTCTTACTCCGGACCCTTTCATCAAACTCCGACTCCCACCTCGAAAACCTCTTTCCTCTACTCCCTATCCTTCTCTCTCGAACTCTGTTCTACCATCCGCATTTCTCTCAGTCCTTTCCCCTGCCCAACCTTTCTCCCTCTTCGGCCGTTCTTCTATCATTTACTCTCCCCTTTGCCCGCATTCCTCTCTTTTCCCCTATTCTCGCCCTTCCCTCCATCCTCCACCACCTCTGCGCAACCCCGTTTGCCACTTCGTACGCACTGACTTTCCTCCTTCTTTCGACTACGTAGCTGGGTGAATGGGTTAAGCGGTCCGTAAAACTTGGCTCCTACTCCACGGCACATTCCACCTGGAGCTTCGTGGCAAGTCCTGCGGTTTCCAAACTCTGTCCAAATTGAATAAAAATCTCGGCTCCCTTGCCTCCCACCACAGTCCTCCCCCTCCCTCTCTTTCTATCTCTCTCTCTCTCCCATTTCCTCGCTTCTACCCTCTCCCTCTCCCCAGGTCACCACCTTGCTTTCTTCTACGTAACCCACTCTCCCCACACAACTCCTCGCACTCTGCGAACCACACCCTCTCCCTTTTCTTACACCGACTACCACGGCCATTCCTTCCCTTCCTCCCTCCGTGGGAGGAATAAAGGGGAGGACGGATGACCCTACCTCGCTCGCCTTTTCCTTCCCTTCTCCCTCCGGTTCGGCCGTCCGACGACCTGCAGCCGGCGAAACCCGTGACCGTCGTCGACTGCATCCCAGATTTAAGGCGCCTCCAACGAAATTAGTGCCGCCGTATCTAATTTCTTTCCATCGAGTCCCACCAGTCTTTCTTCCCTATCTTTTTCGACTCCTTTCTCTCACTCTCTCTCTCCACCGTCCTTCTTCCCCCAGAACTTACGAACTTCCGTTTACTTTAATTATTTTATCTATTTACCCAACTCGCAGTCTCTCTTTCTCTCTCATCCTTTCCCTCGCCCTCTTCCTCTTCCCACCGTCGTTGAGATACGGGCAGGATGAACGAGGGGGGGGGGTCGGGTGAGAAATAGGACGGTTTTTCTGCTTCAAATGCTCTCAGACTAATAAAATGGACGAATTTTGAAATGGGTTGCCGGGATTGTGTGGAGCTGCGGGAGATCGAGAAGGAGAGAGCGGACGTCGAGAGGGCGCGGAGAGGTGAGTCGAGGGTGGGCGCAACGAGTGAAATGGTGGGACGGGGAGTGGGAAGAGGGAAATGGGATGGGAAGGGAGAGTGGTTCAAAGGGAGGAGGGAGCGCGTGCTTCCTCCCACCCCTACTTTGCTCCCTTGAAAAAGTCCAACCTTTTGCTTCACCTAAACATCGGACCCCTCTATTCCTTCTACTCCACCTAAAACTCCCGTCCCTTTGGCCTCGCCTCTCTTTTTTCCTTCCGCCTTTCCACCTCTCGCCTCCCCCTCTCTATTCGGTCCGAGTTTGAACCGACGTCCACGGTGGTGCCTGTTCCCTGCCTCTGAGGCCCTCTCTCAACTCGTCTCTTAATCCCATCTCACGTCGCACGTCTTCCTCTTGATAGGGAGATGCGTGCGAGTCTATAATCTAAGCGTGCGAGCGGAATTGCAATCTATTTCCATGGAGAGAGAGAAAGCACGGAAAGCGAAGGAGAGGGATAAAAGGAAAGGACGGCGCTGAGTGCAAAGGGACGCAGGGCCTACGAGCCGGTGACCGTATCCTGGGTCGATCGCCCCTTCACGACGATTCACCACCCGGTTGTGTCGATGAAAAGGAACGATTGCTCGCAAAGGAGAATCAAGCTAGCCTACATGCGACGGTGTCGGGGAGAGTTTCATGCATCAGGGTTCGTTGGGCGGCAATCAGTTGTCGAAAGAGGAATTGGAAGCAGGTGGGAAGACACCGCGTCGGAGACACAGTTATACGCGAACAATGATCGTTAAAATTTCCCAATTGAATTAAGATAAAATCACATGTACATAAACACACTCATCGGTAAACAATAAGCCACTCGAAGCCTGTCAATGACCAGATGTCGTCCTACATCGACAACCAGTTTGACGGATGAAGTCTTTTAAATTGCATCTTATAGGCAAGGGAAGTTGGATCCCCAGAATGGAGATCCGAAGTGAGGTCATGCAAATTAAAAGAGGAGGCGTTTGGAGGTGAAGTAAATAAGACAGCATAACGGAAGAGCACTAATTAGCAGTGACGACGGTAATTTGTTGATTGGCCTGGCGACAGAATGCAATGCGGATGATTCCCAAAGCACGAGGGCAAGAAAAATGAGGTAGAGATGAGGGGAAGGGGGAAGAGAGAGAAAGAGAGAGAGAAGGGTGTCGAAAAAAGTGGGTGGGGCTGTGTGAGCAAATGAAAAAATGATTTTCCATAAATCCTATGGAGCAGGGCAGGAAGCGTATTTGGGGAGGAGGCCTTAGAGGCAGTTGAGGTGGTGGTAGTGTTCTGTTTGTTCTTTCAGCATACGGGCGTGCTCGGAATGGGGTCTTGTCGAAGAGACGGCGACGCCAAAGGAGAGGGAGAGGGAGAGACTAGAGTCGGGGATGCGTCTCACTTCTTCGTCCCACCATCTCCCGTCCCACCTCTCCTTCCTCTGTACCTCCACTCCCGTCCAATTCTTTCAAACCGACGGGAAATAGGGGTTTTTGATGGAGAGCTGGGGACGGTTGGAAATATTCTTGTTAAAACGCTGAAGCATTCGAGGTGGGCTGGATTTGGAATTTTTAGGACGGACGAGGTGGGTGGGGGAGAAAATAAAAGTATGGGGATAAAATTGCCCAGAAACAATATGAAGTTCTGTGCGGAGAGGAATTCTTCATGGCGATCATGTCCGTACGGTTCATGGGCATCTCTGCTCGTACGGTAGCTAACTTAGACCTGACCCTCCAGAAAAAAATCCTTTTGTAGGATTATGTAGGGCACCGCGCAGTTCTCACGCTCATATTACTTAGCCGTCTCATGGAAAACAGTGGACCATTTAATATCACAGGGTTTCGGTCTTTTTTTTTAAACCAAGCTTTATTTTACCGTCGGAAAGTATTTTTGCAACACTTTCAGCAAGTGCTAACATACTTTTAAAATTAATAAAACGTATCGTAAAATTAATTGATCGGATCATTTCGTTTACTTTTATTTATTAATTATGTTAGAGTTTTCAGTTACTTTGTATTTACTGTGATAAATAACTCTACAGCCAGCTATTAATGTTGTTTTAAGGAATTACAGTATCGTAGAACATTTCTAAAAGAAATAATAAATAGGTTTTTATAGGAAATTCTATATTTCAGATTCATATTGTATGACTCGCAAGAGCACCTCAAATTTTCATTTTTTCCGGAAAACCATCGAGGAAACTTTGGAGAACACTTAGTGACTATTTAAAATTACGAATTTTCTAAAAACAAATTACTTCATATTGTCTTTCATATAAATTGCGTTGTCGATACTTAGATTTTTGCGGAGAAAGGGCAATAACTTTTTCATGAGATTAATTTTCTTAAAATTTCCCTTTGGGAATTCGGTATTTTTATTTCCCATTTCGCAAAAATCATTTGTGACCTATTAGAGCATCGTCAATTTGCTAGGCGAGATGCAAAATGCATTTGTTCTAATGGAACTAGAAAACACATTTCTGCTAAATGGACACTAAACCCAATGGTTAGCAAAATTATTCTACTTTACTAGTCTGTCAATTAGTAAAAGAAAGTATCCTCATTAAGCCGCTTGTTTGAATTTTCTCTAATTAATGATAAATAACCAAGCACCCAATCTATGGTGGGCTTTATGCTATTACTAGTCCCGTAAATCCATAATTGCCACACACTACTTGAGTTGCACTCTATTTCCAATGCGTATTCAAACCCTAAGCTGAAATATTTTTGATTACTTTTAGGCAAGTAAAGGGTATTTTTAAAGCCAAAATGTAGTGCCCTTTCAATTTAATGAATATCGGACACTTCAACTGTAGCATGATCAAATAAACGTCATCCATATACAAGTATACACTTATTTGTTTTCTACGCGAACAAACATATTTTCTACTTCTGCTCTACACCTGAATGGAAATTTTATTTACTACAACCTTTCCGTTTTGGAACCAGCCCTTCTGCCTCGACAGTTGTGGTATTTACATTTTTAATTTCCTCGGCGGCGTATGTTTCTGCTGTTACTCTGAAGTGTCCTCTCGGACTGTGTGATCCACTCAAAAGCACCGATTTGCATGGAAATCTCGACACCAATATATTCAGCAAGGGTTCAACAGAATACTCGAGACATATTGAGAAAATAACGGAAGAGTCAGCTTGCAACGGTACTAATCCTCCCTCGAGAAAATTAACTGCTACGCCACCGAAATAAAATGTAAATTTTAAATGCGGATGACCACATTTACGTACGAGTTACGTTGTCAAGAAGGACCTTTTTATTACTTAGCTAAGAACATATTCAACAATAATTAAACGAGAAAAGAAATTCTGGATAGACTCTTATTATGTTCTAATACAACTACCGATGGGGAAAAATTTTCGAAAGAATATTATGTAGAAAAATATATTTTAAGATAAGGAATAATATAATGAAAAGGGGAATTACACTGGCACAATTAATCACTTTGTTATCTTAAACAACCTCATTTATTCAATCCGTCAACTCGAGAGCATTTTTGAGATACATTTTATACAACTAGTGTAATTTCTCGTTTCGACAAAATCGTCCAGAAGTAGATAGGGCCATAATTAAAAATCATACATACAAAAAACTCTTTTTTCAAACTAATCTCCTCAAATTTCAGATAATAATGTTCACCCCTGAACAAAGATTCGTAAGTGGAAAACCGTGTACAAACACCAAAATTGAGGAATTGGAATGGACGGGAAGGAGACTAAACTATTATTTTCCCAAGGAAACTCAAGTGAATTAATTAAATTATAAATATGCCTAAAGTTAAAGATACATTTACAAATGTGTTATCTGGTGGCCATTTTATTATTATTAGGTAATCTACCGGTTAAGATAGGTTTTTGGATGGACACAACTACCAAATAAATATTTTGTAACTCCAAACAAAACCAAATCCAGCAACCTACTCTACATCAGGTCCCTCTCCATCTCTGTGTACTTCTTTCCTCCCTTCATCCCGTCCAACATCCCTATCCTGTTCCTGCCCTTTCCTCGCTTGCCCAACATTCTCCCCTCTATTACCCTCTTCAACATTCCACTACCGCTCAATACGCCTTTCATCCATTTTTCCTGCCTCCATAGAATTTTTCTCAACAAACCCCTCTCCTCACCCACCATCTCCAGTACTTCCTCATTTGTTTTCCTTTCGGTCCATTTCACCTTCTCCATTCTTCTCCACACCCAAATTTCAAAAGCCTCAAATCTACGTCTATCCTCCTGCTTCAGGGACCACGTTTCCGCGCCGTACATAGCTACGCTCCATATCAGAGTTTTTACGAGTCTTTACTCAACCTCCCTACTCAACGTCCCCATCATCAACTCCCTCCTCCTTGAGAAAGCCTCCTTGCCTAGCGCAATTCTTCTCCTTACGTCCCTACTACTTTGACCGTATTGGTCCAAAATACTTGGAGATATGTGAACTGTTCTACCTGCTCTATTTTTCCCCCTCCTATTTTAATATCTAGCTTAGCCTTCTTCCTGGAAAATCGCAAAACCTTTGTTTTATTAAAATTAATTCTCATCCCATATCTATCGCACTGAACGTCCAATGGTGGCCATTTATCTATCATAAATAACTTATTTATACTTATATTCAGAAACAAATAATTACAAATTAATTCAAAATAACGGACCTACCATATAAGATCACTTAGTTTCTAGCTCTGGATGTTTATATTAATTTAATAAATAAAATTTTTCTTTTGTTGCTTGCCATACTCTTCATATGGTAGCGAGTCATATTTAATCGTCGAGCAATTTTTTCATTTACATTTTGTCACTATTTACAAACTTTCTCTCAAAGTTTATTGGTTTTAAAGTTAACAAAATAAATACGGAATAAATCGTACCTTTCAATTAAATTAAGTAATTATAAATATCAGGAGACATAAGAGAAGAGTGGTAACAACTTCGGTGATGGAATAAATGCACTTTCTAATCTACAATTTAAGATCTCAAGCGATCATTGGTGCATTGAACTGAGAGTAAAATAAATATATCACTTAAGTATGGAACCTATTTAATACACTCTACAGCGTGAGACGTACAAATGGCCTCCGTATATAAATTTGTTGTTTGTACATTAATATGTATTTCATTTATGGACTGTTATGTACTTGGCTAAGAGGTAATTTGTAACAATTGTAATAATATGAATGACCAAAGACAACTAAAAGTACGCTATGCCATTTAGTCGAACGTGGGTTCTGGATATGTAGTAAACCCTTTATGATGTTTTATGATTGCTTTCCTACTATCCTTTCCTCTTGTGCGCCGTCTATTTCTCCTTTGGTGGGTGAAACAGCTCCCTACCGCCATCTCTTGGCCTAAGAATCTGGAATATTTTTACACTTGTGATATCCTCGATTCCACCTTCCTCATCTCTCATGTGTTCGTCCTTAATATGAGTTTCCGTAACCCGATTTCTTATATCTATTTCCATGTGGATGAATATTTTTTGTCATATGGCGGTGTGTCCTTTTTATCATGTTTTATATAATAAATAAATATATATATATATATATATATATATATCGATGTTGCGGAAGTACTCACGAGAGCAATATAACTTTTGGACGGCACAATAGAACACAGAATAAAACAGATAACACGTAAAAGGACACTCACACTGTAGATGATTTAAGCTTTCGGCCTACTCCGAGGCCTTCTTCAGGTCAGACCTGAGTGAGTATGAGTGAGTGAGCATATATATATATATATATATATATATATATGTGTGTGTGTGTGTGTGTGTGTGTGTGTGTGGGTCGCGGTGGTCTAGTGGGTAGAGCGTTGGACTACTGACCGGAGGGTCCCGGGTTCGATTCCCGGGCAATGCACTTTGGGCAACTGCAGCTCCACCCAAGCTAGTTGATTTTTCGGGTACCAGATCTTCCTGGAAAACCATAACCGGCACAGGGAAAGGAACTGCCCCCCCCTTCCCTGATGTGTGAATATTATATATATATATATATATATATATATATATATATATATATATATATGTATATAATAAAAAGATAAAAACTGAATTAACGAACTTGAACTAGAATCTGTGAGAAATTGATGTAATTTACTGTTGTTAAAATAGTTGGAAAAATTGGCAAGAAAGTCGAATGAAATGATAAAAAATTTCGTGAAAAACAAAAACTTAAATCATTCACGAATCATGGAGTGTATATTTATCAAGAACTTGAATACGGACAGTGAACCTTCATTAACTCTTCTGTACAAATCTCTCCCTGAAATTTCACTTCCTTATGATGTTTTGCGACTCCAAAAACGTTTTCTTTTGTAATTCCTGAATTATCTATAGGAATGCTAGCAGCTAATAGCTTACGTACCATTTTTAAATAATCACTACCCATGGAAGTCATCTGCAACACTGTGAGGAAGATTTCAGAAGTGGAACCTAATTTTGGATAATAAATAACTGATGGGGAATCATTTTAAGTACGGTGATTGGTCCCAGGAATGCATTTTGCGGTGAGCTCACTCGTCCGTTAAAACCAGTTGCGGATATCGAAAAATAAAGTAAAAGGCAAGACTACAACTGATGACGGAGTCTATTCAACAATGCACTGGATCGATGACGGTTGGAATAAATATTATATCGCCCGGCCGTGAACCCTGAGCTTGCAATTATTATGATTTACAAGCCGAAACGGTCGCATGCCCCTGAGCAATGTATATATCTTCTTCCATTCTTTCCTCCATCGTTCCCTAATAAACAAATGAACCCAAAACAACGAAACTCCGAACCTCTTCCATACATCTCAAAGAATGCCAACACCACAGCCGCCGGGGGAAAGCCACTCATGTGAAATTTAAGTGGCTGCATACGGAATGAGATAAATTAGCAAACGTCGCCGGGAGTTTAAGTGGGGAGATGGGTAGGGAGGTGGGGGAAATATATATGAGAGTCAAGATAACGAAGACGGCAGGGAGAGAGTTGGATGGGGGCGAAGGGAGGAGGAGATAGGCGAAAGCACTGCGTCTTCCAGTTCAAACTCACTCGCACTCCCCCGACGCAGAATCATCGAAATGGGTAATTATAAGCCAATTAACCAAGTTCCCACCCTCAACCGTTCGTCCTCTCCCACCTCCAATCCCCTTCCCCACGTAAGCTAAACATTGCTTCCAAGAGACTTGAGGACGTCTGATACAGTGTTTCCATCGTCCCATCCCACGACGTGCTTCTGCCTTCCGACCTCCGGCGCCGTAGTTTAAACTCTTCCCTCCCCAAACCCCAACCCAACACCCCCTCCAACCAGCACGAAAATCTTTATCCTATTCTCACCGTCGCTACGTCATCACCACTTCGGACTCGGGTTCTACTCCCCCTATTCCCCCTCATAAGTTACAAAAGCACACACGCAAGCACACGTTCAATACACCCGTCGATCCCACCACGGGAGAGCCACCCACTCACTTTTCTTTTATGCCTTCTTTTATTCCTTAACCTCTAGCCACAATCTCATCCGTCTCACTTTTCCTTCCTCCTGGCCGAGCAACCCCGTTTACGGCCATGGTGACCTTACACCCCCACCCCTAAAAACAACAACACAAGCGGTCACACACAAGAGCGCACGGCATGCTTCCCCATCTTCAATTTCCTCACACAACTCACCCTTTCTCTCCCCCTCCTCCCGTCATCCCAGACAAACTTCATCACTCCCTTCTCACCATCCCTTTCACACACACACACCACACACTGCATATTCCCGCGGGGGAATCGAATCGGTTCTGCAACCTATTCCATACTTCTGCGAACCAGGTTCAATTCCGTAAGGTGCCCCTAGTTTTTTTTCCTAACGGAGGTGAGTAGAGTCTAGAGCGTCCTTAGGAAGAGAGGAGCGAGGCAAAAAAAAACGAGCCGTTACAACACACACTTCCGATTGGACAAAGGTCGGGTCGTCCTCTGTGGGTTGTTTCTTCAAGGGGTCAAAACCCCCTCCACCCCCAATCCGACCACCCGTCCTTCGGACTCTCCTCTCCCGCACGCGAGAGTTTCTCCTTTCCCTCTCTTCGGACTCTCCGTCCTTCTCTTGGCCTAATTAACCAACCCCCGTCCTCACGGGAGCAAATTAACTCACTTGTCCGAGTGTCTCCCGACGTAAAATTGCCACTCCTCATCCCCTTTTGGCGGTGCCTAACCAAACGGTTCGCCCTGCACCTTCGTATTTGTATTTTACCCCACCCAACTCCCTTCGACTTGAACGCTCACTTCTTCTAGTTTCCCCTATTCTCCAATTCACAATCTCCTACCGAGGAACGAAGAAGAAAAATCTGTTCTTTCCTTCAGCTCTGGTTTTTCGTCCTCTCCGCTCCCCTATCCCCCATTTCCACCCTCCCCTCCCCCCTCCCGGTGGGTCGTTTCCTTGGGGAAATTAGGGGGTGCGGACTGTGGCACGGAAAAGGTGGATGAAACATAATACGAGGGGTTGAAAATGGTAGTGAGGAGGTATGGAAAAGAATGTGAAAAGAGAGAGAGAGAGAGACAGAGAATGTGAATGGGTACGAGTGAGCGGTGTGTGGCGACGGAGAGAATGAAAGTCAAGAGGTTGCACGGGAAAAGGTGTGGATTGAAGAATTGAGGAGGACTGTGAAGGATTGAGAGGGAATAGGTGAGATACTATGGCGGAGAAGGGCAGAACTTGGAGGGGCGTGGTTTGCACGATAAATGTCCAAATGTCGTGACGATTGCGCGAGAACAGAAAGTTTATGTTTTAAATATATTCCGAAAGTGTCTTGCTGTTGTCAATTTAACATGAAAGGAATGAATCTCTTGGGTCGATCGTACACAATAAATAATGAGGACCAACTAGCGGGTGAAAAATCAATCGAGACTTCAGCGGCCTTTTAAGGACCATTTAATTTATCGCGATTTCCCCTATTTCCTCTCTTGAGATATCAGTACTCCCAACCTATAGCTCCGAACCCTGCAGATGTAACAGTTCTCTCGCTGTGCTATTCGCAGATGACGTGGCCTTTCACATGAAGAAAATTAGAAATAAAAATCGTGCTAAGTTTTCGGTAACAAAATTAGGGAACATTTTCCGGCCCATATTTTGGCCAATCTTCAGGTTCATTACGAGGCCCTGCATTACCTCTCCGTATGCCTTACATGTGATATTGGACTAATTAAAAAACATAATAGGATCATGGTTCTCGTCTTGTCACTTTTAAACAACTGAACCACCTAATTCACATTCTTTATTTTCTTTCGGCAGGATCTTTGGTGCAATATAAAAAAATTGTATCACTTAATAAAATATGTTTCAACTCCTACTTAATGGATACATTCTGAGAATAGATACTCTTCAGCTGCTAACAAAAGCCCACCATTTCACATCACCTTTAACATGAGAAAAATGAGTTAATTTGATTTGGTCCTCCTTCTAAAGCAAGTATTATTCGCTAAGACGATTAAAGTACGTGAACATGAAGCAGAATTAGAGCACTAGATATTTATATTTCTTCTTGTGAAATTCTTTCTTCTAGAAACTTTTGAATTTAACAATGAGTGGCTAGGCTTCCTACGAATATATTTTTGAAGTCTAATTCTGGTAAATCTTCTCAGGCAACCTGGAGAAAGATTCTCCATCATTCTAATACTGTCAACAACAAATTACTTCGTGAAATATAAATTAGAATGGTATAAAACAAGAGCTTTTAAAGCAATATGGTCGGCTAAATAGGTGTTATAACTCAGTAATGCTTTAATGAAAAAAGTTAAAATTGGATGGATAAAACGGGAAGATAGGGGATGAAAGCAGTTGAGTTTGTGGGCCACGGGGAACGTTTACGTCGGATATTGGGGTGTCATTCGCTTGGAGATCATGGATGATAAACTGAACTCAGAGAAGACCCGTATTAGGACATTAGCTCCGCTCGGATCGCATTTTTTAAAGGCTAAATGAACGTGTATCATCGTAATTTAGATAATTGAATATTTACGTACTATTTAAATATTTTTGAAGTAAATCTAAACAGGTAGTGAAAAACACAAAACAGACAAGGAGTCAGTGCTGCCCACGGTGAAAAGAATAATTTCATGAGAGTCAATTTAAGAGTTACTCAATGAAAACTAAACTGTTTATAACAGATGCAATATGGTCGTTATGGGAACTGCTTGTTTCATAAGAATGCACCAAGGACAACAAATAAATGCTTTGGGAGTAAAATTGGGATGTCTTTGTCTACTTATATACAAATAAAACAGGTTTCAATGAAATGTCCTCTAAAATGATACACAATCATAATTCTAGTTAATATATTGGAAGAGTGATTATTCAGGTAATATTTGGTATAAACACAGAGGAAGTCGAAGGCCAGCCTGAATATCTTCTATTTGAGGGTAAATGACTAATTCATGATTAAGACTTTATGTTAAATCATCGAATATTTAACACTATTCATGAAAATGTCATTGTATAGATAACTGCAGTGTTAATAATAATTTTCCTAATGAAAAATAGTACAGTGAAAGGGAACGATTTCTATTTCGCTATCTCTACATTTCATTGATCTTCTAAATAGGTACCATGTTACCAATTATTTTCTACATCTTACTGAGTTCTACTAAAAAGTGCATCGGTAATACCTGTAACTGTAGAGTATGCATTATTTTTCATTAATCCAATTCATGGTCACTGACTATGTGGAAGGGAGATATTTCACCAACTTTATTCCACATAGAAATGCTTTTGAGAAAATATTTTATATCAAAGAGATTTAACGTCAGATTACAGAAAATAGTAAGTTTAAATATATTTGATAAAAACTTATTTTATAATATTATTTTTTCAGCGACTTTATTCGCATATATGCATTTAGAAAATATATGAATAATTAGATCATACATAAGTTTCTTCCATCTTTTTATAAGTTTCCCGCTTTCCTCTTTATGTAATTGATACAGGGTTTGTCCGAAAGATAAGTGTACTAATTTTTTTCCGGATTTTTGACAAAAGAGGAGTCGTCCACTACGAATTTGTACCTGAACGACAAACTGTAAATGCTGCATTTTACGTCCAAGTGCTCGACAGGCTTCGAAAACGAGTCGCCCGCGTCCGGCCAGCGATCAACCGTATGACTGACAACCTGAGCGACAATGCGCCGTCTCACACCGCGCTTGTCGTGTCGGACTTCTTGGCCAAGCACGGCGTGGCAACGCTGCCGCACCCGCCCTACAGCCCGGACTTGGCACCACCGGACTTCTTTCTGTTACCGAAGATAAAGAGGAGTTTGAAAGGAACGCGATACGGGACTTTGGACGCCGTCAAAGAGGCCGTGACGACGTGTCTTCGAGAGGCTCCCGATGATGCCTCCGCGGGAGCGTTTCAGGAATGGGAACGCCACTGGAACAAGTGTATCGACTCACAAGGGTCCTATTTTGAGAAATATTAGCTTAAAATATGTAAAAGTGTAATAACTTTTTTTTCCTGAGCTCAGTACACTTATTTTCCGGATGAACCCTGTAGTCTCTTCACTTGATGATTAATACTATTTATTTTTATGGACAGTTAAATACTATCAACTAAAATAGAATATTTCGAGTTTTATTCTAGGCTTGACAAGTGTCCTAAGGTTTACGATGTCTAATTCTGTAGCTGAAAAATGATTTAACTGGAAAAGAATTTGAAATTAAGAAGAAGAGTGACAAATAAAATTTCTAAGAAAGCTTTTGAAAAGCTCTTAGGACTTTTTATGAAACGGGTATTTTCAGATGGCGACAATGTTTTCGTTGAAGAATTCCTTTATGTGTAACAGAAATCCCAAAAAGTCTTATAATGTTTCTATTTCATTAGTATATCAAATAATTTACTTTTGTTAGTGGATTGATGCCGAATTTACCTCGGAGCCATCGTACTAGCCTAACAGAAACTTTTCTCTATATCAATACCTGTATTTGCACTTTAAAATATATATCTTACTAATTTTTTTCCAAAGGCGAATTATTATTAATCTTTCAGTCGATTCTTTCATACACGTAATGAATACAACTTATTCAAGGAGTTTGTTTTAACACAGCATTAGAAGGTTAGTGACTAAGGCTATTGTTTCCTTGGGTGAATCAGAAGTGAACTAAGTTGAGTGTAAACATAATGAAATGACTCTTAATATCTCCAATACAGTTTAATTGTCCGGCAGTATGACGTCAGTCAGCAGAGAAGATATCATTCAAAAAGATTTACGCAGAAAAAAGTTTGAATAGGTGTTGCGAGTGATTTATTTCGAAGATCATGGAAGAGTTGATTAAGGCTCTCGGGATGACAATGATGAAGAGGAAAACCAGTTTCACCCAATTTTGCACTCAAGGTCATAATGTAAGGAATCATGGCGGGGAGAGGAAGGGTGAATAGCGAAAAACAAATGATGGAATAAATAAAAGGAATAAAAGTTACCTGCATGTATAAAGGAATAAGGACATTCGGTAGAGTTAAAGTGAGAGAGCCACTGACAAATCCAAGGGTTGTTTAACTATGATGTTGATTCCTCAGTTATCCCTGTATTTGGATATTGAACTGGAAAATTATTGCTTCCATGTACTTTATTTTATAAACCAAAGCGTGGTTATCATGGAAAATCTGTTTTCCCATGGAGTTTATTCCAGTGCACGTGATGGTTTCTCCCACAACGGAAAAGTAATCAAACGCCCGTATAACAGATGACGCCCATCGGGCGATTTGATTCCTGCGGTTTGCTGAATTCCCTTTGTATCTCCTTTCAAAGGGCAAATGATTTGCGCATGTGAATGGAGTCGCTTCGTATGAAATGATAATTCCTACAATAATACCATTGAATGTTGTGACTGGAGTACGTTTCGATTGAAGTTTGTAATTTTCCCCAAACTAGTAATTGACTGGTATGTGAACGTCACCGATGTTTACGTCGCCGATAAAAACTTTTCATGTCAAATATTTTTTCCAATCACAGGTATCAGGTTGTTTGAAGAGAAATTTTTAATTTGAAGCTCGGCAGGAAAATACGTATTTAGACATGGGTAATAAATGAAACTGTCATGGTGGTGTCTTATAAATAGATACCTAGACCAAAAATATTTCAGTTGACAATAAACCTAGAGTAATAACACTAAAAAGAGAGCTGATCTATTTAACTAACTGGTTTGATCTACTCTCACATCGATAAGCTGTTGAAGAGAACTCTTACTTGCTATTAAAAAAATATTGCCTAGCGCGATGTCTTTGATTCAAAGAATCCCGTGCACTTATTTCTAATACTTAAACATCAATTATATCAGTTAATTAAAAAATGAAAATGCCTTATGAGTTAAAAAAATGTGTTCATGAGAACTCTATTATTTTACTTTTATTAAACTTTAGTTTTTTGGTTCTATTGATATAAGAAGCATTGTGTGTTTTCATGATCTGAGCATTCATACATGCCACGATGTCGTGTGAGAAATAGGGTGTCAGGGTCAAAAAAACATTGTTATCGCAACTTCTCCGCAACTACACGTGCATCCTGCGGGGCAGTCAACGGTTTATGATGGGAGGTGAAAGCACAAATGGAAAAGAATGGGAAATCGGAAATAGATTTAAGGGATTGGAAGTGGGGTACTTTAAGTTGCTGTTCCGGCGTATTGTCAACGGAAAAATGGAACCCCTAAATTTATTAGTGCGCTGACTTACATTCTCTTGGTTTATTGTCGCGTAGCCCATCAACAAAGATAAGTTGGACGACAAATAATCGAGAAAACTTCAAGAGTGAACCCTCCACATACTCTAATTAAAAAACATATTAAATCAAGTCTTCTCTTTATCTTTTGTTTTCCTGATCAGATAGCATTATACGAACATTTCTGACTATCTCGGGAGTGTAAATTTCCCCTTGAGGACTGGCATCATTGAAAATTATCACTTAGCAATCCTACCTAACCTTTAATTTTCTTTTAAGCAAATTGCTGAATTAATTAACAACTCTGTAACAAAAAATTCTTTAGAGGACGTCAATGATTAAATTTTCTTGTTTTTTGGCTACTTATAATACTATTTCTTACGTTTTCTTAACATAATATATTCCCCATGAAATTATTTCCCATAAATTCTACCTTTTCAGTTTAATGGGAAATAAATGACGGGATTTCATTTTTAAATTGAATCGAAAAAATTAAATAGCCTCATTTATGAGCCACAATTACTCTAAATGATTCTGAAAAATTAATTTTTTATCAAAAGGTGTTTTCAGGGAGAAGAATGCGGACGAGCGATGGAATCAGTGCTGCGGCATTCGCGCCGGGGGAGGAAAAGATAAGGCGGGGAAAATTCGCGAAGCTTCGGAAACCTTTTAGAGGAGGAGACATTCTGGGAGCACCATCGAGCCTTCCAATTCCATCACCGGTAACGTGTTCAATATTTTCGATCGGGCGCCAAATTTTTATTTCCCCGTGTGCAAAGTCGTGTGGAGGTGATTCGTCCCGCCATACATGTCGATTGGCGCATAACTCAGCTGCTATTTTTTTTTGCTCCAACCTCATTTTTTTTCCCCTGTCCATCTCTCGCTCTCCCTTTGACTGTCCGCATGGCTTTCACATCTCATTCTCTCCCTTCCAGTCCCACGCTCACTCTCATTCTCTCGTAGTCACACGCCGCGGAGCCAACCTCCCTCCCTGTCGCAATCCCAAACTTATTCCCCAGGCGTATATAAAAATCGAAAGAATTGACTGGCCATCCCTCGAACATCCCACCCGATGTGTCCCCACTCTCCGCTCCTTTCGACGCCCTTCTCTGTCCCTTTCCATCCCCAACTTCCATCCATGACGCCGTACCGACCCACGCCCGCCCCAGATAGAGAGAGCACCCTCGGTCCTATTGCCGTACGTCATAGAGCCCAGTCCCGACGAACAACAAACCATACCGTACCACCACCACTCTCCCGCTTAACCATCCGCCAAAAAAAAATCTTCTTCCACCACCATCACCGCTTCTACAATCCTCGGAGCTCCCGGACCTAAACCCTGTACTCCTCGACGCTCCCTAAACGACCTCACCCACCCTCGCAGTACCCCATTTCCGACTCCCTCCCGTCATCCGTCCCCCATGGAGGGCTCGTGTTTTCCGGTGGGAGTCCTCTAGCGCGGCGGACGATCCGTGGCCACGGTGCCCTCTCTTCCGCCTCCAAACCCTTGGCGCGACCCACTCCTCCCAACCGCGGTTCCATCCACCCACGCTCACCGCCGAATCCGCTCGTATTCCTTCCTTCCCTCCCTCCCTATAGCCCAGTCACTCCCTCCCACCGCCTCCTCGTCCTCCACGACCACGAGTGCCAATGCATCGACGGGTGGCCCCAGATGTTGAGTCCCGGCTGCAATAACAAGCGGCGTTTGTAATCATTTCATCTCGAGAGGGATTTGTCGTTTTTTTCCCTCTCCCTCTTTTCAGTATTAAAAAAAAGAATATTATTTATTTTATTCTTTACAAAAAAAAATATCCATCACCCCTCGTTATTTTTTAAAAAATCAATTGGCCCGCCATTTTCACAACAACCGAAGATAAATCCTCTTCGTTCGGATATGCTTTGTAGGTCAAGGAATAAAAAAAAAAGATCTTCCTAGAGATATAGTCTCTGTTCGCGAATTAGTGTCCCGGAACGGAAAATACGCCGTGGCAAAATGGGACATAAAGACGGGAAATCCCAAAGGAATGGCGTCACTGTTTCGGAGTTATCTTATCTAGGATCCAGCAGAGTATATGCGTCAAATGCGTTTACTAAAACATTGGAAAGAGATTTGATGATAGCGGTGTATTTAAAGCATTCTCCAAAAGAAGATTAATCATGAATATACTTCAATGAAAAAACTTTTTAAAATTAGGCGTTTGAAAACATTTTATTTGTGTTACGCAGAGTGATTCTCGTCCATTGAAAAAAAAGGATAGAATGCTAACAAAATGCAAGGTGCTAACAAGGCAGATCTTAAGGTTTCACGAAAAAGACATGGACGAATAATGATATCAATATGTATTGAGTAACTTTATTCAATAAAAAATCCACTTTCAAGGTAATAATTTTAGATTAAATTATTGTTTTATGCTGTTATTGTAGATGTTGAACTTTTCCAAGATTAATTTTCGGACAAAAGAAAACATTTTGTCAGAAAGAGACACCCGTTTTGAGCAGCATTACAAACGTCTTAAAGCGTACGCCTCCTGGCACATTACAGAAGATAAAAAATAAACATTGTCCTATCCAGGAGCGACATTGTCGAAATAAGAATATTTTCACGCTTAACATAATAATGCAGAGCCTTTCCTAACGACGATGGAATGATTATTTCTTTGAAAAAGATAGTGAAATACTCGAGGCCCGTGGTTTATGTACCTAGGTTTATTCGCGTACAGTTTCCACTGCATTAGCCCTCGGCAACACACACTTCAATGCCCCCGCGGCGCTCCCACTCCCGGCTCAAGGCGAACTTCGCCCCCAACCTCCTTCCCCGCCCCACCTCGCCGCACTCCTCTACGTAGTCTCACACCCCCGTCCTTCCCTCTCGCCCCTCCCCCCCATCATCCCTCCCTCATTCTGACGCGTGCTATTTGTTTCACAAATTGCGCATTCTCTTCCGTCACCCCCCAACCCCACCCCAACTCTCTTCTCTCTCTCTCTCTCTCTCTCTCGAGGCAAAACACTCCCAGCTCACTCACTTTAAGGAGGAGCTCGGATGACAAGATGTAAGTTGACTTCTTTCCCACTTTCTTCTTCTCCCTCAAAACGTAGCCCCATTCTACCCCATCCTCCTTCCTTTCCTACCCGTGGCATTCTCCTCACCTGCTTCTTAAACGCAACCTATCCACCCTCTCCCCACCCACCCCTCTCATCTTTCCGCTGCCCTTCTCCATTCCCCTTTCTCCCTCCTCTTCGACTAACCTCTTTCCTCATCTCGTCCTTCCCCACTCTTTTTAAACCCAGTGCGGAATAAATCCAAGCCCTTGTTATTCCCGCGGCAACTACGCCCGGGCGTCGGGCAAATAACGGAGCGAGGGTGAGAGGCCAGGGCAGCTCCTCGCGCGCACACACACATACACCACGGACACAAACACGCATGCACTCTAGTCGACCACTACCACTCCTTCCATCCAATTCCCTCGCCTCTCTCTCTCTTCCTCATCAGCAATCGCCCTCTCTCTCCATCTCTCTCTCTTTCCATCTTCCATCCTCTCCTTTCTAATATTCAGCCGCACCTACGCTCCTCTCTCCGTATTCATTCCTCCGGTTCTCTCCCTTTTGGTCGCGGAGACGACCAGCCGATTTTATATCTCCCTTCTCCCTCTCTCACCTCTATGCACGCAAGCACACGCACGTTTACACACTCGCTATTTTGCACGCGACCCCTCCCTCCCTTTTGCCAGGCAGCGCCCTGCGAAGGTGCTCCAACAGCAGCCTCCTTTCCTCGAATACCTCCGTTCGCTTCATCCTTACTCTTATCCTCTCTCCTCCCTCCACCCCTCCCTCCTCTACCTCTCTCTCCTTGAGAGGTTTAAGTTTGACAAAGACATTTGGGGTGCTCCCGCCCTTCCAATTTCGTCCGCAGGCAAAAAAAGGAGAAGAGCGAGCGGATATCACCGAGTCTCTCTCTCTCGCTATCTTTCTTTCCACCCGAACTCTTCCTCCTCCCCGAAGGAATTGAGAATAAAAAAAATAACAACCAGGTACACAGTCTTTCACCTAACTTCGTCCCCCTCTCCCACATTCCTTCGCCTTCCCTCCCCCATTTGCAGTCTTCCCGGGGGGGGGGGGGTGAGTGACAAAGACTCTTCCACCTACGGCTCCATCTTCCTCCCTCCCCAACTTTTCTTCGCTTTCTCCACATACCCAGGAAAGCCCATTGCCACTTCCCGTCCCACTCATCTTTCGCTTTGGATCCAACCACCTTCTCTCTCCTCCCCGCCTTCCACATCCACCTCGACTTAGCGGCCCTCTCCTTTGTTCCAGCCTCTTTCTTGCCGCACGCATAATTCTGTTCTAAATCCTGAGGGAAGTATTCTCCCCTCACCTCCACAGTCCGACGCGCTAGATCCACCCGCAATTCCACGTGTCCCCCCCGCACATCCTCCGCCCTTCACCCTCATCCGTCTCCTCCAAGGAGGGAAAGATGTGGAGCCTCTTCTTCGGACCCACAGCCTCTGCCGATAGGGTCTTCCCTCTCCCGCTAACCTTCGGCCACTCACGTACTCGGAGGAAGTACGGGGGAATATGAGGGCGGGTGGAGAATTTGGAAGGTAGGGAAGAGGGAGGGGCTGAGAGAGCAGGGGGTTCTTGTGAGATAGAGAAGGAGATTGAGACTACCACTGAAAACGAGGAAGAAGTATGAGAGCGAGAGGGGGTCTGGGAGCACTGCCGGAGGGATTTGTCCGTTGTAGATGGAAGGGGATGTTGGGTGGGGAGGTTTGTCCGGTTTGGGGCAGCGGGGTCATTATGCTCCTCTACCTGTGGCGGCAAGAGTTTGGGGGGCGTATAAAAGTGCTTCGCTGCTAAACTTTTGGACCTCTGGAAGCCAGACTGGGGTGAATTAGCACTCGGGAATTGTGGTACGGAATTTCAAATTAATTTCATGGGGAAGCGTTAATTAAGATCTGTGAAAATCTATATGCAATACGAGGTGCTCTCAACAGTTCTAATCATAGAAAGGGAGAGGCTTTCAGAATTTGTTGATCGATTCGTTGGAGGAGGGATTAAATGGTAAATTCTCCATTTCAGGTCATTTACTTTCAGTGCTTTCCCAACAGAGGAATGAATGACCCTTTTACATCTCAATCACTTTTTTTGAAGATAACAAGTAGGTTAACTCAGTAAAAAGAAACTTTGGAAAAGACAAAAGATAATGAAATGAAACTTAATTCATGGCAATATATTACGGTAGGCGAGGCAGGCAAAAATTATATGGAGAGATAATTATCTCTCCATATATTATAATTATAATATACATCATTATAATCTAACGGATGCTAGAAGAAAATTACCTACATTAAAGTGCGTGAATTTGAGTTTCTTTATAAATTAGTTACTGAGTTAATAAAGCCGGGTCATCGACAGAAGCCGCGGGCACTAAGGCTTCTTGGTACATTGAGCCTCGTTTAACCTGCCTTCCAGATGCAGAAAGGAGTAGAGCACCTCGGTAGGGATATGGATGCCACCAACTCACCCTCCGGCCGGGCCCAATGCTGCTTAACTTTGGTAATCCAACGGGAGCCCGTGTTCCAACGTGACTAATTCCTTGTTTTAATTTTATACATAACAACTATTGGAATAGTTTTGACATTTCCGATATGCATTACTCAGAGTATCTTTCTGTGTTTTTTTCATTAGCTCCTCCTAAAAGTTCTTGCATTCCATTGTTCGACAGTCATTTTCTCTTACTTATTCCCCAGGATTCACCTAATTAGTATATTGCTGCCCCAAATATCCTAATAGGCAGGTTAATCCCTTGTTTACTTAGTTAAACTTAAATTATTCTTATTTATTAAACACCGCAATTAACCACGAGTGTAACATTTGATTAAGCATACATCCCGATATCCTCCTCTTTTATTCAAAATATTATGGTAAACCAAAATGACTATTATACAGCGCCGAATTGAAAATTTACTAAGCCTGCATCACCTAATTTTGATCATTCCGTGGTGGTAAATAAATCTATTTCTCACCATTTGTCCTTACGCGCTTCTTACTCTACGGAGGACTTATCATTTAAGCACTTGACTGAATCTCGTGAAAGCTCAACGCATACTGCTTGCGATTTGAATAATCCAACTAAATGGAGCATTTTGAGCTATTAATTTACAAATGTAATCGGCATACAAGTTTACCTATCACCTAGAACGCGTGGGGCACAGTGACTCCGCAGAAAACCTGGGGCGTTCATTACGTAGCTCAGAACGAATGAAGCAGAACGCTTATTTGCCGACGCTCCCAAAAATTAAAATTGAGTCATAATATAAATGCTGAGTTGGTTCAAGATTCTTCCTCCGTCTCCTCCTCACGGCAACGTACTGGGATGAGGGAGCATTCCCTTCACGCCGGCAGAGTGCGTTCACCCCATTTTGCCATCAAGTTCCATCGTTCGAAAAGGAACCCCTAGCGCCTTCAAACCGCCATTCGAGCCCCGTCTATTTGAAAATTTCCATCCCATACGCCCTCGTTGCTCCCCGCGACCGAGAAAGCTCTCCCGTCACTTGCCTTGCACCCACACACATTCCTTCGCCCACTTCCCCTCCACCCTCCTTCCCTCGCTTTCCCATTCTCCCACATGACCCAAACGCACACTCACATGCCCACACTCAAGCACCTCAGCCTAGGGAAGCACTTTCCATTCACAGCCTCTTGCCAGAAGACTCATTTGCTCCCCACTGTATCTCTCTCTCTTCCTCCTTTCTTCCAACTCTCTTCACTTTCCTTCCATATTCCCTTGTCTCTCTTTCTCTCTGAGAAAAAACATCAACTTCCATCCAACTTCTCTTCTTCTTCGTTCTTCCTCCAAACTATTTCTCTTTGTATTCTGTTTTGCACTTCCATTTCCTTCCTTCCATCCCTTCTCTTTTCTCTTTCGTTTACCACCTAGCTTATTTCCCTCGACCTCTTCCCATTTTCTCCTTCCCGTCGGTCCTCTGCGGGCATATTTTATCTCTCCTTACTTTTACACACCTCCTTTTTGCCAGTCCCAGACCTTCTTTCTCAGGTCTTGCTTCCCAGGAGAACCCAATATGGAGAATGTATGTCATATTCTCGCGAGAAAAATGCGACTTCGTGATTGCAACGTGTTTTCTAAGAGTACCGCGAACACGTGTTCGACCTACACATCGGGTGTCGCTCACCTTTTGCTCACGATGACAGTAAGGGCCAGACTACCCGTGAAAATTAATCTAGAACCATTATTTTTAAATGATTTCATTCATCTATTTGTATTCAGGCCAGAATATTATTTGACATATGCGTCATTTTGTTACTTGGGATAATTTAATTATTCTTTTGTTTCTCCCAAGTTTTCATTAAAAAACTATCAGAGGAAGAGTGTTTCACATGATTAAATCACATTATAAAGAGACATTCAACTCTTTCTTCTGGGGAATAGAGCATCTTTATAGAGGATTACATGTCTTCTATCGGAATGAAGAATAAGGATTTAAAACTGTGTCAATGCATACAAGTGTATATTTTATTTCCGCAAAATGGCATATATATCCAAATGATTCTGTGTAATTTTCCTTTTTTTTGTAACTTGAAAAGTTTTAATAATCAGATAAGCGCACAATATTTCAAATAAAATGTTAGGCGATTAGAACAAGAAGAGGTACATAGCTTAGACTGGATTTGGTGCCATCTCCTTTACTTTCATAAATTTGGCAAATATTAATCGTTACTAGAGGACGCGATTAAAAGGCAAATCGGGTGTCGACGTGAAGTTTGTAAAAGGGATATATGCGTAGAGTATTTATTAATTATTAAATTAAACAGATTTTTTAATATCAACATTATTAGTACACAATACATTATCAAATACAAATACCATTTATTCAACGAAATGATTCATATATTCAAATAAATGTCACTTATTCAACGAAACTAGAAAGAAGTAATTCACGAAACCGATCAATAAGACACATTTTTTAAACGTTTGCCAAAAGTAGCCTTTGATGGAACTCATATATTATGAAAAACCTGCTAAATCCAAGTCTTGTATTAATATTTGAGTTGCAACTTTCAACAATTGGAACAGCAAGCACTAAAACCAATTACTTTCATAATGAAATATAGTATTTGTTGAAAGTAGTAAAGTAGACTTCGTATTTGGCAAAAAAAAGGTAGTGTAAACACATAAAATACCTAAGGTTCTTATGGTATCAAAAATAAAAATTTCAAGAACGGAGCAGTTGACAACACGAATTCCAGCTAAAGCAGGGGAGAGTGTTCAGTGAGTCTAGTATACTGCAATGAATCTATAAATCAGAGCCAGCAGTCACTTTAATGATATTTCCAATTGATCCTCCATTGACGATACAATCTTTTCCCGCTTAACTGTCTCAGCAAATAGGGACATGAGTCTTGTCTGTTCAGTTTTTCAGCATTCTGATTGTCATAATTTAGTTTGTCTGTCAGAATAAAACTGCCCAATTGGGCCGTTAAATTGCTAAAAATCATAAGCAAAGTAATTCACAATCTCGAAAAATTTTTATTATACCTATGGAAGAATGAAAAGGGGCAAAACCATTAAAATACTTTTATATATTAAAAATAATGAAAACATACATTTCAGAACTTTTGCCACTAAGCCGTTTACTCAATAAATATTAAAGTATTGGGTTAAATCAATTTTAGAAAATTGTCCACTTACACACACCAATCAAACAAATTTTCTATTTCATGTTTAGTATAGATGGTCACATAAAATATTTGCACACCTTTAATCAAGACATTGTTTAAATAATAATTCTATTTTGAAATAAATAAAAATCAAATAACGCTTAGTCTTTAGTATTTTCGCATTAAAAGATTAGCTAGACAGAGGAGATATTGAAACGTGGTGCGGAATAAAGGGAAAACATATTTCGTAAAGAAATAACACAATTACGAAATTATAAAAAAACTATCATTATAATAATCATATATCTCTGAATATTTTTTTAAGTTTCATAAGTCCGAACTTCAATACACAGACGTATAAAAATTTCCTTCATTGGAAGTGTCTCCCCTCCCTCGTACCTTTCCCGATATCCTTCTCAAGAGTTTTCCATTTCACATTTTGTGCCGAACGTAGTACCCTTATCTTTCTGCTATCAATTTCTAAGCGAATCCATTTCCCTTATCTTAACACTTTCCTCAGCTTCCCTCTTCTTCTTCTTCCTTCAACCTCTCCGGCTCATTTACCCTCATCCCGGATCGCAACTCTTTATTTTTCCCCTCTCTCATCCCCTCCCTCCCCTCTGTCATCCCCCAGTTACCCCTCTCTCTCCTCCCTCTACACTCACAGTCCCCAAAACGTTACTCGCTCCCTTCCCCGCGCATCGCCCCCTCACCTCCTCCCGAGTACCATCCACAACCTTCCCGGCCTCCATTTCTATCACGCCTTCCATTTCGCCCTCTCATCCGCTCCTAGCCTTTATTCCCCTCCATTCCAACCTCACTCCAACACAAAACTACCTTCCTTCTCCCGCGCGCCACCTTTCTCCCTCTCTCTCTCTCCCCTCGCTCTCTCTCGTCGACCTTTCCTGGGCCCGTCCCGAGTCTCTCGCAGTCGTAACTTTGAGAAGAGGGGAGAACGTTAAAGGGGGGGGTCGGTCGGGAGGTAGAGAGGGAGGGGAAGGAAGCACCGTGGGTGAGCCGTTGGAGAGACGATGGTGGGGGGATGGGTGAAGAAGAAAGGAGGAGAATGGTGGGGTCCGGGGTGTGTGGAAGTGGGGAGACGGGGAGGAAGCTCGAGGAGGACCATAAACAAAGGCAGACTCCCGTCTCACCGCTCTTCCTCCTTCCGCTCTCCTCGTCCTTAACGGGACTACTTTCCGCTCACCCTCCCACGCTCCTCCCCCGCGCGCTCCCGTTCTCAACCCCTTCGCGACCTCATCCTCGCGCCCCTAGCCCTCCCCCAGCTCCCAACCGGGTGACACGGGCGGGAGGGGGACTCCAGTCATTGACTCACGCCTGTTACCCTCTCTCTCTCTCCTGCCGTCATCGTCCTCCATCCCGGGACCCGCCCTCTACCCTCATCCACTCACCCGCAGTCCCGTGCGCATCCCTTCGTGGCTCATCGCACCTCCTCAGGACCATCCCCCCCTCACGTACCCCCCTCTCCTTTCTCCCAAGGTGGCCAACTTATTCTTTGACACCCACTGCCATTCATTGCCACTACCAAGCATTTCTATTTATTTATTTAATTTTTTTCTTCCCTTTCTCCATCTATTTCTTGTCGTCCTCTTTCCCTCTTTCGACGTCACATTTTTTCCTTTCTCCCTCTCCCACTCTCATTCTTACTCTTCTTCCTTCCTTCCTCCGTTTCGTTTCAGATAGCCGTCCCACGACCTTTTTTCTGCGCCATTTCCCCAAACTCCTTTTATCTCAAGTGCTGCTAAGGCCCTTTAAGATAAATTTATTCGCCTTTCTCCTCCCTCTAGCGAATACATTCCCTACTTGATTAATGGTAATATTTGCCCAATTGGGACAATAAATGAAAACAGAAGCCGTTTGAAAAGAAAGAGAGCATTAAACACTAGTGACGATCAGACTTTTCGACTATGGCTCTTACTTCTGACATTTAAGTTTTCGTTCATATTTATTCAAGTGTTTTCTCTGCAATAGATTACTGTGAAAAGATTACATAGAAAGGCAAAGGTCACGGAGGCTCTAGTTGCCAATTTATACGGAGAAGGAGTATTGTTCAACAAAGTGAAATCTATTTAGAAAATATAAAATGAGATTAGCTTTTAGATTACATTTATTTATTTAACTGTCATTTACACGGAGCGATTTAATGCATTGCAATGTGCAAATGTAGTTAATATTATGGGAAGTAACTAAAGAAAAACTTTTTCTACGCGCCGAATAAAATTTGCAAAACTGTCAGATTATTATACTTTTATATTACTATTGCACCCACTTTTTGGGGCTCGCTTTTACATAAAATCCACAAGTTGATTTAAAATTGTCCTTGGAAAGCAGCCTTAAATGGATTATACAGGGTCGCACCCAAAACAGGTAGGACTGATTTTTTTACAAGAATTTCATTGACGATATACTTACATCGACTAAATAATCTTCAAAGTAAATCATACACGGCTTCATATTGTGCAATGTGGGAAAGTTAAGAACGCTAGACCATTTTTTTACCATCAGCAGGCTTCGTTTGTGCAATTTATAATGACCAGCAAACTGACTTTTATCTTTAACTTATCCCCCTATCCCTTTGGCGCAAACGGATTAGCTATATTATTTAATTTAATTTTGTTCAAAAATAAATACAACGTGATTCATGGGAATGTGCAAAAACAAATAAAACTCTTCATTGAAAGAGGGAAATTGGTGTTTCCATTCTGTTTGAATTTAACTTATTAATTATAAATCAGATAAATTATTAAAAATCACTATACAATTCCGCTGAAGATTATCAACACTAAAATAGAATTTATGCTTTAAAACCACTTTCAAACCAAGCAAGTTTAATTTTCCATCAAATATATTTCAATCGTTCGTTTCAATATACTTTTGTGACTGTTGTATCATATTTTCAATTAAACGAAAATATATTCCCTCATTGTTTAACTATTTTATTTGTCTATTGAAATTAATATTTGGAATGCATAATTTGGCTGGAAATAATAACGAAGTCTTCAAAGCTAACAAAAGTCTAATCGTTATTATTTCATATCGCCAGAAATAATGAGTGTTTCATTTGTCATCGTCAGTTGTATTTAATCATGAATATTGTGTAAAAATGTGATCTTAAATTGAAAAATACAATTTAATCACTCAACATAAAAGTATAGACTGTGCAAATAAAATAAGAATTGTTCAATAAATAATCCCAGTAATCGTCTGTTTTATTATATTTTTACGATTTATGATGTTGAATTTATTAATTATAGACAAATTTCAACGACAGCTTCATCACCGAGCAAGCAACTGAGTCAAAGCATATTGGATAATTTCATTCGATGATGATATATAGATTATAGGAATTGCAGCATTTGTACTAGGCGAAGAATAAGGGATTAAAGTAAGTGCCGGAATCGAGCAATCAATCACTCTCCAAAATTAAAGTTTGGGATGGATTCATCTCAAATGTATGCATCATCAATTAACATTGAATCGTTTACCTCTAGATCAAGTTACCAAACCGATAGCGGTTAGATTTGCTAACCGTGGTTGTGACAGTGATTGAGGAATGAAATTTCATAAAGTTAACAAAGCTTGTCATAAAGGGATGCCTCTTGATTAAGATACCACTTTATGCGAAAACCAATTCGTCAATAATTATAATTGTATAATGGATCTCTAGCTGTGTGCGGAAGTGACTGAGGAGAAAAAGAAAAAGTCATATTTTGTGACGCGGGTCGTGGTAAGGAAGTTATCAACGTCATCGTCTCAGTAATAGTGAACGCCGCGTCAGCCGACAAAAATATTATTTGAGACGTGGCAGCGCAACAGGGGTGGTGGGAGATAGTGGGGGTTGCGTTCAACCAAGGATGAATAACTGACCTTTTTTCTTTTAATCAAACCACGTTTTGAAAGTGAGAGCCGGAGAGAGGAGAGCTGCTGGATAGGAGACAAAAATACTAGAATAGCGAATCCAATAACGGCTCAGGAGCAGAAGACACAGAAGAGTTATTATGCAGATTAAGAACGGAAAGGAACAGATACACAGCAGATATTATGTAAATTGAGAAAGTATGGATTCGGGATCTCTCCCTCTCTATCGCTCACCCTTTCCCTCCTCCCTCCTTCCCTTCCCTCCCTCTCTTCCACCCTCTACTACGCTCGCCCATTCCGTTCTCCAGATCCCTCCGGCTTCCTCCTCCGGCTTCCTTAGCATCCTGCACTCCCCCGTCCTACCTTCAGATCCTCGTTCCCTATTGCTTGCCGTCATTTCTCTCCGTCTCCTGTCGACCTTTAAGCGCACTCATCCACCCGCAACCAACCTTAAACCACTACGCTTTCTCCCTTCAACTCCTCACACCCACCCACGCGCCTACCTCTCTCTCTTCCCCCAACCCACAACTTTCCCGCCCTCCGGTCCTTTTCTCCTCCCTCTCAATCCCTCTCTTCTCTCTTGGCTGTGTGTACCACACGCCTCTCCTTTCCACCCCGACCCCACCCTCCTTCCTTCCTTGCACGCACACACACTCCTTCCCCCCAAAACAGGGATCCCACCCTCATCACCCTCGCTGCTCAAACTGCCTCCTCATCTTTCTTACTCATAGCGACACGTCTCTCCAATGCCAACTCTGCTCAGCTGTATGTATGTCTTTCCATCCCTTTAGACCACATCCATCTCTCTCCTCTCCTTCCCTCCACCCGTCTATCCCTCGACTTGACTCTTCCCCTCGTCCTCTCTATCTCTCTCGTCTCTTCCTCTCTTCTCTCTCTCTCACCCTCTCCTTTGGCCGTGTGTGCGTGGACGTTGAACTAGCCCGCACCGCACCCAACGAACGAATTTTGAATCGACTCTTCCACACGTGCGTCAATTTTTTTTTAAAGGGCATCTGAGAGGAATGGGTGGATAGTAGTGATGGGTAAGGATACATGCGGGAAAACCTCTCTCTCTCTGTCTCCCCATCACTTTCCAAGCTCTCCCTTCCTCTATAACACTCCATCCCTACCCCGAGGGGCGTCTGTCACGTTTTCCCTCATCCCCCCTTCCCAAAAAATCCCCCCTTTTTTCTCGACGGACCGACCGCAACCAAACTGGCCCGTGGGTCGGTGCGTCAGGTGTCGGTCCCAATGAAAAGTGTGTTATTTTCTACGCTTTCCGTTGAGGCGCAGGCGAGACTGAGTACCGCCCGGAGCATCACGTCAATATGCTACGTCCACGAGGAGGGAAAGGCGTGAGGGAGGGAATCAGGGGCCTTTCAGGGTGGTGCCCCACGGGCGCCATTGTGCTCGGCGTAGAGGGTTTGCCGTGACGCTCGCCGTGCATTGGAGTTCCTGCTGGAATCGAGGAGGCTGTCTGTGTGCGTGTTGGTGCCCGCTAGTCATTCACCGAGTGCACCCGTACGTGCCTCGGCGGCCGCTCCTGTTCCTGCTTCGTAGCTTAAATTCGCGATGATTTTACGAGCCAAGGCTCACCACGACGGCGGATATCGTTGCGAGCTGTAAAAATAGCTCCCTCAATCCATTTTGCTGTGACCCGAAGACGAGGTCGAAGTTAAAAATTTTAGGAGATAGTGAGTGGAGCAAGTAATGAACTTGATCCAACGATCAAGTTCGTGAAAGCATTTGTTTTGCAGCTTTCGGATCTAAGACCTGGCCCGAGAGTGCCACCGATTTTTACTCCGACTTGAACGCCAGACATTAATCAATACGCACACACGAATTATTAATGACATTTAGGTTTGAATGTTCTACTAATGAGGTTTAATTAACTCATAAATATGCACTGAAAGGTGAAAAATTCAATTAAAAAATTCACTTAATCGGAGGTTTTTTATTTAAATGAAAAAATAAATGTCCATACGCGATTTTATGTTTTAAGTTTTCATTGAAAATTACTACATTTTTTAATGAATAAAAACAAAAATATTCACTATTCTGAAGGTATAAATGTTTGTATGAAATTATCGTCCAATTTGTCTTGAAGCCCTTGGATGTATTCATTATGCAGGAGCAAAATGCAATTTTCTCTTAGGAGCTTAAAACCATTAATTTTATATCTGCATAGGATTTCCCCCAAATCCGAAATGCTGAATTATAAACGTAAATCCTTCGCAGCAAACATTTTTTCCATGCCCTTACTTTGGTTAAAGCCGAACATTTTCGATAATGCTAGAATTATTCGGTGGGCCTACTCGCCGCTAATTACAAGGCTTCCTGAAACGTGTTAAATAATGCCTTTAATCACCGTAGAGGTATTATATCTTTGCGTAAGTTAATGCTACTGGTATCAAAATTTAACAATGCTTCCGAGCGCCTTTAAAAGTAGAGCTTTATTTCCAATGGGTAGGAAAAAGGATTCGTGCTCAACCAAAATGTAAATACGATACAAATGCATTAATAGAGAATATACGTAGAGTATTAAAGTAGGAGTACAACATATTATACTTCAGGCTTTTGATGGGCTTTTATAGAATTTACTTTTCTCGTTTTTTATGTGAAATCTTGTTTTCTATTGGCATCTTCAGGGTTGCCAAAGTGGGTTTGAAAAGCTTTACAAATATATATATATATAAACCGACCTTCGGGTTGATTACTGTGTTTATGGTTTATATATATATATATATATATATATATATATATATATATATATATATAAGTTCACTGATAGTCATAACAAACACAGAAACCAAAACACACAAAAGAGGGACTCACTGGTTCTCGAATTTTCGGTGGTCCAACCACCTTTCTCATGTTTGTTATGACTATCAGTGAATTTACATTACACGTTTGTGGGTTTTCCAAAAAAGTGTATATATATATATATTTATATATGTGTGTGTGTATATATATATCTATATATGTATGTATATATATATATATATATATATATATATATATATATATACAGTAATCAACCCGAAGGTCGGTTTAGTAGGTGTTGGTAGAGCTCACCCATGTTCCAAGCCCGACGGCGTGTGAATAATCACACATCAGGGTAGGGGGGCCAGTTCCTTTCCCTGTGCCGGTTATGGTTTCCCAGGAAGATCTGGTACCCGAAAAATCAACTAGCTTGGGTGGAGCTGAAGATGTCCAAAGTGCCTTGCCCGGGAATCGAACCGGGGATCCTCCGGTCAGTACTCCAACGCTCTACCCACTAGACCACCGCGACCCTCATATATATATATATATATATACTCTGATATGGAGCGTAGCTATGTACGGCGCGGAAACGTGGTCGCTGAAGCAGGAGGATAGACGTAGATTGGAGGCTTTTGAAATGTGGGTGTGGAGAAGAATGGAAAAGGTGAAATGGACCGAAAGGAAAACAAATGAGGAAGTACTAGAAATGGTGGGGGAGGAGAGGGGTTTGTTGAGAGAAATCCTATGGAGGCAGGAAAAATGGATGAAGGGCGTATTGAGCGGTAGTGGAATGTTGAAGAGGGTAATAGAGGGAAGAATGTTGGGCAAGCGAGGTAAGGGTAGGAACAGGATAGGGATGTTGGACGAGATGAAGGGAGGAAAGAAGTACACCGAGATGAAGAGGGACCTGATATAGATTAGTTTGCTAGGTGGGGAGTCACAAAATGTTTATTTGATAGTTGGGTCCATCCAAAAACCTACCTTAACCGGTAGATTACCTAAAAAAAAAATATATACGAGGGTCATCCGGAAAGTAGTACCCGTTCGTGCCGCATGAAGTGCTGACGACGCGAGTAGCCGCTGGACGAAGTCAGATAGCTTCAGTGGCTTGTCTGCCTTCTCTGAGCCAAGTTGCGTGACGCTAGCATTGCCTGTGTTGTTTCTGTGATTGTTTACAATGTTTAAAAAAATTGAAAACGCCGCCAGTTGTGAAGTGAGGGCAGTGATTAAATTCCTCAATGCAAGAAACGTTCGCCCATGTGATATTCATCGCCAATTAAAGGAGGTGTATGGAGACAATGTAATGGACGAGTCGTCTGTTCGGCGGTGGTGTCGCAACTTCAACATGGGGAGGGGGAACACACAAGACGATGAGCGTTCGGGGAGACCGTCTGTCATTACAGACCAACTGGTGAGCTCAGTTGACGAATTCGTGAATTCAATTCGAATTTCATCTCTTTACAAAGCTTAAAGACTTTTTGGCAGGAAAAAGATTTGACAGCGATGAAGAACTTAAAGAAGGAGTGACCCTGTATCTCAATGAGCTGGCGGCGAAGGACTATGCAGCAGGAATACAGAAACTTGTCACACTTTATGACAAATGCCTTAATTTGCTTGGAGATTATGTTGAGAAGTAGTTTAAAGTATCCTCTTTCAAATAAAATTTTTTATGTTTGTTAATATTTACTTTTGTGTCTTTATTTCACGAACGGGTACTACTTTCCGGATGACCCTCGTATATATATGTATATATATATATATATGTATATATATACTCTCCATTCTCCTATTGTGTTTGTCTATTTTTTTTCCTTTGGTGGGTGTAACAGCTCCCTAACGCCATCTCCTGGGCAATGAATCGGGGCACTTTGGCGCTTTACAAGATCGCAGATTTCAGTGTAAAGTACATTATCGCGATAGCTCAAGTGGTTAGAGCATCCGCCCGGCAAGTGGGGAGATCCGGTGTTCAAGTCCCGGTCGAAGAAAATATTTATACATTTGTGATCTGCTCAAATCCGCCTTCCCCACCTCTATTATGTTCGTCCGTTATGAATGTTCCTTTCCCATTTCCTTATTTCTATGTGAATGAATATTTGTTCGTCGTATGGCGGGAATTCGTGTTTCAATGTGTTTATATATATATATATATATATATATATATATATATATATATATATATATATATATATATATGTATATATATATATACACTTTTTTGGAAAACCCACAAACGTGTAATGTAAATTCACTGATAGTCATAACAAACACAGAAACCAAAACACACAAAAGAGGGAAAACTCACTGGTTCTCGAATTTTCGGTGGTCCAACCACCTTTCTCAAGAGGAATTAGGAACAGAACTGAGGCAGAGGAGGGCCCGAGAGCAGTGGTAGGAAGGAGAAGGGGAAATGGGGGAAAAGAGGGGAAAAAAAGGTCAGATCAGAGAAATTCAGGGAAATATGTCAACTATATATATATATATATATATATATATATATATATATATATATATATATATATATATATATGGTTGACTTATTTCCCTGAATTTCTCTGACCTGTGACCAAAATGTTTTCGGATTTTCTTTCAAATTTTGCGCTAACCTTTTCCTTTTGAATTTGCTTAACGCTTTCCAAAATTCCTTTTTAGTATTTACCCTAGATACCTTGTAATCATAAGTGATCTCATTCTTTTTGCCGCTTGAGATATCATCCCTAATACAAGTATTTTTTGCCTTCGCGTGACGTAGCCTTTGACGTCGTTGTGCCTTTCTAACATCCGCGTAGTAGTACCATCTAGGTTCCGTGTTATCTTTTATGAATTTACTGAGAATGAACTCATTGACTACTGATCGCGTGACCTCAAGAAAGTAATTCCACGTAACTTCAGTATTTTGGTGATTACTATCTTCCTTAAAAGTAGCAAATTGATTCTGCAGCACGCACTTTAGACCATTTTAGTCCCCTTATTTAAACAAGTAAATTTTTTCTTTTAGGCGTCTTATTTTGGACCTCATGAAGCTAAATTTAGCATTTGCCGCCATGTGGTCACTAATTCCATTTGTAGTTTCTTTAGTTCTTTCTAGTTAGACTTTTTCGGGAATATTCGTTGCTAACAAATCAAGAATATTATCGTCCCTATTTGGTGAAATGACAAGTTGATTCTACGATCTCGACATATAAGAATTCAATAGCGATTCGCAGATATCACAAATGCCTTTACCGCCCGTTTTAAAAATATACTAGCTCCAATCAATAGATCGGACAGTGAAATTTCCACCGATTACAGGGTCGCGAACATTGTGATGAGATAAAAAAACCTTTGATTTGGTGATCTAATTCTAGTATTGAATTGTCTCTGTCGACTGGAGGTCTGTAAAATGCGCATAAATCAATTCTTTTGGATTCAAGAGTTTTAATGTGGTACCAAACGCTTTCCAAACCATTACTCGGAATTACCTCAGCCCTGCTGATGCAAGAATTTTTAACTGCAATAACGACACCACTCCCAGTTCTATTTGTTTTGTCAGTCCTGTAAATGATAAAGGATTTGGGGAAAATTTCACCGTCGGCAAAATCAGTGTATAAACAGGTTGTGTTAGAAAGAGAGGTAAGACAGGTTGGGCCCATTATCACCTTTGCTTTTTAATCTGGTTAAAGATGTATAGGAAGGACTGTTGATAGGACGAAAAGTCGGAGGACAATTAATAAAACCGGTCAGGTTTTCTGATAATCAATCTTTAGTTTTCAGGTCAGCTAAGTTATTGCAAGAATTGCTGATCGCATTGGAAAATTAATGGGATAGAGAAGCGAGTAAGAATGACAATGTGTGTGGGCTGACTAGAAAGTAACTTACGTTTCGGCTGGCGTGGTGGTGGTGGGTAGGGCTAAAGCTACCATTTTTGTGTCCAAACGTTTCTACGCCCGGTACGCGTCCTGATGCGGTAGTTTGCAGGCCGTGGTTCTTCTGCTTTGATATATGCGAACTGCTAAATGTGCTCTGCAATGGAAAATCCCTCTAGTGCATATATGGTTATTATATATATATATATATCGACGGCCGTGCCGTTGAAACGTAAATATCTACTGTAAGTGTCCTTCTTTTATGTTTCTGTGTGTGTAATATTTATTATCTTAGTGTTTGTGTGTCGCCGGAGAGTGTCATTTTCAAGATTTTTTATATATATATATATATATATATATATATATGTATATATATATATATGTATATGTATATATATATATATATATATATATATATAAAACTTTTGGACGGCACAATGGAACACAGAATAAAACAGATAAAACGTAAAAGGACACTCACACTGTAGATGATTTAAGCTTTCGGCCTACTCCGAGGCCTTCTTCAGGTCAGACTATATATATATATATATATATATATATATATATATATATATATATATATGCTCACTCACTCATACTCACTCAGGTCTGACCTGAAGAAGGCCTCGGAGTAGGCCGAAAGCTTAAATCATCTAGAGTGTGTGTGTCCTTTTACGTGTTATCTGTTTTATTCTGTGTTCCATTGTGCCGTCCAAAAGTTATATTGCTCTCGTGAGTACTTCCGCATCATAGATATATATATATATATATATATATATATATATATATATATATATATAGTCACTTTCTTGGAAAAGCCACGAACGTGCACAATAAAATTCACTAAATAGTCATAGCAAACACAGAAACTAAAACATATAAAAGAGGGACTCACTAGTTCTCGAATTTTCGGTGGTGCAACCACCTTTCTCAAGAGGAATTAGGAGATATATATATATATATATATATATATATATATATATCGTCAAAACTACATATGTGAGTGTCCTTTCTTTGTGTTTCTATATTTTAAAAATCTACATCTGTGTATTTATATATTTGTGCGTCGCTGAATAGCGTTCAATTTCGAATATATATGTTTGCGTGCGTGATAATTTTAATTATTAAAACATATTTAATAATTAAAAAAAATATAATTTATCAACAAATTTAATTAAATTTCGTCAAGAAAATTGTAGGCGACTGATTTTCCTGACTAATACACTTTTTTTCCTAGATAGGTTAAAAACATAATGCGGTCAAGGATTAATGAATAGAATTTCAGTCCGAAGGGGATATTAGAAATTCTTTGTGGGGACTTCTAGGAAGACAGAGGTTACAAGATGATACGTAAAGTCAGCTTTTCCAGTTTGTCATGTAAACCTAAATCAATTTTTCATCCTTCGTGATTTGCGGTTTCAAACCGCTCACATGGAAAAGTATTCGTTTTCTAGATGAAAAGTTCTCGGGTTTTCCACCGGGTCAGGGTCTGCATACTGGCCGACGCTTCGACGCTTGACTCGGGAATCGTGTCTTCAGGGCGAAGAGTGTCGATTCGAGCGTCGAAACGTCGGCCAGTATGCAGACTCTGACCCGGTAGAAAATCCGAGAACTTTTCATCTATTCTATACGCCGGGAAAGCCCTAGATCTTATTTTATTCGTTTTCTATGCCAAATTACCTTCTTACAACTGGAAATTATATTTAAAAGCTCAAGAATGGGGACTGTTTTCCAAAGAGCTGGCACTTGTACTGAGTTTGTACATTTTATTATACGTATAAATAATTGCAGCACATGTCGTCAGATTTCACTTTTCCTGTATTCATAAAAAAAAACTAGCTATTATTTAACTGGAATACATAAAATTAACTTGAAATGCAGGAAAAGTGAAGTATGATCATCCAATATTACTTCACAGATGAATTTTTTTTAGGGAAGTCATCATCGATTGTTTAACATTAATAATCGCTCAGTCCCTGGTGTTGAGAAATATTCTCAATAACGATATCTTGCTAACTTACGAGCAGATTTACTTTTCAGTGTGCGACGGGGATGCCATATGGGTACGGGGAAAGTTTCTCTGCCAGCCATTAAGGAATCATTTTCGGTCTCTCATTAGCACTCCTCATATTCAGTGAGAAAATGTTCTCAGTAAGGGTGGCAATTTGATAAGAACTAATTTTCGGCGAAAACTCAATTTCCTTTCCAATCCATTCTCTTGCGAAATTATCAAACAATTAACGCGATTAAGGCATCAGATGTGGGTTGTTTATATCAGACCCATTATCTTGGCTCATTTTTTTTGTTTCTCTGTAAATAGGTCTTTCAACCCCGAGAGCAGGTTCGAAAATTTAATTTTGCTTTGCATAGACATGCAGACTAGGTTCACCTCATTGTATCACACGCCCGAATCGTTCACACATAATAACTACCAAAAATTTCTTCTAATTATATCACCCTTTTCATATTGTTTCATCTATTTCTTTGCTTTCTAATGCACAATTTGTGATGGTTAATTCACTGCAGACGAATCATCTGCATCACTTAAAAACTTAGGTATTGCAGCCCAAGTCCAGCATTAACTGTGAAATTGTGGTCTAACGAGCCTAAAAACTCCTTTATTACGTAATACTCAACGCATTTTATTCGATGGGATACATTTTGTTCAGAATTAATAAATATTTTTTATCATTCTCATTACTAAGTATAAAATTCTCCGATTTTTTTGTGAGTACTGTAATAATTATTAGGAACATAAACAAACATCAGACTACGTGTCTCTTGAGGTACACAATTCCTTCCTGATAATCCTTGCGGGAAGCTCCACGGTGGCTCATTTCACTGTTTCAGCAATAGCGCTAATCCTTTGCGGCTTTGCAAAACACGGGAACTGCGATGCTCATAGATGTCCTTTCGTTCTGCTTGTTTAAATAAAGTCCCATCGACTTTTTTTTTAAGCAGTCGATAATGGCGACACTTATCCCCTTTCCAAGCATTTTAGGGCGCGCGTCGGAGTAACCACTGCGGCAAGGGAGGGAGGGCTGGGAGATCGAACCCCCCGACCCCTTAAATCCACCTTTTATGCCTCGCCCTACCCCCAGGACCATTAAAGTAGGAATAAGCAAGACGTTTTTTTTCTCTCTCTCTCTCTCCCTCGAGCGTGCTGGATGGGTGAGAGTTCGAGAGGACGGTAATGGAGAGGGTGACGTTGTAGACTTTTGTGAGAGTAACCCCACCAAAGGGGTCCCAGATGTAAGAGAGTGGCATGGAAAAACGTAAGCGCTTTTATTTAGGGCGAAATTGACACCTCTAGGCCGCCTATCCATTTAACCCATCGTCAAAGGCAGTGTAATGGGATTATGAGCACTAGAATATAATGCGACGTGCGGAATATAATACAGCAATTCGTGCACTCCAAGTGCAATAGGGGAATACATTTTTTATTCAGAAAAGGGAATATTTATAAGGCCGGAGATATAAAAGGAACATAGAGAATTGCGAGAACAACTTCTGAGTGTAAGGTGAAAGAAAACAAATAACACAACTGAAAAAAAAATCTGAATGGGAGTTGCGAAAATCTCTTAAGGTGACACGTCAAAAGCCAAAGAAAAGTCATTGGAGCACGAAGACTTTACAATCAAGTTTAAGGAGACAACGAGGCACCACCCTTATGGAAACATTGATAATTTAGATTAGATAACTTGGGAGTTTCAGTCTACGTAAAGTCTGTATTTTCAACGATCGTTTCTCCAGGATGCCTGCCATGGCCAAAAAATCATCAGGACCCATCGTCGAAAGCGTTCTCGTGGAAAGCGAAAAATCCTTGCGGAAATGAACTTTCCTTTGTTTCGATCGAATGATAGCCCGCATACGAACGACATTTGCACGCGATGTTAACGAAGCGAGAACGCAACAAACTTAAGGTTGACCCCACATGCCAGATACTAAGCGTAAAGGGACCATGCGCAATTACGACGGAGGAGAGGGAAGTGGAAAAAAGAAAAACGCGGGGGGGTGGGGAGGTTATAGGTGGTGGAGGGGGGGATCGGGGGATGACCTCGGTAGGAGGTGCGGCTGGCGGAAGTGTAGTCGAGGCCAAGGAAGAGGGCGCAACGTATGTGTGTGTGCGTGTGTATATGCTGGGCCGGCGCACATTGTTCGGGGCGTGCGGGAAGATGTGAAGCGGAAGGCCGCCGCCATTGGGAATGCGAAGAAGGAGTTTTAGAGGGTGCCTTCTCCTTGAAACACACAGGGTCGGGGGGAATGTCAGGGCGGCGGTTCGAGAGGGCGAGGCAGTGCAGGATGTGGGAAGCACGGGATCGGTTCACGGAATAACGGAAAGGGCGGGGTGTCCTTGGGAAGTTTGTGCGCCTTGTTAATTAAGGGGGTGTTGGTTGAAAGGGACAACCTCTCGGGGGATGAGGGGAGAGAGATGGGAAGGAAATGGTCGCAGTTCTTGCATTAATTATCAGTTTATAAATGAAGTGGCGTCGTTTAAAAAAAAACCATAAACACCCATCTGCCTCTTTTGGCCATGGACGCTGTGTTAAGTGCTATAGGATGAATGGGGGGTTTATTGTGGGGCCAAGTGTGCACCCATCTCTTCCTCTCTCTTTGTCAACGCTCGAGGAACCTCGGAAGCAATTCGACTCATGACCCTACGGAGCCCGGACGTAATTCGTGGGACGGCCCGGTATTATTAGCCAATGCGGGAAGTCGACCCGGTATAACTGTTGTTGTCGCTTTCATTCAAGTGTCTATTTGCGACGATGAGCATAATTTATCAATGCCCTCGAAAATGATGAGTGTAGGTGTTGAATATTTATTTTCTGTTTTCAACTTGTCAGTGCATTGAGTCAAGTTTGCAGCTATACAGGGTGAAAGTCGAACAACGCCTGAATAAGAAAAATGGCTTGAATTTATTACTTACATCACCTTTCTGCCAATAGCTTAGAGCGTACAATTAAATTATATTTTCTTACTTTAATGACATAAACTGTACTCTGACATTTAGGGTCTGCATAAAATGAAACAGATTTAGTTTATAAAACGGTACGTTTTGTTGGGAGTTTCATACGTCTAAACATAATTTACACCTACAAAAGTATAGGGAAATTCATTGAATCGATTTTATCACAGAGGTATTTCAGGAAGGTCAAATTTTTTCTCAGGTGTTGGTACCCAATACGAAATTCAAAGGCTACGTAAGATGATAAAAAAAATAACCATAACACCTTAAAAAAACAAATTTAAAAAGATTTAGCTGTAATTAATATGCATGAAGGACAATGATATTTGACCCAGATAAAAATGAGACCTATTTTTGATATGCAAAGAACTTTTATGAAACTTGATTAATCTCTTCTGAGCATTCATATAGGCGGAAATATTTCATGGACTTCATGCTTTATTTGTCAAAGCGTAACCTACGGGAATCCGACCATACCCCCAGGCTAGTTAAGCAGGTTTTGAGTCATAAACTTTCAAAGAACGATAATCTAGAATTAATAGATAATCTAAAGAAGAATAATATAAACTTGAAATTTTGTGTTTGATCATTTTTAGAAGCTCTTTCTGTTATGTACTAGTAATGAGAAAGGGCAGTTTGCCGGATCATGCAGTATATATCTTTTTCTACCCTTATGTAATAGTATAAACCATAAGCATAGTTATAAACCCGAAGGACAGTTTGATATGTGACGGTAGAGTTCACCTAATACTAAGCCCGATGTTTTCTGAAATTCACACACCAGGGTAGTGGGGAAATTTCCATTTTCTGTGCCCCCTATGGTTTCCCAGGAGGTTCTAGCATCCGAAAAGTCAAACAGCTCAGGTGAAACTTAGGGTGCCTAGAGAGGCGTGCCCGGAGATTGAACCCGGGTCCTCCGGTCAGTAGTCCAATTGCCTAACCCTGGACTGCAAAACATACATATGTATATGTATACACATATATATGAAGTAAAAATATTAAAAATTTAAATAGTATAACATTATTACAGTATTAAAAGTATTAAATGGTATTAAATTAAAAAAAATATTTTTAAAAGAATGAATATTAACATACGTCAAGGTATTTTAGAGTTCAGTCATGGGAATCAGCTCGTTTTTGCTATGTTATTAGATATTTTTTACGAGACCTGTTAGTATCTAAAACATGCTCATTTTCTTAGACCTACATAAAAAGATATAGTTAAGACTGATTTTCCCCTTCTGTGTGTATTTCGGTCAAAAATTCCTGTGCGCTCAACCCTTACAATTATGCCGAAACCATAAAACTCCTATCATTTGTCGTGGAATGAAGTTACTGTCATAATCCATTTTACTTTTCCTGTTAAATCTTGATGACGAAGATAATTGCTCATAACCGCGTTCCATTGCGTTCATATAAATTAATTTGATCCAAGAAAACAATGAGTTTCACTAGAGACCAACCTCGAGAAACTGAGTAAAAATGGTAAATAATTCTTGTTTTAATGGAATTACATCTAAATTTCGATCAAAATACGCAAGAAAGTAAATATACTCCAAAAATGAAATTTTTAATCTATTGGTTTCATGTTTATTTAAAAACTGTATTTGTAGTAGCTGTATTGTTTCATAGCTGATTGATTAAATTAAAAGTATAATACACAGAACATTTGCGTTTTTCCCATTAAAGACAATGAAAAACATGAACGTTTCTATGTTCCAATCCGGGTCATGAGGTAAAGGTTTAAACATGCATATATGCTGATGAAGGTGAATATGCATGTTTGTTCCGTTCAATTTTCAGAGCTCTAAGGTAATTAATTAGCTAGAGATTTTATTCAACCATTAAAGGCATTCAGTGACATCATTGACTAACAGAAGAGTAGGTCGAATCAAATGTCCAACATTTAAAAATATGATTTTCCAATTTTAAACTTCAAACAGGTGTTATTAATGTTCATGTTCTAAATGTGGACATTTGTTGAAGAACGTACGGGGAAGTTTAATGAGTAGGCAGAATGGACAATAATAGGACTCTTATCTACCACTAAGGATTATAAAACTAATTTTTGAACGATTGACCAAAAATCCATCGCAGGATAAGTTCGTACTAATATGGAAATGAAAATGTTGGTAGTAAGGACCGCAAACATTTTTTCAATAATGTTCTTTTCTCCCGTATTTTAAGATTTGAAACTTTTTTTCACTGTCTGATCAATTCATCTGAGGTACATGATCAACACTGAAGCGTCACGTGAGTCTAGGTAGCCCACACATTAGATGGACGGTTCAAATTTAAACCGGATTAAAAAATACCTATTCTAAGATTTCGTCATGCTTTGGAAATGAGGCACAAACTTATTCATAGATGACTTCGATGCAAAGTATACCCATATATGGGCAGTATTTGATAAAGACTGAGAACTCTGTGGCACTCACACTCATCGATTTTCATCAAACTCGATTTTGCACCAAGTAACAAGACGCCGAGATCCCAACTTGCCTCAACAGCTTTGGAAAACTAAAATATTTACAAACAGAATTCCCACCACGTATTTATGCTAATCCAAAGCATCTTCTTAGAGGAAATTAACGATTTTTGATGCCCTTTCAGGAAATTCAATTGCACGGCGGAACGGAGGGTGGGGCTATATAAAATGCCGACAGAGCACCATAAACCACTTTGATGGGCGCCTATTTTAACTGTTATCCCTTTTAACTACCCTTTAAAGTGAATGCGAGACCCACGGCACTTACGTCATGGCGAATCTAATTCCATAATCTCCGCCATGGAGCCGATCTCATCCGGAGACTTAATTGAATCCTCGGCGCTCAAGATGAAGCGGAGGAGTAAGGTCTCCCGCACTGCGCGCCGAGTGGAGACGTCGAGGAGAAGTGCTCGTAGATTATGCGATCGGTTCCGGTTCTTGTCTTTCCTCGAATGCCAGGACACCCATCCTTTGCCCTTCACCTCCCAACTCCTGCACATCTCCCCTCCCACACCCCTTCACTCATCTTCAAAGTTCCGCACCGCCATCTTCACCACGGCGAACGCCGTCTCCACGCTCCCGGGACCGTACAACCCTCCGCCACTCGTAGATCTCCAGAAGAAACCTCAATTCAAAAACTATCGTCCACCTCCGTCTCAAAACACATCTCTCTGGTCCGCCAATCATCTTCCGTCTCGATGCCCTCTCTCTCTCAATCCCTCCGGAGCGTATACCACCATCGGATACCACCGTTCGTCCAGCTTTACCGTCAACGCCAGCACGCATTTCCCTCACGTCCGCTCGCGATATCTCCTCCCTTATCTGGTTGAATCCCGCCTATATTTTTCTTCTTCATTCGGTCACCCACCCTCGCCCTCCTTCCGCAGCCCTTTCACTTCCTCTGGAATCATCTCTTTTCTCCAGGAATCTCCGTCGTCTCTCCTTCCAGCCCTCCTCTCCGTTGTTGATCCGGCGGGTGGGATTTTGTTATCGTGTTTGTTCATGCCTGACCACGACGACTCTAGGGTCACTCCGAACACAATCTTTCCTCAGCTTACCTGCCAAACTTCAGGTTATTTTTATCCATATTCTTTCCGTTAAAAACACCTGTACATAATATAATTGGTTTAGGGGAACGTTCCCGTTGACGCAGAAAGAGTTAAAGAGACGCACCGACATTACCTCAGATTCAACACACCTCTGACCTCTAGAATGTTATGCCTTTATTTTTGGAATTCTTATCCTTCCATCGGTCAGCTATTTCCTACCGCTATTTCTTAGTATCCATTTATTTTACGCCGAGTATCGATCGACTTCGAGGTCGAGAGAGTGGGAAGCTCCACTCAAAAAATGCTCACGTTGCAAACACCTATTTTTCTTCCATCATTTTTGGACGTCAAAAGAAGAGTATGTCAGTCATCAGAGTACGTTCATGAGATGTTCATATTATACCATTACATTACACGAGATGATAAATTCAACGCGACCACAAATATCGTAGTTAACTCCCAGCCGGGGATTGAATACGTGACCGTCAGAAACACACGCGCACAAAATAAATACCCGAATAAATAGACTTTTGATATCGGATACCATGAGACAGGGGGCATTAATTAAGTTAGCAGAGGATACATGGCCAGGTGATTCAATTACCATTCCTGAACACATACCTCGATTCGGATTGGATTCCTAAATTTTAATTCACCTTCAGACCACAGCGCAAAACATTGCGAAGAGAATTCGGTAACAGGCGGGAATGGGAAACGCGTGCTGGAAATCACTCTCGTATCCTCATTTTTTTTCAATCCCCTCAGCGACGATCAGTCCAAATTTGCCTGCGTCCACAATCCATTTCCTCTCCTTCAACCCCCTCCCTCACCGTTTATCTCGCCTTTTCTTTCTTCCTCCTTTTCTTTCCCCACCCGTCTCACCCCCTCCGCCATCCCCAGTTCCTCTCGCCACATTTCCAGTGAACACACGGGCCTAGATTCCGTCCCAGTATTCCACTGGCCGTCCTTCTTTTTACGACCAGCCAACAGGCCGTTATTTACCGTCACGCATCGAGAGGTGGAGGAAAGAAGAGTTGTACGAAGTTGGAGGAATGAACGCGGAGTGGAGAAGGGAAGGGTAAGAAGTAGGGGTTTCGGGGTGAACCGTGAAAGGGTGAGAAGGTTGAATGGGGGAGAGAAGGGAAGAGAGGTGGAAAATAGGAAGGGGGAGAGGGAAGAAGGGGTAGAGAGAGGGGGAGAGAAAGGGAGGGAGAAGTGTGCTAAGGAGTCGTTTGGCGAGCCCGTGTTGTGTGGGTCTGAGTTGAGTGGGCAAGAGAGCGAGGGAGGGAGGCAACGTGCTGGTGTGCGTGCGGAGCATTGGGCAGCATTCTCTCAGTAGAGGAGTCCTGAGAGGGGGGCGGGCAAAGAGGAGGAAGGCAAGGGGAAGAGGGTTTTAAGACGTGCCAGGGAGTGAGCGGGAGGTAGGGCGTGGGGAAGATGGCTAAGGTGGTAGATAGAGCGTGATATAGGGCGAAAGGGGCAGAGGATGGGAGAGCAGAGTAAGGAAGTGAGAGGAGGGGGAGGGCAAGAGGAGCAAGAGAGACGGGGAAGATAGGAGGAGGTGAGGGAGGAGCGGAGAGGAGGGAAGGTGTCTCGCAAGTAAGAAAGAAATGCCCTAGGGTGCCAACTCCTGCTTTGCATGGGCGTGCATTATTTATTCCACCAGGGCAACGGGGGGGGGAGGGCGGAGAGTTGGTAGGGGGGAATGTAGGGGAGGGAGAAGATGGGGAGGAGGGGTCGGGATGGAAGGAGTGGAGACTTCTTCCTACTGCTCTCTAAGATCCCACTATTTGAAGGACCTCCGGGAGTTCACTTCCCGGAACCAGCAATCTGTATAATGGACTTGGACGCATCCCTTCGCCACCCCTCCATATCTTTCCCACTCCGTCTTCCTCTCCCTCCCTTCTTTCTCTCGTCCTCTCTACGCCGTCCTTTTTCCCTTCACATCCCTCTTCTTTCATTTCTCTCTCTCTCTACTCTTATTCCCCACAGTCCTCCCAATACAAATCGTCCCCCGCCTGCTCGCCTCTCCCTCCCGCTCACCACAGGCACTACTCCCCGTATAACGACTTACACCAAGAGAAGGCACCGCGGCTATGCTCAGATGGCCGGCCTCCTCCCTTTTTCCTTCGCACGAGATGTCCCTCGCTCACCTCGGAGACGTCATCTAAAATGTTCTTATCAAGGAACGATGAACCTCTTCCTTGAAAGATTCCGGTTAAGTTTTTTTTTGTCGGCCGTTGTACGTCGTATCACCTTCGAGTGAAAAAATCTTTCATTTTAAATTTCAGGTTTACCAAGGTTAACTTTAAGAGTCATGGAAAAATATTTCTCTTTTACAATATATAAAAAGAATTAACTCTCTGTTTTTCTATTTTTGAATGTTTGTTCGACTTTGAGTGTGTCAAAGAATTCTTTAACATACGCATAGAATTTTAAATAAAACAGTTTGAATAAGGGTTAGATTCTCACACTAACATTTTGCGAGAAGAAAGAATTTACAGCAAATAATAACTAGTAAAATAGAGAAAATATATTAATTAAACATTAGTTTGATAGTGTAAAATCGTAATAAAAGTTATACAAACCTTTTGATTTACTAATGGCATAGATTAAAACATTACACGTATTTCCCTACAAAACTTTCAATTCTTGCCAATATTTGCAATTCTTTCAATTATTTGTCAATCTTCAAGTATCTGATCCACTAAATAATTTCTTTTCACAAAAATATGTTTAAATTATTTTCTCCATGAGAATGAATATCCATTACAGGTTTAGACACGAATGTTTAAGTTAGTTGTTAACACTAAACTGATATTAGACGACTTGAGTTTGAATAACAAGTGAGGCAATAAATATTTGCTCAATTTCAATACTCTAAAACCTGGAATATTGAAATTTATATTAATTTTCCTTGTAAACCGCTCTGAGTATTGTCATGAAACTTGGTATATTTGGTGCTTTGGACATTCATTTGGAAAACCATTGAGCTAGTCCCAGTTGTTTGCAAAATTCATCGGATTTACAAATCAGCCTACACATTCATGTAAAATGTATTATACATAAGAAACCTGCCAAATAAACCTCAAATGACATGCTTCAAGCTTACATTTAGAATACCATGCCAAAAATTTATCATGTTGAATAGCATTTTGAAAACAAAAAATAATAACGGTAAAAAATAAACGACTGAGAAGTGAAAAAGAAGTGCAATGTTTTCCTGGTTTGATGAATTTAGATGATTCTATGGTAATTAGTCAAAACAAAATAATGCCTTGGCCAAGGCTCCTCTAGCTAAAAAGCCAAAACCTCTTAAACAAATGGCGTTCTAAAAGGATTGTTACAATTTTCCTTGAAAAAATTTGAATGGGAAAAACAGAGCTAAAACTTTCACTTCATTATCGAAATTTAAGTCTGAGTCCCAAGACAGTACTTTTAACGCGAGAAATTTCAAATATTGTAAAGGAAGTCTCTGAAATAAAGCCAACACTTTTTTTTTAAAGTAGAGGATCAATCAGGGATAAAAAAAACAATGACTTAAAGGAAGAAATTTCATATCTGGATATTTTTCCTATGGCTAAGTGTATGTTTATATAATATATATATATATATATATATATATATATATATATATATATATATATATATATATATATATATATATATATATATATATATATATATATATACTATATATCTTCGAAATAGAACGCTCTTCGCTGACGCACAAATATTTATAAAAAGATACAACATACAAAATTCTGACAGCAACACACAATATGAGAACACATATAAGGAACACTCACACGTTATTTCTTGATAATTTCGACGGAATTGAGTGCCAGGTCATTCCTAACTAATCTTCTGAGGAAGACCGAGCTCAATTCCGTCGAAATTATCAAGAAATAACGTGTGAGTTTTCCTTTTATGTGTTCTCATATTGTGTGCTGCTGTCAACGTTTTTTTATTCAACACTTCCGTGTTACTTCGAAGAAATCATCTGTATATACATAAGTATATGTATATGTATATGTATATATATATATATATATATACATATACTTATGTATATATATATATATATGCTTACATTTTCCTGTCTTATTAAAATTTATAGTAATTCAATACACTTGTTGAATTAAGTCTTAAAAAGGTGCTTATATTAATGAAAAATATGAAAATATGAAAATAATGATAAGTATCAATATAAAACTTGAACGAATGAAAAAATATGAATGCAAAACAAATTAAGGTCTTTGAAGCAGATTGAAGAGTTCAATTATTAAAATGTAATTCTTCTACAAAACATGAGAATTTGAAAAATAATAGATTTTTTACTAATACCATCCTCTCATAGTAAGGGCATAAGTATTTTTGAATAGAATAACGCTAAATTATCATAAAATGATTCTAAGGTTTTTGGAAGATTTTTCTTACTAAGTTAATTTAAACAGTTTGGGAGATATTATAACTGGTTTATCTCTTTTCAGTGAAAACCAAATGAATACTTTTCCCAACTAGAAAACTCAATTGCTGCACCTATTGTAGTGTTGCATCATACGTCTCTATTCATTGAGTTTACAGGATATAAGCATTCCAAGTCTGTAAGTTACAATTCAACTTAATTACATCTGCACACAGAATGAGTCTCATGACGTTACAAGTACCTTTACTGATATCGTAATTCAGATTAATTTAGCCAATCAATCTGTTATTATTACTGCCTCGATTGCGATAAGAATTAAATCCAAATTAACTCACTGTGTGCAGAGTCATATAGGCTTAGTCTGGTTCTCTGCAAAGCAGTGATAAAGCGGACGTCAAACTTTTCGAAACATGTGTTGTGATGGATAGATTTAAGGAAGCACAAACTAGATGATAGATGTTTGGGGAGTGTTGATCGAAAGCCGGCAGAAGTTTCACCATCGTGGTCGCCTGAGTTTTTCGGCTTTAGATTGTATGTTTCTCGAGAAACAGGAATCCGTTCAAGTTGAGAGCAAACAAGGAAGGGGCTTCGTTTCGACTTATTCCGTCCGAGCCTTAGGCAAGGCCCTTTTTGTTTTTGGACGTGGGTGGCACGAAGAAAAAGACCAGAATTCGGTCTTACGCAGAGAGGCAACATGGCTTCGGTGGCCCTTCGGGCGGATTCAGCCGTGTGAGTGGAGTTGGGTTTGGATTCCGACGGGAGTAAACAAGGGGAGAGGCGACGAGCTGTTTGCGGGAGTCCGAAGTAGCGGATTTGTCGGACCGCGTTCGGTAAACGCCGGGCGCGATAGGCGGCCCACAGATACCGTTCGCGCGTTCACCGCTCACGCCTCTTCCCTCCTCCCCCGACATGACCAGAACCCCCCGGGCATGGCAAGGCGAGCAATAATTACCCATCGTCCCCGTCAGAACACAACCTTTGAGTTTATTAATATTTTTATCCCTTCCATACCGATTACAATCCACTCTTTACATCTATTTCCTCAATACCACGACTTAAAGCGGGCAATAACACTCTCTCCTCTCCGAAAAGATCTCAGCATTCCCGAAACCTTTATCATATTTCCTTCGTACATTCCTAACCCAACACCTTCCCGAACGCAGTCTCCCGTTTGTTTCTTTTCATCCAATGCCGTCCTCCTCTCTTATCCAAATCCCACGGTTTTAGTCCCAGCGAAGCTCCCCAGCCCTTCTCCTCCGCCTCCTCCTCCCACCTCCAACTCACAGCCGCTATGCGTTCTCTCAGTCATTCATTCACCCGTACACCCGCTCGCTGTGCTTTCCCGCCTCCCGGGATGTCTCCTCCACTCTCATTCTTCCGTTTTATTCCCCTCACCCCAGGCTCACACGGATTCGTTTCTCTCTCTCTGTCTCTCTTTCCTGCCTCTCTTCATCATCTCCCTTCCATTCTCGCCCTTCCCGAAAACGTGGGTTCCACCTCTCCATGTATTCCCACCAGCTTTATTCCCGTTCCAATTTCATCCTTCGTAAAGACACCCGCGTCCTTTTCATCCCTCCCTCCCCGCCTCGTCTCAACCACCGTACCATTATACCTTCCACTCCTCCACATATATTTATCTCACCCCTCCATCGCTCTCTGTATCCCTCCATCATCCATGCTTACCAATATCTCACGCTCTCCTCCTCCTCTCTCTCTCTCACCCCAAACCCTTCACAGCAACTCGCTTACTGCTTTCGTTTCGCTTCCCCCGCTCTTCACCATAACCCTTTCTCCTTCACGCCCCTCCTTGCCCCCCTGTCTCACATTTCACCCTCCCTTTTGCCCGAATGTGGTGGTCCTCTCGGAGAGCAATGATATATATCTTCCGTGGCGTCGGCTTCTTTTTCCCTTCCATTCAAATATTCAGATCCGGCGTGAGGCAGGGGAGGGGAAGAAGGGGGGGAGGCGGTGGAGTTGAGGCAGATAGGGAGGAGCAGGGAAGTCAGGGTAGGTATGGGAAGAGTGAGGGGGAAGGTGTAAAGGGCGACAGGCCAAGTGGAAGGAGTGGGAGTAGAGAGCGGGGTGGAGGGGGGTGGAGATGAAGTGAATTCATATAATAAGAGAAGAGAAGTAAAGGCTGAATTGGATTAAGCGTGGATATGGGATTGGTGGCAAACCTGGTAGCTGCCTATTTTTTCGACCCTTCAACCTTAGACTTGAAAAATAACAGAGTAATATTGGTAAGTGTAAATTTCGGTCTACGTCAATGCTCTGCATGAAAAGCATGATATATGACGGGGTTAAATCAGCTCGACATTCGAACGGTAACTCATTAGAAAACTTTTCAAATCAAATGGTAAAATTATTACTGATTCCGCTATCTAGCAAATACGAGTATGCATGCAAAATAACTATCTGATTCAATTCTATACTTTTCATAAAATCACAGGTTTTTTTAGAGTCACGCAGTTCAAGAAGAGAACACAAAATATATTAAACTATCTGAATGCCTGTGTGTTTAACGAGCGGTGCAGGGTTAAAAATCTGTTGCAATAAAAAAAATGAAAGGTTAGCCATTCTGTTATCCCCACAAAATGGTCGCTTTTTGGGAAGAAGCGAATGATGCGCAAACATGACTATGATGTTGTTCATAGAGATGTTCCTCGATACGAAAGTAGTAATATGATTAAGACGCAAATTACATCACTGGGATAACAAGTTACAATTTAGGGCATTTTCAACGGACATCTACAATCATCTGTCATTCACGATGCGCATACGGTCGTTTAAATAATTTTATCTCCCACAATACGAACTTAGAGTTTATATCTATAGGAATAATTGTGCATAGATGAGTTTATCGATTGATTTATTTTATATTATATGGTGACATTTTGGTCTTTAAATCTGGTGTACATTCGATCAACAATTTGAAATCTAGTATCAACATTGAATGAATTGGGACTAATTTAACTACATCAATTCCTTTTAAATATGTGCTAACACAATATCTTATAAATGTTAATTTCCCCAAAATGTTAGGATACTTAAACTATTTCATAGCAATCGCAAATCAGTTAAAAATAAAATAATATTATTTTCGAATTTAAACGTTCATCTTATCTTTGTTTATTAGTGATTAAGTTCTTCGATAAAATTATGCAGTTAAATCGACATTCTAATTTTATAATTAAGTTTATTCATTAAGATATCCAATGAAAATTACAGTTTAAGGAAGATAATTACAGCGATACTTACAATCAGATGTATTATAGCATAATATATTTGATGATTAAGTAATTATAAAACAATCCTAAAAAAAACCTTAACACATAAAACTTTTCTTAACTCACTTATGAATTATTTAAAATTATTGAACTGAAATGAGTATGTTTATCGCGACGACAAGTATAATTCCAGCGAGGTGAAATGGGTTCCATCGCCCCTATTTTAACTCCCTCAAATAACATTTTATCAAGACTTACTGCGTATTTTCCAACGATATAACTGAACACACAAATTGAAATATAGTCTCTTGGCGCAACGTTCTGCTTGTCATCAGTTTTCTAGGAAAATTGATCAATACATATGGTATGCAATTCGAAATATTGTGTAACTACGCCGAATAATAGGAGGAAATAAGGGAGTACACTGTCAAATACAGTATTTTCATTTGGATAAATGAGTGAAAAGCCACAAAAAAATGGAGCTCTTGGAGATTTTAATGATAAAACAAGTAGTTTCAAACAGTTGAGGACTGCGCTTTAAACGGCACACAATTTACACTCATTCAGATAAGTGACTCGTTTCAATTTGCGTGTTGTACCAATTTGGTACGAACAAAGAAGAGATACAATCAATGACAGAAACATCGATATTTTATGGTTCAATCAAAATCTAAGAACATCATAAGATCAATCGACCCCCTCTTTGTTCATCTTGCAAAAAAAGAGAAACTAAGGGGATTGGATATGAGAGAAGAAGAATCGAGAAGCGAGGTTGATGGAAAAGGTTAGTGAGAAAGCAGTTGGTGCAAAAAAGCAGTAAGGGCAAATAAACATAGGAATAATTATTGGTAATTTATTTTTTGAATAATTTACTCAGTAAACACGAGAATCGTCAGTTTAAATACACGGAACTGACCCAAATAAACAAAATTTAAAACGGCAAGTAGTCAACCTCCCGACTACCTCGCGAATGCAGGGAAATAAACATTTATGAAAACAAATATCCTACTGAATGACCTGGAAAACATTACCTCTTATTGGAGACTTTTCTCGCAACAACAGCTTTAAAAACGTGTACAATACATCATTAAAATTATTCAACGACCCGATTTCAAATAGTGCCACCGCTCACTTCATCCTTAAAGGGGAACTTCGACGCACCTGATACTTTTGAATTGAAGTGCGCGCGTCACAGCTCATCCCTAAAGATGACGCATGACACTCCAAGGAGAGTGTAACGTGCAATCAAAGACGTGCAATAAGCGTTGCGATAATGGGGAGAATTTTGTGGAAGGGAGGGAGACAAGAGAGCGAATTAGGCACCACACCGTTGTGGGTCAGGAAGTGATAGGAGGGCTGGTTATACGGAGCGGGTACGGCTGGGAGGTGAAAAGGGGATGAGGACGGAAGTGAGCGGGAGGATAAAAGGTTGGGTTGATGGGCATGTAGGATGGGGGGGGGGCAGGAGTGAGGTCATGGGGGTCGGTGGGAAAAGAAAGAGGCCGAGGGAGTGGGGGCGAGGCGAGTGCATGGACGAGCAAAACAGATTGGCGGCATCGAAGGGGAGGAGGGGGGATGAATGGGTGTTGCTTGCAATGGCCAGTAATGGACGCGACGGTAATTCATTGGGAGTCGGGAGAATCGGGGAAACAATGCAATCAGGGAGAACACGGAGGATGAGGGGAAGGGAGGTGGGCGGGGATGGGAATGTTTTCTGGAGAGGGATTTCAAACAGGCCAGATGGAGAGGGAGAGTGGGAGGGAGTGAGTAAGTTAGGGAACTCCTTTTCGGTGCCACATTTTCCCGTTAAACTGGGGACTCGTACAGGCGGGATGTATTTATTCCGGAGCGCGAGAACACGGGGGTTATTAGCGTCCATCGGGGAGTCATCTCGCCTGTCCGTAAGTGCCCAGGAGGTAGCGGCAGGTACGCTGCGGTGTGACAGGAGAGGAGGAGAAGTGGATGGACGGACGGGTGAATGAAGTGGAAGGAGAGAGGACAAAGGGGGGGGGCAGAGGGACCCAAGCGAAGGGGGACCAATGCAGGGGAAAGATCAGGATGAGAGCCGCCTCCCGCCAGATGTTGGGTGGCTCGAACGAGACGGGGAAGTGAAAGGAACCAGAAAGGAAGGAGGGGAAAAAAGCTCCATGTAAGTGCCCAGGCATGAGTATCATTCTTATGCTGAATTAGCGTTTATCGTTTATCTTAATTTAGTTTCTAATTTTTTCTTGTAATAGGATAGGATATACACTGAATCGATACAGTGGATTTACAGAGTCTAGCCACTGGTTAAATTTTTCGGGAGATTTGAGGGAAAGGTGCTCCATTCAAGTACCGAGATAAAGCTTAATACTCACGTGGTCTTATCGTAAATCGTTTACTTTAATTTCGCCTTCATCATCTTCCACAAAAGGATTGAATAAAGTTCGATGCATTGTATGCCTCCTTTTCATAGTTTATTAATACGTTGAATAGGAGTATTTCAGAATAAGAAAAGTCAAACTCTCTGATATTTTATTCATTTCTCCTACCAAGCATATAATTTTTTAATGAACACTGTATGATAAAATCTATTTGCATTTTATTAAATGGTAATTTATCAAAAGGCTGTGCCAAAATACTCTTTTCCTTCTACAAAGTCATTGGAGGAGCTACATACATTTGAGATGATTACGATATTCGCAAATGAAGGATATTTGTTCACTCAGTGATGTAAAACAACGTATTAAGATATTTTAGAGCAAATATCCAAATTGAATGATAATATGCAAATTTGTATTGATTCTTGCACAAAACAGACAAAATTGCTATTTTAATATGACAATAGAATAAAATAATCAGTGGACAGCACTTTAAAAATGTTCGTAATTCAAGTCAAAAATGAAACACGGACGAAAACAAATAAACTGTGCTCCGAAACCTGAGACCTGGCTGCTCAATTTGTAAATTCTATATGGCAATACCAAATGGCTAATTGAAGAAGATTCTAAGCATGTTTATCTATGAATATATAATTAACTTGGTTATAAAATGCACAAACGTCCATACTCGACTATTCGCTTAAAGGCAAAAACATAGGAGAATTTCCTTATAGTTATACATAAGGTAGAGCAAGACGGAATGGAATACGACACGACGAACACGAAGATAGTGGATAAGGACAAAGAAAGAGGATTCCATACCGAAAAAGACCTTGAACCGTAACTTGAGTCACGGACCTTGGCTTTTCTGGAAAATAGCCGAAACATTGGGCCATCTAGGAAGCTGGTGTTAATGCTGGTATCTATTGGGGTTTGTAAAATCAAATTAATGATTATTTAGCCAAGAGATTGCACTCGGAGGAAAACAAAAGGGTTTCTAAACCTCTGGTTTCGAGAATCAGAGGAATACTGAGTTCATAGGAAGGAGAAAGGGTAATGTAACAATTAGAAATAAAACATATTAAGAAAAAAGTAATACCTATTATAGTAATTAAATAACAAAGTCATTCTTTTCTAATGCCATTGAAGTATGCAACAGGTTTGCGCATGGGTGTGTGTATCTAACGGATTTAGAATAATATTAAATACTATGTATACTCTTTGGATTTCAATGAATGTTCCATTATCCTATGTAGATTACAAGGATATGCATGTAGAATATATAGGTCAGAAAAATAAAACATTCGAGAATGGATAGTGTTTCATTAAAAATGTATCTATGAGAATAAAAATCTATGAATTATATGATGCCATAATGTACAATAACCTCTTACCATCACGGAGAGTGTCACAAAGCCCGGGGGTATAAAATTGGGGCCAGGTAATAATTGTCGTATCTCAGCGCGAAAAAAGAGAATGTAAAAGAAAGACGATCCGGATACTACGATGGGTAACCGCTCGTTCTCTGGCTAACCTCAAGGTCGTGGGTTAGAATCCCGCTTCGGGTGTGAACGCTGTACTACTATACAAAGGTTTTACTATGCATTGCTGAGTTTATGGATCGAAGAGACCAAAGCTATCCGAAGCTCGCACTCACCCAACTACCATTCTCGATAAAGGAAGGCAGGGACAGAAATTTAATAACTCGTAGAACGCGAGGTGATGTAAATTGACACAGGTGAAATTCGCATTTTATCAGTACACGAAGTTAGAACAAAAATCAGTAAAAATTAAATATGGATATTGTTATAAAATATGAACACTATAATTATTTACCGCAAAATTTTATTGATATTCGTCCAGCATTCTTAATTGATAATATTTCCATATGATTCAATATTAAGAAATTAGGAATATAATAAATGAACCGAATGTCGTGAAAACTCTTACATATTGTGAAGTCCATTTTATTATGCTACACGGTTGTATAAAAAGTTTCGGCAACAATTTTTTCCTGATGTGTGCGAGAAGTGATAACTTCAGATTATATGCTAAGTGGTCGCATGATCGCAGATCGTATTAGCATAATTTAGATGAGAGTGCACACCATTATCATTGAAAATTTGGCACTGTGAAAGATCAGCGCTAAACTCGACCCAAACGACAAAGACACGAGTCGTGTATTTGTTCGTGAAGGCCCTCTGCAATGGCATAGTGACGATTCCCCAACCCCCTTAGAGTCAGGAATTGGCATCAGCAGTAACTACCACTACCGGCACCACTATTTTATATTCCCAAAAGCGAAATTTTCCCTCAAAGGACGCCACCATGGGACCCAAAGTGCCGTCAAAGAAGCTTGCACGCGTATCCTTAAGCACCTTCCGGAATCCTCCTCCCAGGAAGCCTTCGAGTTTGGGAAAAGCCACCGAAAAAAGTGTGTAGATGCTAAAGGGATGTAGTTTGAAGAATTTTGTGGCATCGTAACAACATCAAAAATAAATCTATTTTTCCAAAACTTTTCCCAATACTTTTCATACATCAATGTATAATGAAATGGTATATTCAGAGGACGTTGTTTACGCCTTTGATGTATTTGAAGCAGGGTAACGCGTTATTACAGAAATATTTTATGAGCATAATGACATTTCAATTGATTATTTTGCTTCATTCAGGCTATGATTCTGAATTTGAAGTAGTTTTCTCTAACAGATAAAAAAGAAAATAGTGCAATGTCCCAAAGAGCTTGGGGACAGTAGAAGAACTAAGCCACAAATGAAAGAGCAAAAGAGCGACCACGCAGTCGGGCGTGCGAGGCGACAGCTACCAACGTATTTCTCCCGAGGGGGACTTGCCAAGGAGAGTGTCATTAGTTCCGCAGGAGAAATATAAACTGGCCTGCATCCTTTGCTTAATCAATTCGTACCAGTGAGTGACTAGAACGTGAAATGGCACTCAAAAGAATTTCACGGTAGAATAGAAGAATTTCTCCCAAGAGATACTGACAAACTTTACGGTTTTATAAATGAACAGCTAATGTATAATGTGGTTAGATTAATCATTTAATTTTCTAAGAGAACACACACACACATATATATGAATATATATATATATATATTATATATATATAAATGAAAAAATATATGAATATATGTAATGAAAAATTTATGAATATATACATAAATGAAAAAATATATGAATATATATATTTTATAAATATCCCGTTCTAGGAAATATTTTTACGTTCGTGATTCTGCCTGATTCCGCCTTTCCCACCTCTCCTGTGTTCGTCCTTTATACATGTACCTATTCCGTTTCCTTATATTTATTTCCATATGAATTAATATATATATTATATACATGTATATATATATATATATTCATTTGAAGGACAAATGTTGATCTAAAATAACAAGGCGCAAATATGCAACAATGCGTGCCTATATCTGAGAACGCTGAAAAATTCATCCCATTCGTTGCTCAAAACGTCTTAAGCCCCCGTAAGGGTGAATACCAGTAGCCGCGGTTTTGCGAGAGAGTTTCTGAGAATTATGAAATAAAATCAGGACGGACGAGTGGCCACGGCAAGATTTCGGATGGAGGCAGAGAAATATTTATCCTCGTAAATGTATAGAGCTGGAAAGAGAGCAGATGCGAGACTTAGCCATCGGTGTAAATTCCTCCGAGGGAAAGAACTTCGGTGTGGCGCGGGTAGAGGCCCGAGGCTATTGGATGCGAGAAAAAAAATCGGGGTGTAGTATAGCTGGAGAGTGGGAGAATGCCGGCCCACGGGATGGAGAACGGAATGGGGAAGGATGAGTGTAGGTGTACTGGGGTTTTTGAGGTCGAGGGAGGAATTCGGTGAGGTTTTTGGGACGATGGAACGCGGAAGGGTGGAGGGATTCGTGGGTGGGGTGGGGACCGAGGATTGCGGATGGAAATGTAGGGAGTAGGATAGTGCGAGAGAGAGAGAGAAGGTAGAATATCGGTAATTGAAAAGGCATAGGAAGAAAAAGAGTCGTGCTTTGGATCGCGAGAGACACCATCTGCTTGAGGAGAGGAGGAGGAAAAACAGGACTGAAGTGAAAGGGAAAACAGATGAGGAAGAAGAGAAGTGATCGGTAGGGTGGGCGGTTGGAATGAGTGGAAATGAGAAGATGCAGAAAACGTGGACGAGGGTGACGAGACGGCATAAAATCGTTCGGAAGACGGGCGAGGGACGGACGGGGATGGAAAATACGAGTAGGGAGGAAGGTAGAGAGATGGATTCGGAGGCACAGTGGGGGAAGGGTACGAAGTACGTGAGAATAGGAGACAGGAAGGGAGGGGAGCAGGGATAAGAGTGAGCGCCCGCGTAGATACTCCCTCACGTACTCGCGAGTGGGAGGGAAAGTAAAGCGGGGAATGGAGTTAGGATTTTGTGTCGTGCTCCGGCGGAGGCGTCGCCGTGGGTGCATAAACCGAGATGTGCAGATGGAGACACGAAATGGCCCCGTCCTGTGGCCTGTGGGGGCTAATCTGAGCGACCGAGGCCCAATGCGAGCGAGAGCGCTGTTAATTTGTGGGCCGTGTGCGATGTTTGTAGCTGGTTTACCGGCAGAGGCGGCGGCCATCACTCACTTTGTTCCAATATTGTGCAATGAACCGACCGTCCTTCCGATATATTCCCTCACCCCCTCTCTCATTTCACACAAACACGCACGCACACTCTCCCTCCCTCTCACCCACAGGTCTTCGGCGGCACCCACACCACCCACAGACACAACCTGCTCCTCTCTCCCTCGCATCCCGCGAGATTCGATCCCCGATCAATCCCGTCCACCCCGTGCACCCACACAAACTCCGCGGGGAGCGGGGGCACCCCTTGCTGCAGCACTGCGGATGAATAGAGTGCCGCCGCTCGGACGGCAAGGCTTGAGAGGAGTAGGTGGAGGAGGAAGCTGCTTTTTACCTAGCTCACCTCACCCCACTCAAACAGGAGAGGAGGCAGCAGTGGAGGCGGTCGAGGAGGTGGGAGGGAGAGAGAGCCGTGGGTGGCCGTGATGTGATGTGTCGTGCATTGTGGAGTGGCCGGCAGTAACGGCAATGGGTGATTGGGGAGTCTCCCGCGGACGGACGGTCGAGGGGTGAGTGGATGGAGTGTGGGGCGGGGGAGAGCGCGCTCGCGGGCTTTTGTGCTCCGGGGGACCCGCCGGCCGGAAGGGTGAGTGCTCGGCGGGAGTACGGAATGCCGACTACTGAGGGCGTGGTGGAGTGGGGGGGTTTTGGGGAGCGGTGAGCACAACGACGTGTGCTGTGGGGAGGGGTCGTTGCGCGGCACCGGCGGTGGGAAGGACCCTAAAAGCCCCCAGGGCTACCACCTTGCGCAAGCTAATTGCGGCGGTCCCGTGGGATACTTGGTTCGGACGCGCGGCTTTTTCAACGTCGGTGTGATACATGTCCTGCTGAACTTTTAATTACTAACAAAACTGTTGACCCAGTTGTTGTGTTGTTGATGTCGTTTTTGTTTTAATCCCTGTGATTTGAGATTAAGCATTTAATGGGTCGTTCATTATTTTACCATTTCGTTATCGTGCGCCTACAGGCTACATCATGTAATTACTTACGCTCTCTAGCCACTCAATCTTCTTTTTCTTGTTTCATGACTGACAATATTCTCCAAATCAGCCCTTCTTATCCGTCATTTTCAATCCCATTAGTACTGATAGATATAATTGAGTAAAGGCTTATGCATGTGAACATTCTGGTTTTGACGAGCTGTTATCTTTTATTTATTTCTATTTACTTGCAATACCCAAAAACCACGGACAATGCATACCGAAAGAGCACATAAATAAAAATCAACCCAATAAATTAAAGATAATTATCATGGATAAGTTTTAGTAATCGTTTAAATGCTTTAGGATTTAAAAAAAAGCACTATCGTGTTCACTATTCCAACAGAGTCCACTGTAGCTTCTGAACTTTTGTCACGGCAGTTGTTAATATAATAACTATCATAGTTAGGAGGGCCTTCCAACGGGATTGTCAAAAATCGAGAAACTGAACAATTTGAAATTGCCATACGCCATGGATGCATGCGCTAAGATTCAGAAAAGTCAATTTCAATAGTCTGTAACAACACGTGATCATTAAATGTCCAATCGGTGGGGATTTGTCACTAATTTATGTAATCAATTATACATATCCAGTAGGTGGGAAATATTGGTATATATCTTATTTTCTATCGTATACACCGATTATTTAAGTGTTCTACAAGCTGTTAAAAATACAAAAAGGAACACTTGAGTCTCGGTAACGGCGCTGCTTTAGGAACGCAAGTTTTTTTTTAAATAATCTGTTAACAGTTAGTCAATTTCAAGTGTACTTACATCCACGTTGATTCCAGACAGCGGGAAGACTTGCGTGGGAGGTGCCTCTTTGGGTACATATCTGTAGAACTCTTCGTCGCCCTTATACCACTTGATAGAGTAAAGCGGCGTCATTTCCAGGTCGTAGTCACATGAAAGCCGGGCGATCCCGCCGCGCCTCACAGCCTCAGGAACACTAATTCTGACATCACGGAGGCCGGAAGTCAGAGTGACGGCTGAAGAGAAAGAAGAGGAAAGGAATTGGTTACGGTGGTATCGAGAAATGTCAGAGTATCCGCTCAGAGAATGAACTACAACGGTCAAAGAGAAATCAACATGCTGCGCCAACGTAGACAAAGGAAAAAAGGATGACGCCTTATATGTAGGCAACGCACAGTACAGTAAAGAATATATATTGCCTACGCAGGTATCTGCAGGATAACAGAGACTCTCGTCCCTTCATCTTTAGTGGGTTCTGGTTAGCAAATATAATAAAAGAAATGGGTTGTAAATATGATTATGCTTAAGGTTTAAGGAGTTGGAGGATATTTCTAGAAAGAGACTATTTAGACGCCATAGCATTAGAATATTATGGTATGTGGTAGATAAAGTTAATGCAAACATCGAAATAGCATGACGACGTTGAATTAATATGCTATGTTTTTTTATGTTAATGGTCATTTAATATTACACGCTTTCTCTAAGTTGTTGAATGTTAAACTGTAGTTTAAATTAAACGTAGTATTATGATAAAAATATATGTAAGAAAATGATGAATATGTTCTGTCTCGTCCGTCTAAAACAATCAACGACAGCTGTCTTATGAAGCTGGATTGAAACATAGTATACTTAATATCTAAACATGCTACTAAAACACAACTACTTAATGCACTTCGTAGCCAAATATAAATAACGATTTAACATGATCCAACTTCTGTATAGACTTATAAGGTTCATGCGCACCTATTAATAATTACGATAGCTGAAATTCCTCAGGTATTTCATCCATGTTGTCAATTTGCTCATTTCTGAAATATCAGGCATCAAAATGGGGCTAACTTATTAACACACTCAATTTTTAGGTATTGAGAGAAAAAATGGCAAAATTCCAGGTTATATTTAGAGAAAATGTGAATTTAGAGAACAAGTTTCATACATCTGGGCATCGAAAAGAATTTAACAATTCAACGCAATTTTGCTATGGAAGCTACCCTATCCCTATATACCGGAATGAAATAATATATTACTTATCAAAGACAGTTGATAATATGGAAAAATGAATGCACACAGTGAAATATTAAGAAATGTTTGACTTATTATGTATTCTAGATGAATATATTTATTATATGTAGGTATTTATTTTTTATTAAATTTAGCATCATTATTATTAGCAATATTTTTCACTTTCTTAATAAATGCAAATTATATAGAGAAAAACGAAACATTTAGAGAAGCTGATACCGGGGTCTATGGATTTCAAAATCCCTAGTTCCATTCCCCAAAGTTCTCGGGTATCTGGAAACCCATCTCTCCAGCAGTCATTTCCACCCGTCTTCCCGCCCTTATTTTCCACCCGTTTTCCTGCTTTCAACCCGCATATTGGCCTGTGATTCCTGAACAATCCCTCACCAGGGTTATCATACTAGTTTCGCCTTTTCGTAAATGAATGATAAAACTTTGCATACATCGTGCAGAACCCACGTTTGGGCGGAAAATTTAGATCAAAGTCCGATTTAATGCCTACTTATGTGAAGAGGTGTTGATTGTAAAAGTTGTTAGAGTAGCCTAAATGGTAGAACGACATCATTTTAAGTTAGAATTTGTGAAGTTTTAATCGATTACAGGTATTTAAATATTTTTACTAGGACCTGAGTTTGTGCTGTTAAAAAACATGCATTAGTATGAAGCCAGGAAAAAAATCTCACTACGGTATCCTCGGGTTTTCTAAAATAAAGATTCCTTGAAACTCAGGTTTTTTCAACAGCACTTGCTTACATGATTAATTATAAACATAAGATTCAAGAAAATAATAGTTATTTTAGTTCAGAGGAGTATGTGACAAAATATCGCTACTCGAAGAACCTTATTAATTATTAACTAACGACTGAAATGTCACAGAAAATAAATATTACGGATCGTCTTATTTCCTGCAAAGGATAAGATGAAGGCCCAATTATGTGGAGGCACAAGAAATAAAAACCTGATGTTCTAATTTAAACATAATTCAAAACTTTTGTAAATATATTTTGAATGCTATATTATTGAGTAAATTCAATATTATTTTAGACACCTTTATCATATCTTTTCCCATTGGAAAACTAATGGTTGCAGCTTTAAAAAGTTGCGAGATAATCAGATTTTCATTATAAGCTAACCAGTTCTTTTACTAAGAAAATATTAGTAAATAAATAAAACTAATTTTATTATTTCCTTGAAACATCTACATCGATTACCGAAATATCCGTTTCATTTTGCCGATTCATCATCAAAACTTATTAGAATGATTAATATATATAGATATAAATATAGAATAATAATGATATCATTTGCTACAGAACTAATACATTAAAATTAATAAAATTAATACTTAACTATAAAAAAGGAAATTTATTTCAGTAAAATATATATTTATGAACTCATTAACCTTAATTAATCGGCGAAAAAGTGTGGCTCACCAGTGGTAAATTGATATGCCGGATTTAATGCACGAGATTATGGATATTTATAAATTCTGAATATCTATTATTCCTTTGACTTACGACATTTTGCTTTGAAGTTTAATCAACTTCAAATTCATTACGTGGATAATTGTTCAAATTTAATCTGAAGAAATCTTTTTTTTCATGTAATTTATACAAATTTCGGCGACGATTGGTTTCCCAAGTGGAATATTACAAGCTTCTGAGCCTCTGCGTTATTGCTCGTATATCTAATACGTGCACGACACATGTGTTTTGAATAATAGGGTTCTGCACACAGACACTGAAAGAGAAAAAAAACGCGTTGACCTGGTGTTTTGTAGGGCGAATATCACTTGGATCGAGGAGCATCTTGCCTCCAGCGTTGACCGAGGGAGAGTGCGGAAAGAGAGTCGTTAGCTTCGGTGCGTGGTGAGTGAGCCTGTGGCGGCGGTGGATGGGAGACGCAGTATTCCGCCACCATTTAAGGCGTCTCGTTTAGTCGTTCCGCACCAGAGTAACTCCTTAGCCCGTCGGCGGGGGAAAGGGGCTGGAAGGGGGAGTTGCACGGGGATAGGAGGGTGAAAGGAAGGCGGCAACGCGGCCCCGAACGTCAGCGCTCAACTGAGCGTGGCCCGAGCAGAGAAGTAATTATGGACGCCGAGTGGAGAGAGGCCATCGCGAGGAGGAGGAGGGGGTTGCGCGTAGGGGAAACGAAATGGCCGCAGTAAGGGGTGGGCGGGATAGGTGGGATCGGTGGAAAGAAGAAGAAGAAGGAGGAGGAGGAGAAGAAGAAGAAGCCGGAGAGAAAATCGGGGAAGCTGCTGTCAAAGCAAAAGCAATGGTGGGGGAAGGTGGAGTAGCAATTTACTCGACTGAGCCTCAGCCAGAAAGGCCGTCGCTGCAAATCATATAATCGGAGAAATCAAACGAATGAGAAGGGAGAGGTGGATGATAAAGCGGCCGATAATCATCGATGATAGTCGTCGAGTCGACCATTTTGGTCTCCGCCCTTATAGGCCGATTTAAAAGCGTTCCTCCCTCGGCGGCAATTATTTCTGTGCGGGCATCATCCCTCTCTCGACAATTGTATACGCTGACGCGCGTGGTTTAACGTGTTCTACGCACGGTTTTACTCAAGCATGCTCTCGTTTCATGCGTACCATTTTTCGTCGATAGATCCATCAGTCAGTTGTTTTTCCTGATTCTACCAAATACACTCATCATATTCATGAATTTGTCCTTCCTTGTCTCAGCCTTTAAATTATCTCATTTACACGTTTAATCTCCGGACTATATTGCAAAATATCACCTTACAATACTTCTCGGTCTCTTATTATTCTGGCGCACATCTCATAAGCGCTTAAATTGTTTCCTTGTTCAAAATATATGGCCTCATCTTTCTATCTCTATGTTGGTTTCCAATAAGATACCTTCTTCATTTACTCTTTGCAGAATGCTTTCATGATAACGTGAAAATGGGGCTCGTTTAGACAGTTTTACCGAGTAGCACAGTTTCCGCATTATTCACGGAACATAGGTTCAAAGCTACACAATAGAGGCTGTGCTGTTTCATTTAAAAGATTTATCTTGAAGCAATTGGAATTCCTCACGCTAGAATACTCCCATTTTTACATAATAGTAGGCGAACTGATAGGCTAAACATCTACTCGACAGCTAATTATCCAACTTCTAAGAGATAAAGTTAATTATACCCATGAAATTTTAAAAGCCTATTATTCAACCAAAAAAATTCTCTTCTCTTTTGGGATAGGAGAAGTACAAAATGCATTATTAGAGAATTTTACAGAAAATGCCATCTCTATCACCAACTACGTCCATTGTATCCTATTCCCAATACATCAATTGGATTCAGTGAATTTCATTTTGAACATAACCTTAGCCATGCATAAAAATCCATTAGTTGTAATTTAATACATCGTTTAAAATCCACGCACATGTTTTAGTGATACTTTACTTGGGCCAATCGCACTTACATTTGACCATAGGATTTTAGTACAATAACTGCAACGTGGATAATTACCTACATTCAAATCCATCGCGTCTCAAATTTTTAATTTATACACTTCATTTATATTTTTCCAATTAAGCTTTAGATCGAGTAAATTCTAGTTCATAAAGGAAATTTTTCATTTGTCAATGTTTGCAATGCATTAGCTCAACGGTATCTATAAGAAACAGGATTAGGTTCAAAATAAATTACCGCCAAAATTTATCAATGAAATTTTATTTTATTTTAAATTTATTTTATTCATACTAATCTCTTTTTAAAAATGCCTATCTCTTTGCACATTCCCGACGAATAGCGGACGCTTTACTAATAGAGAAGTTTCCCTGCACTAAAAACTATGGTAAAATTTCATCGCTATCAAGAAGGAATCCCATACCTCTTGGCTCAGGGTCCCTGTAAAGCACCATATCAACCACCCATCCTCATTGAATATTCCTGCTTGGAGTCTGCGCTTATGTGTTTCTTGGTTTGCCAGGAGGCACATCACTATAGCCATTCTCACTCCGGGCGACCTTTTTACCGTGAAACGAGAAGTCTTGTCGGAAAACGAAAAGAGGAAAGAAGAGGGGGTGGCGGAAGGGAGAAAGTGAAAGGAAATTTCGAGCGAGAGAGCGAAGGAAGGTTAGGCGGGGGTTATTCGGGGTGGGAGGGAAAATAGAGACGCACTCGAGCGGTGAAAAAAGTTCACCCGGTTCTCCCCCTTCCCTTAGCCCTTTTCCCGACGCGTGCCTGCAATGCATCTTGGTGAAAAGAAAAGTGGAGGCGGTGGTATGAGCGGCGGGCGGGGCGCGAAGGGATTACATAAGGCGGGTATAAAAGACGGCTGCGCTGCAGGAATAAAACAACTCCCTCCTCCACCTCTCTCGACCTCTACCTCACCACGGATCAGAAATAAAACCACTCCGGAAATGCCGTCATCCCGAACTTCCTTCCTTCCTTACAGGTCCTCGTCACGGATTTCGAGACCTTCCCCGCCCTCTCGCCGTCTCGCCATCCCGTAGAAATCCGGACCATTTTTTTCCCTTATATTCCTCCCTCCTTTTCTCCCCGGGGCAAAATCGAAACTTCTGGATGAATTATCATGGGGGCATTCGCACCGGAAAATTTGAAAGAAGATTGAAATGGAAGGATGAGAAAGGGAAGAAGAAGGCGAGGGCACAGGGAGAATCGAAGTTGACATGCTCGTTTAGTCCAACTCCACCTACATCCCTTCCTCTCCCCTTGCACCGAATCGATTTGCCTCTTGTTTGTTGATGCATTTACGCCAGACGAGACGGGTTTTATTCGGAGTTGCCATTCTGTGGGCCTCGAGGTGATAAAGGAGGGAAATATGGATAAATAATGCCGGAAAACTTGAGAAAAATACGTTCAGCATTAAATGAAAATACATGGGCTGATCATTCTTTCTGAGAATCATAAGAAGGGTGAAACAAAGGAAGTGATTTTATCCCTAACTGTTAAAAGTTTTGCTGGATGCAGAACTACGAATATGTGAGGTAAAATGTTTCGTTCCGTTATGAACTTCGCATGCAAACATGTTTGACCAACTGAAGTTACAAAAAATTACATCTTTTTCATTGAATACTTATACTTTCTGAACAATGTTGCAAACGTATACCTAGTTTTGAAACATGGAATCAAATTTTTCTTAAGCCATTACAGCTGTAGCGTTTGGCATATTTTAATCTCTGGGGAAACTCTTCACTAAGAATCTCCTCATAATATCCAACTTTCTGGATGATTTTTTGTGTACAAGGCTAAGTCACCAATTAGAAGTAACCAGACAATACATAAAAGCAACAATTTTGATAAAATACCCAGTAAATTAGGAAACAAAATCATAAAAATTTATATTATTGTTTTTTCGTTACTGTTCCGTTTTTAGTTTCCATCCACCCTAAAGTACTCAAATACGTATGACACTGTTATAATGCAGGGAAAATTGTGTGAATACCATTTTCTGGGAGTGCTTACACTTTAAAACTAGATGACAAAAAGAAGAATGAACGGTGAAATGGTTAGGAATTCAATACGCTAAGTTAATTAGTTAATGCAATTTAAAAGCAGGTGGGAATTGATGTCGTTCTCTCTAAGAACAGAGTTTCATCAATAGAAACAGCAATGGAACAACTAATCTCTACTCTAATAAGAAAATGAGACTTCTCGGCCCAAAAGTGTGCGGTAGCGCGGGGAATTGGGACGGACGGGAAAGGTTCTAAGTGCAATGGAGATAAGGGGAAGGCAGGTTGGAAATTGGATTGTGTGGAGGGTCAAGGTGGAATTGACAGAGGAGGTGGGCTCGAGCGCTCGGCTAAAGGGAAGTTGAGCGTGGGAAGGCCTTAAGAGGGTTGCAGAGGAATAGTAAGTTTGAAAGTTTGATGAGGAAATAGCGTGCGGAGAGGAGCGAATTCTGATTATATTCCCTTAGTCAGAGTACCTCTCCCGCCAAAGTACTTCTAATTTCGAGAGCACACCCCTACATGCATGTCCGTCTACACATCTATCCACAGAATAAGAAAACTGTGGCGGCGTCAGGTTAAAACATGTCACATAATCAACAAACCTATGCACGAGAACAAAGACACGATTGAACCAAAGTCTGATTGACACATTTTTGTTGTTATATTCGATTCAAATAGAGACACCGACATCTTTGAAGCGAGCTTAAAATATTGTGACTATCTATTCAGAAAGCACTGAGATACTGAGGCTAAACTGTATTCAATTGCTTCCAAAATGTTATCTATTTACTCTTTTCTTTATTTTATCCTTAAAAAACTGTGCGTCTATTGGATTAATACTAATTTAATATAATATTTAGCTTTCTATAAGCTACCCTATGAAGGAAAATAATAGAAAGCATGTAAGGCTGCGATAAAGATAAATAAATGCACACAGAAAACTAAAGTCGGTCCCTTTATCAGTTGATGAACGAGTGTCCAACTACTGATGCAGGTTCAAACATTCAAAGAGTATTTAAAAAACTTATGAAACTGTCAATTTACTCGCGCGTTACTTCATGATTATTTACATGTTCATGTTAGTATGTACCAAAGAGACAAAGAAAAAATATAAACATCCATTATCACAAACTATAAAAGTTGCTATGCCGTATATAAATTAATCAATTAAAATACCCTGAATACTTCCTACCTATCATTATTTCCATCCAACATAATAAACGCGAATTTTTATGGTATTACTCGCACGTTTTCGACAATCTCGATTCTGATCCGACAAGAGGGAACCCTGCGGACGTGAGGAATGTGTTGCATGCAATCGACGTTAGGGGTTATGAACGAGAGAGGCATGGTAGGGGTGAGGTGAGTAAGGAGAAAGAGGAAGATAGGGAGGGACTTGCATTGAGCCAGGCATTTCAAGGTATTTGCGTGATGACAGTTGAGTTGGAGCGAAAGGGGCAGGAGGAATGTGAAGCAATAAAGGGATGGAAGGAGGGAAAGGGAGAGGCAGAGAGAGAGGGGGCCGAGAGCACAAAGGAAAGAGGGGTGGGTACGGGAGTTTGGGTAGGGGTAAGGGGCAGGGTAGAATTTTGGCTCACTGCGAGAGATGGTGCGAAGGTGGCAGGGAGAGAGGAGGAGATACCTTCATTGACCACTGGGCCACAAAATTGGAAAGACGAGTTGTGTCTCGGTAATGGGGGAAGGGTTTGGCAGATAAATATATCTGAATGGTTGAGATGCGGGGGAGAGGCGTGGGTTAGGAGAAGAGGAGAAGAATCAGAGTAGATGGGCGAATGAAGTAGAGGGGATGATGTGGATGGATATAGCGGTAGGGCGGGGATAGCGTGAAGGACGAGGAGGAGTTTGTGGCGCGGATTGAGGCGGCGGGCGGGTTGCAGGAGTGAGGGCACACACTTTTGGATACGGAACCCGGTGGACTGTAAAGAGGAGTTGGATGGAGAGCGGGGGCAGTGACAGAAAAGGAGTAACACAAGATAACTACTAGGAGAGTGAAAGAGGATGTGAAAGGGGGGGGGAGAAACAAGGTGATCCTGCCACTCGTCTTTCAAAACGCTCTCCCACTTAACAACGACACCCATGAATTGTGTCGTGCGTGCTGGCCATTTAATTCAGCCAGACGAACATTCGTTGGTGCTACGTGCAATCGTAAACTTTTACGACGCATTTATGCGTGAAAATATATTATGTGTGCCTTGTTTTATGGTTGGAATTTTTTATATTCCCTCCATAAAATTTTATGCCGCAAACATTTTCACAATACCCTTCCAATACTTACATACGGTTTGAACCTACGCATTTCCTTTGAATGTGTTAGTTTGTTATGGCTGATGCATAAACATCTTAAATTGAGGGAACAATCCGTGAATAAACAATTGCTATGTTTTGTAAACATGAGTCAGACAATTCAGCTGCTCTTTCCTTCACACGACGAATCTGGCAACAAAGTTTGATCCATGTGATTACACGTAACTGGATCTGATAGCACGCTGTTCGAGAGGAAGAATACGTTCAAGCTAAGGAGGGAAGACATGCTTGACAAGATTGAACTTCAAGTGAGGAAACGTAATTCGAAGGAAGTGAAAAAGAGAGATGTCTGCTTCTCAAGACTTCACGAGTTTGCTAAAGGACACCAGGCCGGATTTTAGTTAAATGAACGAGTAGGCATGTTTCGTTTCAACGTTGGAGTTTCCCTTTGTCTCAAAAGTTATTGTTTTTTGTTGAACCCAGGGAACTGGAGGAGACTAATTCATTCTGAGAGAAGTAAATATCTTCTTTGCGCTTTGAGGATAAAGTTCTAAGTGATATTCTCGTGATTTTTCATTGTCATCCGTGAATTAACTAAAATTACGATACTAAATATCAACACATGCTTCACAATTTCAGTAAAACTTAGAGTATATTTTAAATATATTTTCATTTAACAACATCTTTATTATAAATTCCATTAATATATTTGCATGAACACGCATTCATTAAATATATTTTTCATGGAAATTACAAAATTGGCATTTCATTATATTTTATAAAATGAATGAGTAACTGAAAGTAATGAAGTAAACGAATTATATTCACAATGATGGCATTTAAAACGCGGAGTTTCACTTATATATAATAAAAACTTATCCAGCTTATAAAAATTTCCGTTCATTGATAGCCCCAATATGCAATACTAGATCCCAAACAATTAGTGGTAATCACAGGAAAAGAAAAAAAATCGATTACGTGCACAATAATTAATTACTGCTGGTAATGTGAATAACATATAGGCGCAAGGAATAAAAAAGAAAGCCACCAAAGCTCTCTCTACAAGGGAAGCAATGTCACAATTAAACTAGGAAAATAATTGCTGGAATTAAATTGAAGAGAAATGGGATGGGCCGTCGCACTTTCACATTCTTAGGTAGTTAATAGAATGAAGGCGGAGACAAACCCATTACCATAGCACAAAACCCTTTTCATTTCCTCAAACCCCTAATCCATAAAAAGGGTGAGATCTTGCGTTATTTCTTCATCGTCGGCCTCCTTAATGGAGAACTCTTGCGACGTTAAAAGAATAACAGGGCCGTAACGGACGGAGAGCGACTAAAACACAGAATGGGTAGGGATGAAGAGTGGTGGCAAACGGAGGAGGGAATTGCGTTTTTTTAGGAATGGGGACGAGATGAGGGTGGGGGGGAGTTGAGAGACCGGAGACGAGGAACGGGTGGTCGCAGGCATTAAAAGGGTGGGGGAGGACAGAGTTAGGGCCGGTTGGGGGATCTTAGGATGGAGTTTGGGGATATACGAATGGGGCTTCGGAGTTCGGGGTGGAGAGAATGGTGGAAGGAAAGGGTGCCGCGGAGAAGGGCAGGAAGTCGTGGTGCGGAGGAGGAGGGAAGGAGTAGATGGGGTTTCCAGAGAGGGAGATGACGAGAGGGACGGAGGAAGGAATGGAGTGTGAAATACGATGGAAGCGATGCTGTGATGCCACGACACCATTTGCCGCTGTTGCCTTGCTGCGGTAATGGCGGGAGAAGCGAGAGATTAGCGCCTTATCCGCTGTGGAAACTGACCACGAATGCATATTGACGGTATATCACCAATCGAGAAAAACAAACCACAGAAACCAACCCGAAGGATGGTTTGATAGGCGAGAATTGAACTCCCCACAGCTTTGTTAGCCGTGGGAGGAGTGAATATAATCTACCAGAAAGATGTCATTCCCCTCTTTTTACTTCATTCCGTTTCTCGAGACGGTCTAGTGCTCGGAAAATCACACACACTCATCGAACTGGGAGTTTACATACAGGGTTCGTCCGGAAAATAAGTGTAATAAGCTCATTGTCTTTTTTGACAAAAGGGGAGTCGTCCACTACGAATATGTACCTGAACGACAAACTGTAAATGCTGCATTTTACGTCCAAGTGCTCAACAGGCTTCGAAAACGAGTCGCCCGCGTCCGGCCAGCGATCAACCGTATGACTGACAACCTGAGCGACAATGCGCCGTCTCACACCGCGCTTGTCGTGTCGGACTTCTTGGCCAAGCACGGCGTGGCAACGCTGCCGCACCCGCCCTACAGCCCGGACATGGCACCACCGGACTTCTTTCTGTTACCGAAGATAAAGAGGAGTTTGAAAGGAACGCGATACGGGACTTTGGACGCCGTCAAAGAGGCCGTGACGACGTGTCTTCGAGAGGTTCCCGATGATGCCTTCGCGGGAGCGTTCCAGGAATGGGAACGCCGCTGGAACAAGTGTATCGACTCACAAGGGTCCTATTTTGAGGAATATTAGCTTAAGATATTTTTAAAGGTGTAATAAATTTTTTTTCCTGAGCTCAGTACACTTATTTTCCGGACGAACCCTGTAGGTATTAATCGTATTTTAACCCAAAAATACCTCGTCAAAAGCTGATCGATTAAAACAATGCGATGCCACGCCGCCCATTTCAAATTGAAAAATCATATTCAAAATCTTGGGGAATACTTCACAAAATGAGACTATAGTGAGTGCGGGTACATGATCGCACAATGAATTCTAAAGTATTAATGTAATTACATTAAATTCTTACGAAACAAATATTTTATTCAACAAAAATGTTAAGGGAGACAGGATGGAAGAATAAAATAATCTATCAACGAGAATAAATATAGAAAGATAGTATGGCATACAATTAGAGACGTGAAACTTTTAAACAGCACAACTGGAGTATATGTACACGCAACGCGTGTATTTTACGTTTTATAAATTATGCAGACCCGCTACACGCGTAACAAATACATATAGCTAAAAATACAATGAACACATTTTGTGTTTATTGGTTCAAATTTAGGATCTACAAAGGATGGCGAAAGGAGTTTAAAATAAATTTGAAATAGTTATTTGCAACAACGTCAGAAAAAACTAAGCGGATTAACTCCGAACGAATTTCCCATGAGATTTTTCCGCTATGCAAAACGGAGCGTAATTTGGAATACAGGAGCGGAATAGGGTCAAGCGGAAGAAATTCTTCTCGTGCAGGAATCGATACACGTCCCGCGTGTATGGAATACTTTTGCAATGACTTGGGCCAGCGCGCGTCCACTTTCAAACGGGAGAGAGGGAGGGGAGCGTGTCTCATCACGTGTGTGTGTGTGTGTCGCGCGGGACGCCAAATTTCACGGTAGAGAATTCGGAATCAAGCTGTGGATAGTGGGCATATTACAGCAAAAGATACTTCTAAAAAAACACAGTTTTTGCCAGCTGGGGCTACTCTTAAAGCTGACACTATCTTCTGGAATATCAAGGAAGGATTGTTTATTAATATATATCCCTTCATGATACGGTAAACATCACATTTAAACAAAATTATTCGGTATGAAAAATATAATAAAGCAGAGTACATTCACAACAAAGGCGAGTATTTCTACCTTTCCTGTATATTCTACATATCAAGACAGATATATGTCCTACGAAATTGATGCTTTACTTCGCGGCAATTGTGTATACACATAATACACCTTCATGTATATACAAAACATTAAATGAAGACAAGATAGGAATACACAACGTTATATATATATACAACCTTGGAGTTAACAGCGCTCTTTTTGACCGAATTTTTATTGGTAAAATACATTCCAACGCGACACGGCATATGTGTGTGCATACATATATATCTATATATAATAGAAATATAAATATACACACATACATGCCGTGTCGTGGTGAAACGCATTATACGAATAAAAATTCTGTTGAAAAGTGCGCTGTTTACTCCAAGGTTGTTTATATATAACGTTTTGTGGAAATATATACACATAAGATATATACATTTATATTAATTATAAAATACATTTCATACATATATATATGTATATATATAACAATAAACATAGTAATCAACCCGAAGGCCAGTCGGTTTGGTAGGTGATGGTAGAGTTCACCCAATACTAAGCCCGACGGCGTGTGAAATTCCCCACATCAGGTTAGAGAGGCCAGTTCCTTTTCCGGTTATGGTTTCCCAGGAAGATCTGGTACCCGAAAGATCGAATTATATATATATATATATATATATATTTTTTTTTAGGTAATCTACCGTTCAAGGTAGGTTTCTGGATGGACACAACCATCAAATACAAATTTTGCAACTCCAAACAAAACCCAATTCAGCAACCCAATCTACATCAGGTCCCTCTTCATCTCTGTGTACTTCTTTCCTCCCTTCATCCCGTCCAACATCCCTATCCTGTTCCTGCCCTTTCCTCACTTGCCCAACATTCTCCCCTCTATTACCTTCTTCAACATTCCACTACCGCTCAATACGCCTTTCATCCATTTTTCCTGCCTCCATAGGATTTCTCTCAACAAACCCCTCTCCTCACCCATCTCCAGTACTTCTTCATTGGTTTTCCTTTCGGTCCATTTCACCTTCTCCATTCTTCTCCACACCCACATTTCAAAAGCCTCCAGTCTACGTCTATCCTCCTGCTTCAACGATCACGTATATAGCTACGCTCCATATCAGAGTTTTTACGAGTCTTGTCTTAACCTTCCTACTCAACGTCCCCGTCATCAACTCCCTCCTTCTTGAGAAAACCTCCTTGCCTGGTGCAATTCTTCTCCTTACGTCCCTACTACTTTGACCGTATTGGTACAAAATACTTCCGAGATATGTAAACTGCTCTACCTGCTCTACTTTTTCCCCTCCTATTTTAATGTTTAGCTTAGCCTTTTTCTTTCCGGAAAATCGCATAACCTTTGTTCAATTAATATTGATTCTCATCCCATATTTATCGCACTGAACCTCCAATTCACTCAACAATGCTTGCAACCCCTTGGCTGACTGAGCAACTAATGCTTGGTCATCAGAGAACCTAACCGATTTTAAGAATTCCCCTCCGACTTACATTCCTACCTACAGTTCTTCCCATGCCTCTTTAATCATTTCCTCCACATATACGTTGAACAGCACCGATGACAATGGGCAACCCTGCCTTACCTCTCTTCCTAACACTGCCCATCCGGACTCTCCGTTCCCCACTCGCACCTGAGCAGTCTGAGACATGTACAGGTTGCGGATCAGTCTCCTGTCCCTCCAATCCATTCCTATTTTCTGCAATTCACGCATTAATTTTTCCCAATTCATTCTATCAAACGTTTATTCGAAATCTACGAAACAGGCAAATGCATCCTGAATGTGTCCTATATTCCTCTCGATTAGTGATCTCATTACTGCAATGGCATCACGCGTACCTCTTCCTTTCATAAACCCAAACGGTCATCCCCCAAGTAATCATTTGCCTTGCTCTCTATCCTTTTCTTAATGATCCTGAGAATAATTTTAGCCGCGTGGGATATCAAACTTATTGTTCTGTAATCCTCACATGATGTAGCCTTTACCTTTTTCGGAATAGGACTAACACTGATTTCACAAAATCTTCCGGCCAGAACACTTCCTCATAGATACTACGAATCAGTCCATATTGGGCCTTCTTCCCACATTTTTTTAACATTTCAACAGTTCTACAGGAATGTTGTCCAACCCCACGGCCTTATTTGCTTTCTTCTCCTCTAATGCCCTTCCTATTTCATCGTCGAGTATGCCTGGATCTAAGCTATCTTCTTCTACGTCAAGTTCCTTTTCTATGTCTAGCGTTGTCGGCCTGAGTTCTTTACCATACAGTGTTTCTATATATTCCTTCCATGTCTCTTGGATTTTTCCTGGTTCAACTATTATCTTACCCCACTTATATTTAACTGTTAGCACAGATCCTGCCTTCTTTGGCACAGATACTGCCATTCTTCTTTTCCTCGCATTGCGTTTTCCACCATTCTTCTTTCGCTTTATTTGTGACCCTTCTCAATTTATTGTTTAACCCTTTGTACTTCATTTGCCTAACTCTGTGTTTACATTCTTCGATCTTCTTCTCTCCTCCATCTTTGCAGTCATCTCATCCGTTACCCATGGTTTCCTTATCCTTTTCCCGTTAACAATTCCTATAGTGTCTTTTGTGGCTTTCGAAATCCCTGTCTTGATACATTTATCGAAATACATATATAAAGCATTTTTTTCTGAAATTTTCTGAAGTCGGAAGGTATTTAGATCATCCACGTATATACACATCGTATGTATATATATATATATATATATAATGTAAATTCACTAATAGTCATAACAAACACAGAAACCAAAACACACAAAAGAGAGACTCACTGGTTCTCGAATTTTCGGTGGTCCAACCACCTTTCTCAAGAGGAATTAGGAACAGAACAAAGTGACTATATATATATATATATATATATATATATATATATATATATATATATATATATATATATATATATATATATATATATATATATATATATACATACGATGATATATGATACGAGATTTTATTTTCATAAATAGATTCTTTTTATTGCTCCTGTTCTTGTAGTTACCAGGTTCTCTTCCCTGCTGGCTCGAGTTAGCCAAGGACTTCACTTTTTGTGGGATTCATTTAAGAGAACATTTTTCATCAATCCCTTTACATTTCGTGTTAACGCCGCATTCGCCTTCACTCTTTACCTCTTCGTGAGCTATTGGTCGGAATCGCTCCTCGTAAAATATGCCTCTTGCAATTATGAGTTATGTGTGAACGGTAACTGCCACCTTTCGCTGTACGCGAACACACTCCAGATTGCGTGGCAGTAAGACGGGTGGATCGTCTACACGCGAAAAAGTTTTTCGAACAAAATGGAATCGTGGCTTCCTTTATTAATCCGACCAAGAGAGGACGTGCGGCAGAAGATACAGTATCAAAAACCGACCCTTCATCGCAGTCAAACACGGAGGAGGGAGGAACGAACGGAGGAAGGAAGCGGGTGGGGGAAAGCGGGGGTGGGCGGGCGGCGTCATTCTGTGCCGACGGATGAGAGAGGCCCGATATTCCACGGGTCACGTCTGGCCCGGATGCCGCCAGGAGAGTACGAGAATGAGGGAGGAAGTCGGAAGGGAACGGAGGCGGAAAACAAGGGAGTGAAAGAGGGACTTAGAATGTGACGGACCGTCCAAAAGTGTGACGGCGTTTGGGGACGAAACTGTGGTCACGGGAAATTTAAGAGGGATGGCGAGAGACGGGGTATGGGAATGAGTGGCCCGGGAGGCCTGTCGCCATCGTGGGAGGGAAGGATGGGTTGGGACACGACAACCGGGAGAGCGAAAGGCCGGGAGACGGATGGAGACGGAGGGTTCGTATCGGTAACGGGTGGATGGGGTAGCAGATGGGATGAAAAGTCCAGGGAGGGAATGAAGAGGCATGGGGACGGCGCTGAAGGGAGAAAGAGTACGAGAGAAATTCGGAGTTAGGAGGAGGAATTCGCCACCATAAATGGCAGGAGTGGTTGTACGAATGGCGAGAGTGTCTTTTTTTCCTTCCTCATACTTTCATTCCTTCCTTCCTCTCCATTATGCCTCCCATCTCACTCCACCTTTTCCCCACACGATTCCCCCAGAGATGACCAATCCCAAATAGGCCATCGGGAGTGGGCGTTGGCCGGCAGTTAACAGGAAAAAGGCTTCCCTCGATTCAGAATCTCATCCTGATCCTCCCCCGTGCTGGGCGATATTGCAGCACGGGACGGCGGTGCGGTCGTTTTTGCTTCGGTCTCATCCTCATAAAAAGGTTTTTTGGGGGTGTTGGGGTAGAGGGAGTGGACGTCTCTCATCGAAGGATGGGCGAAAGGGAAAAAGGGTTGAGATGGGGAGAGAGGGGAGTGGTGAGAGAGATGGCGGGGAGGTGGCGACACGGAGGCTTGTGTGATTTATAATTAGGGCGATAAGGGTATCGAGGAGTAGTGTTGGACGAAATGGAGGACAGAGAATAAAAGCAATGATGGTTTTCCGTAAGAGGATGAGGAGTGGGGAATCCCAGGATTGGAGGGAGGGGCGGGATTCAGACGACAGGAAAATTCGGTCAGTAAGTCGTAACCAATTTTTACCCAATTGACGCACGTCGCGATGACGACAGAGGTGCACTCTTACTAGGCGCCGGATAAAAGGTGACCGGGATTGTTTTGCGAACTTTTCCAGGGGAAAGCAAGAGCTTTCGTTATCCCCGCAACTCATACTCCCTGCATTCACTTGAAATGATCGATAAGCAGAAACTTCCTGCGCAAATGAAACCCTTTTATACACGCTTTTATCTATCCTGTCAATCCTCCAAACTGAATCTTATCTGACATAATCCGTACTCTTCATTTATTTACCTCCTCGCATATTTCACTCAAGACCCACATCTTTCACTCAACTCCCGCATCGTTTATTTAATTCCCGCACACACTATACTCGATTCCCGCATCCTTAACAAAATTTCCAAAAACATCTTCAAATGCCTACGCATCTCTTCTCAGGAAAATGATAATTTGATGGAAGGTCGGTTATTCTGGTACATAACCTATCCGTATCCGTTAAGTCACGAGTTAGATTCACTCAGCAATTTGGGCATGGATATAGTGTCGTAATGCCGTTTGATTGATCATATTGGATTTTAGGTCTAATGTGATTTGAACAAAGCCTCCGAAGCACCTCAGATGTAATTAACGTTAATGACTAAAATGCCGTATCCAGTACGCTGACCCATTCACAAGGTTAATCAGAGTAGTGAAATAGGACCCAAAGTGGATAATATTACATCATTCCCGGACAAGTCTTGCGGGTAATCCAATCGCCGACTAACCCCAAGATCACGTGATTTTCAACTAAGTCACGGGTGTTGCGTGGAGATGATGACGATTCATATGAGATTATAGCACAAATGGTTTCCTGGGAAATTAAATCTAAAAATATCCAATACTAATCCAAAATAAAATTAAAAATATCAAAACTGAAGGGTACATTCGTGCATCATAACGAAAACAATGGGATTTGATAACTATATGATTTAATCTTCTTTCATACCTATTAATTAGGAAAACCAATAAAATAAAATTACCCCTGAATTAAAAAAAAAGAAATGTCCGAAATTACGAAATCAATGGATTTTGTGTGCGCGGTGCTTGTCGATATTCTCACAGGACGGCGCTGGAGGTCGACTGCAAGCCCCGGATGTTTTGTACAGGTTAAACGCGTTTTTCAAATATTTCTCACGGTGTGAAATAACTTCCAGTGACCTCTCGAAGACCTTAAAGAGTATTTCTGCTACTTCTGGGGTCGATTTATCGTGGAACCTTCTCAGTTTATTCGTGGTCCCTTGTTATATTTTACAATTTTCCTTATTGCCACTCGACAAAAAAAATCAATTGGCATTTGAGCACAAATCCGAGTAAAAGGGAGGACCCCGGCGTACTCTGCTCCCTTGCCCAAACCACACTGGAATCAGAACAGGAACAACCTAAAACAGCATAAATCAGCGGGTTTGCGGTAAAGAATGGGCAAATAATATGAAGTATAGTGTGGAAACAGTTGATAAATCACCGCATTTACGTGATATATCTATCGATTCTTACATTTTTTTCTCCTCCCGACACCGGGTTTCATTTCCCTCTTCCCAAAGGATAAAAAGCGAAGTAAAGCGATCAAATCTGAATAGGGCAAAAAAATCGGAGCGAAAGTGCGGAGAGGGATAGGAGAAGGCCGTCGTGTATGTGAAAAAGAGAGGAAGGGACAGGTTGGGGGAGTTGTAGAAGGAGGAGGTGCAGGGAGAATGGATGGATTTGGGGGATGGGCCGAGCGGTGTGGGTGGTGGCTAGACAATCTAGAGCTCGACCACGACAGAGAGACTATCTAGACGGAGCATCCATCTATCCGCTCGCCATTTCGACCCCCCTCCACCCCTCCCCGGCCGGCCTCCCTCCCATCAAAAACCTTCCATCTTTCCCCAGAATTCTCCGGCTCACTCGTTTTAAGCCGCTCCTCTCTCATTGTGCTCCCTTCCCGCACCCCAAATCCCTATCCCGCTCCTTCTCTCTCCCTCTCCTCCTCTCAACCTTCCCCCTTTTTATTCAGTGTTCTGCCCCTCCTTCGCAACCGCCACCCAACCACTCCACCCTCCTCCCTCTCTCGTTCTGCCTCTCTCTCTCTCCATGTTCTGCCCTTCGCACTTTTTGGGAGGAATGGAATGGGGATTTTGTGGAGACCCGACACTCACCGAGGGTTGCGGAGGGAAAGGCGGAGGAAGAGAAGAGGGTGTGGGGTGGGGTCCCGCCGGAGTGGGGGAGAAAGGAAGGGGGCCGGAGGGAGGGAGAACAGAGCAGGAGAGTGGTTAGGGATGGGAATCGGACCTGAGAGAGAGAGAGGGAGGGATGGAGGGAGAAAGTAGGGGGGAAGGACTTAATTTCCCTCGCAACAAAAACACTACCTTGGCCACATCCCCTGAATCATTAACTTTTTAGCGCCTTGCGCTAATTCCACTTTGGATTCATGGAATTGCCGCCATTTAGGTCCGACGGAACGTGACGTGACGTCATCAAACTGGAAAGGTTTTCTATGTAACTGCGTACATTTTAATATCTCCTTAAAATGATTCGTAACGGTAGGTAGACTGAAGTGCGTGTTATTTTTCCTCCTCTTTTAATCGCGTCGAGGTAAGGTGTCTCCTTTAACGCTTTCGGGGGATTTGTCACAGCTTGAAACAAATCGAGCTTATTTCGAGGCTTTTCAGGAATTTATGAGCAGCGTAACATTTTATGATCCGTGCAAACTATTTCCTTAACGTGTTAACGATATTTTTTGCCCTATAAGTAAGAAAACGAGTGAAGTTGTTTTGAAATGTTTTGGACCCTTCAAGGGTCTGTGACGACAGCTTTGATCGAATGTTGAGGAAAATAAAAGAGAACGGTTTTGTTTCAATTTTCATGCATTGGAAAATTTAAAAATAAATTCACAAATACCATCCATTTTTGAATTTGAAATGTGTGTGTGTGTATGTGTATATGTATGTGTGTGTCTAAATATATAACTTAGTTCCTAACTCCTCTTGAGAAAGGTGGTTGAACCACCGAAAATTCGAGGCCCAGTGAGTCCCTCTTTTATGTGTTTCTGTTTCTGTGTTTGTGTCGACTAGTCCATTTACATTATATATATATATATACATTTCAAGAAACTTAATCTTTCAAGCCAATTTTTGGCCTATTGGTAGCTTGTAGTAGACGTTACCTTTTTGTTACCTACAATTTTGAAGAGACTTGGTATAAAACGAAGATTTTTTCTTATCAGAAGACAAACTTTATGAAAGAACAACATTAGTGTTCACTATATGAACTGCATAGCTCATGTTTTATGGTGTTAATTTAGAAAAAATTCAGTCGGTATAACCCAATAAACATAAATGAACAATTATAAGAAAGATTTGCAGGGTAAGTCAAATTTCTATGTGCAGAACCCGAAAAATTTATATGTGCAGTTTTCAAAATGACAAAAATGCTTGTTTTAAAAAATCCTTAATACCATTTATCTCAGCTATGTTATAACACGAAAATGTCATCACGTATGGAGGGTTAGGACCAAGGGCTTAACATGAATTACGTTTTTCATTTCCCTTACAGCTGTCCGGTATGAAATCCTATTATTAAAACCCCGCATATGGACCAGTTTACTCATATGCGCACACGCGCAATAGTCGAATTCCAAGGGATTCTTATCTTGTTATTTCGAACTGGGCGTGACCAAGGGAAACGTGAGAAATCAAATAAATGGCAAACGGACAAACCATAAAACGTAAGTACTCTATTCTTCTTTATCAAATATAGCGTCCGCTGAATAATGCACTTTTGGAGTGCCTGCATCATGCTTGGAGTATTTACTAAATTTATCGCAGGAAGAAATTGGAATAATCAACATCCTTGGTAAAATTGGTTGTCTCCGGCGTAACTTCATGGAATTTGCATAAAGAATTTGCGTAACTTTATGGAATAACATATTCAAATGAAATCAAATCATTGACTTTGTAATTCTACACAATTTATTTAAAAACACGACCCTGGTTTCAACGTTGAACGTCATCATCAGGTGCTCACCATCATTACCTGATGATGACGTTCAACGTCAAAACCTGTGTCGTGTTTTAAATAAAATGTGTGGAATGACGAAGTCAATAATTACATTCCATTTCAAAACATCATTGGCTTCGGCATTAAACGTATCACGGTCATTCTTGCCCTTTCTAGATTAACTCATAACATTTTCTACATTTATTATTGCAGTGCTGTGTTATGAAATATCTACGTGGCATTAACTCAAGGATGGTCACTACCTCTTCAAATCCCGATGTCTAAAAAATATCCTTGGATCTGTACTGGCAACCCATCAATCCTAATAAGCACACTACCGTAAAATTATTTATATCTTTATTCTTAAACCATATAAAAAACTTCTTTTGTGTCGGTAAATGTAAAATATTACCAGGTATGTCTTAAAGATAAGCTATAATCTTGAAAATCTGCAACCGTTGATCAATTCCATATTTTGAAACTAAGGCTATCAAAGTTTCATATAGTATGTAGTTAGGGAATATACGAAATGAATTAACAAAAACATTTCCGTCTGCTTTAAGGTGGAAAAATATTTTTTCAGTAACTATGACTCCGTGATTGTATAAAAGTCAACAATTTTTCATGCATGGAGTAAATTCATTTGGCTATCTTCAGAGCTACTCTATACATTTACGGTGCACGGCACATGTATTTGAGCAAGTTTATTCACATAAAATCGAGGTTCCCATTTTTCAATTTTCTATAGACTAAATTTTAATTGAACAAATGCACAGCAAAATATCCACTCTTATTTACGATTAATGTGACTCGTTACGCTGCTTTCAATATTGGAATTCTCATTTATTTTTTTCCACCAACACCGTCTAAGAATTCTTAGATCCTAATTCTTTAGACCTAGATAGATGGAACCGCATATTCTACTTACGGATATTGTAGTGACGGAAGATATCGATGAAAGGCATGAAATATGGGGGAAGTGCAGGAGAAAAATTTTCATGCAATAGATCAGCAGTGTTATTTACTCTAATATATTTGTACTTGGTAATTACAATTGAAAATATTTACAAGATGTATGTTGAAAATGCAAAAAGAAATTTTAGCTTTATTATTGGATCTGTTTAGGTAATATTTTATGATGATATATTAATGTGATGATATCATAACTATTTCCTAGAGTGAAATAAAAAATGTTTTTCATTTAGTGCATCTAATTCATTAAATTGAAGAAAGTATCACAAATGACGCATAAAATGACACTTGAGCTGCATGCAAATGTGAGGGTGTAGCAAAAAAAAGTAGAACTTTACTTGATCATTGTTCTTCAAAAAATATAACTCACAAAGTCTCTTTTTTGCTGAGCTGCGATAATGTTTTTTTTCGTGCGATTGACGCTTTTTGCATAATACGGAAGATAACCTTCATTTGTTTTTACTCGATTTGGTAGCTTCACAGTAAACCATTGATTTAAGTTGCATGTTTTACTGGATTATTTCATTTTTTTTAAAAGGGTAAATTCTCTTTTTAATTCTCTCTCGTCGTGTAGCTGTCCATGACATTGAGGCTTATCCGCTCTGAGGTTTAAACATTGGCTAACAGAGAGAAGTGATAGAATAAAAACAAACGAAAACGGTAACCTCACCAACAACGACAACATTGTATTTTCCACGCAGCATTTTCAGGATTACGTTAGTTAAAACAGCTCATGATAAAGAGGAGTTTTGCAATTTACAAATTTATTCTATTAGTCATGTCAGATTTTGAGGACCGCAGCGTGATTTCCAAGGTCTGAGTAAACAAAATGTTATTGGATTAATACCAAAAGCTAATCCCACACTCGTAGCGAAATGCTACAAAAATATACTTTTCGCCTCGTTTACAAATGGGTTTTGTACTCACTTTGTATCCCAGACTCTTATTAGAATTCTTAAACGGTAGAGTTTAATTTTCCGAGAAAAAAATCATCAATTACGATAACAAACTCTCATATAACGCGCACGTACTCAATTTAGGTAGACTTTTACCCGAAACAATAACATCTTCATCTCTTCTAACGCCGGTTAAATTACCAAGATTCTTAATTTAGAGCCGAGGACTCGGATTTCATCTAATACCTCCCAAGTTTTTGGGGTCATAAATTTTCACACTTACAGCCACGGGAGCGGCCATTCTGCGTATTAGTTTTTTCGCCGCGTTCTCCGTCGTCGATTTGGACCCATTAAGTGGGAGACAACCTGGCATCTTCGTTCAACATTATCTTCGCCCATAAAGCAACGGATGCCGGGCGATTAAAGGGAATGGTCAAGCGGCGACACCCAGAATCCCCGTCTGCGACCGAGGAGCAGAAAAATAATCCGTTTTTCCCTCCCGCCCTCGTTCTCAAGAAATAGGGCGCTTTCTTGGCGAAATAACACGCGTGATCACGAGGCTCACAATAACCCCCCTCCCAACCCACTAGGGGCTCCTCTCTTTTCGGTGGCATTAAAACTCAAGACAATAACTCGCATTAAATCCCTTACCCCCCTCCCCGTCCACCCAAAACACTCTCCTATGTCCCTTCCACCCGGTAAAGCTTTATGGCTTTGTCATCGAGATCGTCGTCGGGTGAAACAAATCGCACCGCGCCAAAGGGGAAATTAATTCCAGGGAGCGCCACATATTGGTCCCTTATCCCGCCTCAATCGGCGCCGTGTGCGTCGGGTTTGGAACGGAGGTTTGAGGGTAGGTATCGGAGGAGGGGGAGGAGACGCGGGGGACAGTGCTGGGAGAGGGGAGAGCGTTGGAAGGGGTGGAAAAGTGAAGGGGAGAAGGAGGAAGGCGCGGACGGCGGAGAGAGGGAGATGAAGGGGCGATGGGGGGGGTCGCGAGAGCGGCGGCGAAACGGCACGGGTAGTAATCTCGCGAACGGATATTTTCGGAGATAATTCGACAACTCCACCACCCACTTTCAATTCATTATTACTCTCCGCTACCCATCACTCCGTCCCCGCTCCCCACCCGAATTCTGCCCCCTTCTGAGTTCCCACCGCAACGACGCGAACAGACGCGAACTGGTTTTTCGCTTCCGTTACCTATCATCCCGGATTCCTCCGTCTCATCGATTTCAGCACAATCGAGTCCCACGATGACTTACATAGGCGTGTGGTCTCCTTTAGTGGATAAACATGTTAGCCTGGCTTTCTTGTCTGGACCTCTGTCCCCGGAGCGGGTTCACAGCTGCAAAAACAAACGTGGCGCCGCCCGTTAAGCATCCTCTCTCTCTCTTCCACCTTGTCGTCCACTAACTCATCTTGCTCGGGACCAACAATTCATTCTTCGCTCACCCTCTCACTTCAACCGTAGAGTGAAACCCCATGGCTGCCTTCTGTCCTATGGATTCCTCTTCACGTCGGTCGACATGAATGGCAGCTCTAAATCCCTTGATAATTACGTTTTTGCAGTGCTGCATTTTAGCACGCGCTCTCCTTCACTCCTGATCTACGGTTACTGCTCCATTTTTATTGGGATACATACATATCTGCTGTTATTACGCAAACATTTAGGGTTACTTTGCTTTAGAGAGGTACTTGTCCGACTGGTTGCCAAAGAGTCATTCATTATCGAGTCAGGTGGCTTGCTTCTCTTTTTCTGATGCCCGTTTCTCACTTTTGTTATTTTTATTGTCTTTTTGGAGACCTGCTTGTTTATTATACCAATCGCAATCAGCGATGGTGGAAGACAGTCACACTATTAACGCGAATAGATCACCCATCAGACAATTGACCCTCAATCTCTCCTGTTTCCGATAATCATCGTCAGGTACCCATTAGCGCTCCCGCACTCAGCAAATTACTAACGGCAAGCTTAATGACATGCAAGGTTATTTGATATAAATAGTGTTCCGGTCATTTGCACTCATGATGTTGAAGTAAATACTTCGATTTCAATTAGGAAAGCACGGTATAGTAGTTTGTGCAAAACGATTACTACGGAGGAAACTTCAGCACAAGATTTTAATTTCAATATTTTGGCATAGCTGAGCGTAACACTATAGAAAGAGAGAGAGGGTGTTAAGCACAATGGGGCGTTTGTAGGTAGAGCACTCTGCTTTAAATGACTACCGCAGTGCAGTTTACTCGAATTATATCTACTTCAAGTAGTATTAATTGGGTATTTCTGCATCTGGCGGTGTTTGAATGTTTAGTACAAGTCCAGAAAAGCCATTAAGGACATCAAAACACTATAAACATGGGTGTGAATTGCAAATGAGGAACCCAGAAACGGTTTTCTCTAAATGCTTTTCTAAAGTGGAATTAGAAAACACCAGCATCGGCTTGGAGGGGTAAGAAGATTTAATTATTGGATCATATTATTCAATCATGTCTAAAAAAAATATATCCCAGAAAACTAATTCTTTTTAGGAGATATTAAAGAGAACACGACTTCAGAAGTGTTCTCGGCGACGAAAAATTTTCCCTTGGCTTCATTTTTCCGACAGATTCAGATCATTCAAAAAAGGTGAAAAAAATGTTAAATATAGTAGCTATTTCTCAAGAGGGTCTCTTCTACTCCCTGTCATCACTAAATGGACGTCAACTTGGTCATTCCAAAGAGATCCAACGGTTGAAGTGACGAAGAAGAAGGGTTCTCTCAGTCCCCTACATTCCGACATGATGGGCGGAAGCGGTAGAAATCGATCCCATAGCGATGCTTTACACGGCTGGTCAGGAATATAATTCGAAGAAAGAGAAGGAGGACCACCCGATCTCGGACCTTAGAGAAGGGAAGTTGAAGGGGTCGGGTGGCATGAGAAGGGACGGACATAGAGGGAGAGTTGGAGCTGACTAGGGGGAGAGATGGAGGCACCGGTGGCAGTCTCGGAATGGAAGGGGACGAGGCTTTGCTACGAGGAGGATTTATTATTCTTTTCATTTTTTCAAAAAGACTTGGGTGGGAGAAGACGGGGATGAAGGCTAATTTTTTTTCACACTCCTAGGGACTTTTTATTTTGAGGTTTGAAGGACCAAATCGGATGTTATGGAAGAGCTATGTTTGGCCACGATGGTGGCTGGGCGATGCGGCGGAGGAATTTTGACGCCGGGCGAGTCGAGGTGGTGGGGTTAGGAGGGCGTGAGCATAGGGGTAGGGTGTGGTGAGCGTGGAAGGGGAGATTTCATGGTGACGAGATAAGGGTCGCCTTGATGGAAGGAGAGTGGGGGTGGGCCGGGCGGGCGGGCAGCGTGGGGTAGATACAAATGGGTCGCCTCTGGATCTGGGCGGAAGTGAAACGAGTGGAAAATGGGCGATTTCGTGCCGTGGCCGACAGAGGGCGACCCCTCTACCCCTTCCACCGCGCACTCCCTCCTCCAACCCACCCACAAAACCCTTTAAACCCTGTTGCCCTCACACTCCTGTTACCTGCTGGATTTTGGTGCCGGGTCCTATCCCCCTATATCTGGCTGGCACCCGCTCCTTTGCTCTCACATCTCGGGCCATATATTGCGAGTGAGCAGGGAGGGGGAGTGGACGGTCGGTGGCCGGGTGGTGACCATTGAGGCCGAGGATGGTGGGGGGAAAGGAAGTCGGAGGCGGAGAAGTTGGAGGGAGAGGAGAGAATGGGGAGGAGGAGGATAGATATTCCCTCTCCCGTCCCCACCTCATCTCTCTCTCTCTCTCACTCTCGAGTCCCAGAGGCAGAGAGAGAGGAGGAGGTGGGTAGGTATTCCTATCGCAACTCGAGACACATTCCCGACAGTGATTAATGTGTGTTTCAGTGCACATAGGTGGGAGCACGGTGAAGGGGTTGAACATGAATCCTTTGCGATGGATCGGATGCTCGGTGAGATTTTTAAGGCGAAGCTCCTCTTAAACGTGATACAATGCGTACCCACTCTGCACGGATTCTTTGAACATGTGCTTAAGCCTGCGATATTGCCGCAAAGCCAGTTCTACGAAAAATTCTTTTCCGCATTTTATTCTGAACCTGATAATGTTTCCTTTAGGCCAATATTTTATTCGCCAAGGTATACTATTTTCCCCACGCGATAATGCCGTAAGAACCCTCTTTTTGATTGCTTTTTGTGGACTATTGTGGATACAAACGGTATATCTGTTAAAATAATAAGGCTGAAAACCTTCTTTCTTTTTACATAGTTACTATCATTAGTATTTTAATCCGAAGATTGGATTACAGCCCTCCATTCTTCTCTATTCATATTTAAATCCCTCACCCCTAGTAGCTTCACTGTTTAAATCCTTCTTAAATTGATCCATTTAAATATCTATAAGTCTTTCTCGCTGGCTGATTCCGTGAGTTTCTTCTCCTACTCACAATTCACATATTGATCAATAAAGAGTAAATATGATTATTAATTATTAATGCTCCACCAATTAAGCGCTTACCGGTCACATTTTAAAGAAGATACCTAAGAATTACAACACCGATTCCCAAAACACGTTTTTACCATCATATACTTAAGATAGAATATAATGCTCCATATACCCTTACCCTTCCCTCATGGTGCTACACCCCCTGCCACACACCTTTTTGGTGGCTCGCAGGGTACTTATGTAGATGTAGATGTAGATATGTATGCTTGTTTTGTAATACATAGTTGAAGTTTGTCATTAATTATATCATTGGCTATCATAGAAGGAGAAAACCTTCTTATCATTTCAACGCAACAGAGGAGTAAGGTATAGAAATAAACTTCGTAGACTATTGTATGCCTAGAATTTCCTAGGCTTACGGTTCCTATAATTAGGCTAGATCACTAGAAAATATTACAATTCTGATTTTCTCCTTCAATGACTGTGGGAAAATAGCAAAAGATAGAATTAGAATAGTGATGATGATATAAAATTAGAAATTATTGCTCGACAGTTAATTATTTCCAGAAGAAAATTATATGAATATAATTCGTAGATGAGAACGGGGGGTGAAAACATACAATTTCATATGGCCATTTTTATCTTATACAAAGACTGCGCATCAAAGAAAGACTTAGAGATATTATTTCCCAAATCCGTAACACATTGTATCCATTTTACCTATTTTATGGAAAGTTCATGGAATGAAATATTCATTCTGTCTTTTATTAAATCACTCAGATTGTGGCCAGACGAAATTTTCATTAAAGGTGAGCGTAGTTGATAGGTCATAAGAGCGGGTGTAAAGAAGACTATAAAGCTATCAGCTAAAGCAACGAGATAACTCAATAATAAAAGAGAACGTTTTTAAGCGTAGCATGCCATAAATTTTCTTAACAAAAACGGAAAATGAAGGTCAAAATTTTGAAGCTTAATCTTTTCAGTTTGATACTCAAGTTGTGATATTCCAATATTCATGGAATTCAGTTCGCATAAAATATTTAGGACTTCGAATATCTTGTCCATAAAAGTGTAGCCTCATTAGACCCTCAGGCAGCATAATGGTTTTGCGAGTAATGGATGCTAACCTTCTGTGTCAACTGAAGCCGATTAAAAAGAATAAAAAAATATATAATTCTCCAGAATAATGTAAAAAAATATTTATCTCATGTTAATTTTATTCATAACTTAGAATTACGTAAATCAAAATGAGAATCGTGAAAACTCAAATATAATTCTGAAAATATTTTTTACCGAGGACCATAGCTGAGAGTGGATAAGTGACCCTAAATAGTCTCGCGTGACTAGTCCTTGACACAGACGGGGTTTAAAGTATTGACGGACTATGGGTCATATTTTACTGTGCTCAAGCTAGATAAGCTGGAAACGGGTGAATAAATGGGTCATCAAAAGTTCCGGGACGACTTTCGGCGCCCGAAAACAATCAACGGAATGAGTCTGACGCCCTTTACCTAGACCTTGGGGAGTTAAAAAAAACAATAGATAAGAAAAGAACAAAGAGAAGTTTGAAGTGAAAGAGTATGAAGGAATCACGAGCAAAAACAGGTTACTTTATTTATTGAGCCATTTGCTCTTTTAGAGATAACTTTTTCCTCAATTTGAGTCAGACCTTATTTGTCTGAGACTTGACCATATCATCCAGAGAACAGTATGAAAACAAAAAAAAATTCGAAAGATTGGCTTTTAATATCTTTAAAATCAGCGGCTATTTCATACAGACTGACCAGAAGTTTTAGAGAATACCGGTTGATACTTTGTACGTTTTAGATTGCCATTTTTGAAGACCAGCATAAAAACTTCGCGAATCGTGGTCATCGCCTACATCTCAGGAAATATTGGAAAAAATATGCGTTCATAAAAGTGGGTTGTTCTCAAAAGATATAATAAAAGTATCCCGTTGTGGTAAGGTTCTCTTTACTTTGCATCAGGAACCTCGTGAAATAATTTACATTCCGCTGGAGACTAACATTTGTGAAAAATAATTTTAAAACTTTGAGAATCCGAAATGGAGGAAGATAAGGCACGTGAGGAGCATCGCAGAGAGCCACACGCTCCGGAGCGTCGCCGGAACGTCGTCGAGGAAAGGAAAAGGGAATGAGGAGGGAGGCAGAGGAGGAGGGGGGGAAAGAAATAATTCTTCTCTTCATCCAGGAATATCAGCACTTGTGCAGGATTTATGTCCGAATGAACCCCATTGCCTCGGATGCACTCGGGGTCATTAGCAATCTCATCAGTCGTCGCTTCTCTCCCACCCCCTCCCGGTAAATGCTTCCTCCGTGTCCGTCGTTGGGAGGAGAGAGCCACCACTATTGCCCCGCGGACCTACTTAACCGCGCCTTTAGGTGAGCTTGCAAATCACACATAGCCGCCACCGACAACGAGAACTCCCCCAGCCCGGCAACCTCCGCGGATGACGACGGGAGGGCGAGTGAGAGAGGAGGCGGGATCAGAGGTCCAGCATTACCCCTGGAGTCACGGGCAGACACTCCAGTGAGGGCACTGATGGATAAGTCTGAGGAAAAAAACGCTAGAGGTAGCGGAGAGTTGGTCGGAAGCGCGTGGCAGAGGATGAAGGGAAGTTGGAGGAAAGACAGGAGGGAGAGCGGGAGTGAGAAAGGGATGTGGGGAGGCGAGTTAGAGAGAGAGAGGTATCTTGCAGATCTTCAGAAAGGGGTGGGGGGTTAGAGTGTCCGGGGAGAAAAGGGGTGGGGTGGCGGGGGTGGTGGAAGCGGTATAAATAATGGAATACGTGCGGCGACGGTAGGACTCTGAAGAAGGGCGAAGGAGCTGGATGGAGAGGGCGCAGGGGGGGAGTCAGGAAAGGAGGGATTGCGTGAGCGAGGGAATATAAGGGACTTAGCGGTGGATTTTCGAAGAGTTTATTCATTCCAACTCGAAGATATGGACAAGATCCTTTTTATTCTCTCGGTCCGAAGAGCAGATATGGAAATAGAGTGAATAAGAGATTTGAAGAGAAAGGAAAATGGGGGAAGGGCTGCAGGGATAAGGAAAGGATGGGCGGGGATTGGAGGGAAGGGGGGAATAGCGCAAAGGAAAGGGATCAAGGAGTAGGGGAGGGTTTATGAGGAGGACCAAGGAGGGAAGGAAGAACAGGTGGAGATGGATGAGGCGGAACGTGAGATAACGCGGGAAAGGAGCGAGGGAGGCAAGAGTGGAAGTGTTGGGAGAGATGGAGGAAGAGGCGGAGGAGGAGGAGGGGGTGTGCGGAGGAACGCTGCTAATTTAACGAATGTGCCGTCAGTTTCTCCGCGAGCATTCCTTTTCGTTTAGGGAATAATTTACTATTTTTGGGTAGAGCCTCTCAGCCACCTTTTTTTTCCTCTGCGAACTTCATGGCGCACTTTCATGCACGGACGGAAATATCGCTGCACGCCGAAACCGCTCTTATTAATATCTCCGCTAGAAATTTGTGACACATAGGACTCCTGACACGCTAGAACCTTCCCTCGGTGAGAAGATAGAGGAGGGGGCTTTATCTTTTGTTTTTCTTTGATTCCCCAAATTTATAGGTTTCTGATAGAGCACGTGCTATGATGATGGAGGCTAGACCTCACGCGTACCTCTCCCATCCAACCACGTTTCTATCATGGGAGAATATTTTTTTAATAGATGGCGTTTTGGATTAAAGCCAAGGGTAGGAATTGAATATGAGATCGATGCCGATTCAGGTATGAGACGTGTTTTCGCTTTTTTCATTGCAACCCAATGAACCAACGCATTCGGAGAACTTGCCAAACCAGGCTGTCATCGGTAGTATTTAGGACCAATCCGACGCAGAAAATAACCCACAGCTCTTTCGGATAATTTACCTATTTCATGTTCTCCTAATGTCAAACAGAATGGATTATATCTAAGCATGACGACGGAAAACATCGTAAAAATTATATTTGGACCTTAAAAAGTGCTGGCATAGGCAAATTACAAATAAACTACTAAAGAGGATGGCTACCGAGCCGCATGTCACTCGAAGAAAATTTGACACAGTTATCGTGATCATCAATCAGGTTTAGATTATAGTGGTAGAACGCATTTGTTCATGATTGTGACTAATGATGGAGAAAACATTCCTCTCCACCCTTTGACGGGACTATGTCCAAAATGCAGCACAGTATAGAATTTCAGTTAGAGAAATGTCTAAACAATGGCTGTTGAGTATTGAGTTTCTAGTTTGGAATAAAGATTATTTCAAATTTCCGCGCATCTAGGCTTCCTATCCAGAGGTCCCGGGTACAAATCCCGGTAGTATAATATTTTTCAGTTGCATCCAGATCTCTCCTTCAGTTTCTTTGGGACGAGCACTTCAATTGGAGTACGCCGTCTATCGCATTAGACGTTAAACTGCAAACTCCTTGGTGCCTATGTTAAGAATAGACTAATGACCACACCGAGTTTCCGTCCATTCTTCTCTGAATATCCTACCTCTACCAAAATTACCACCACCTACGACCTATTACCTAATTGTTCAAATAACCTTTGCTATTGGTCGCCTTCCCTAATAATTACTACTACTATTTCTTCTACTGCGTAGCAAGTAATCTCTTCTAAGTTCCAAAAAGTAAGCCTTTATCTGCATTACAAATACTTTTTGTACTGAGGTGTCAAAAAAAATTATGCAATATGCTTAGAATGATAGATTACAGTATTCCTGAGCATTTTAAATTAAATATAGTGCTACAAAATTTAAATATTACTAAACAGTAATAATATCAACAAATTATTACTCTTAAAAGAATTATTATTTTATATTAGAAACTACATTTATCTACCACGTGTTTATCATTCGTGCACATTCAATTTCTCGGCGTCGAAGTAACATTTAGGTGCATCGTCAAATTCCAGTAAATGAAACACTGAAAAAATGAGTAAATAATCTTATTTTTATCTTAAAATTATTCCCTTGTGATATTAAATGTTCAAAAACTAAGAATGATGAAGAAAATGATAAAATTGTAAATCGAACAAAACCAATTAACGTTCTAAGATATAATCCAAACTGATTAAAGAAATAAATTTAAATAATATATAGGAATGAAATTTTCAAGAAATTCTGAAATACAATTTAACTCCTAATGGGTGATTTGGAAAACTTAAAGGTACTTTTGCTATTGAATGAGTGTGTATAATATCATAAAATGGGAAAAAACATTGATTGTAGTTATCCATTACTGTTATGTATTATTTTACTAGTATTTTAATGTTTGGCATAAAGTTCTCATTATATATTTTATTCTACTGCTCGATTCTGCGCATTAGAGTCTTTGTGATAAATCAATAATACCCGGGCAGAATAACAATCGTACTCTGATTACAAGTGATAGTGAAACCGAAGGGAAAACTTGATTTGAATGAAATACTTAATTTCAGGATTATTAGAGGTTGTACACCGAATAAATGACATTGGCCATTGCCAAACATACCATAAGAGAACTTAAATATTTACAGAAGTAAATTCGTTCTTTTCTGTAAAAATAACTACGGCCTCACTCATCTCTAATTCGTCCGCTCTAGCCAGAGTGTTTGACGGAGTATTGTGTGCATGTGCTGCATGAGGAACTTTAAAAATGGCAAGGGATGCAAAAACTGTAGATAAATGATCAATAAAAGAGTGCAGAGGTAACCTTTGAGGCAGAGAGAGCATTGCGCTACTGACTGAAGGTATAATGTTTTGCCCCTGGGCAAAACCATATTCATTTGTTGGCATTTAATACCCGTTAGAACTCCGTGGATAAGCGAATATTGGTGCAAGGAAAGATATTAGCTTTCATACCATTTATGTGTATATTTCAAATAGCGTAGAGCTTAATTGAAGGCCAAGTCGTCCATTAAATTCAACGTGATAGTGAAAAAAATGAGAAGGGAAAAAATAAAACTGTGAATTCTTAAAACCTTAAAGGTGAGTACGAAACACGATAGTTCATTTACGACAGTACTCGGGAATAAAATTTATAATTTCAGCATTAATTTTTGCAAGGCATTTAATTTGGGATATTTGAGGCAGATGTTTGCGAATTAAAGTAAACCTTTAACTCAATCAAGATCATAATGCATGATATACCAAATTGGTTCGTTCTTGTTTAATGCATCACTGGTGCTTTTCATCCGAATAGCAAAGACGTAAGCGGACTTTTAAGAGCTTAAGCTTTTGCAGTTTACCATGCAAACCGATTTTCCCGGAACACGAAGTGAGAGTAGAGCTGAGAGTTTTTATTTCACAATGAGATAAATCTTGCCTCAAACTTTTGCGGCCAACTGATGAATATATGTGACAAAAAGGGAAAACTAGGTGGCTGTGGGGAGGAGGGCTAGGAGAGAGTAGCGCGAAGAAGGAGCGGTGAAATTGAATTCGATGTCGCTCACAAGTCCAACGCTCTCTCTTTCCACTGCCTCTCCGACCGCTTACCCTTCCATCACATTTCTGCTTCTTCTCCGCTTACATGAATTCTCTAGTAGCATCATTTGAGGTTGAAAAAAAACGTAGATTTATACTTAAGCTCTCACAATTCTTAGCATACATCACCATCGATCTAAGTGATTTCGAATGTTGACCTGCGACTCGAATGAGCTAATGGATATGACTCCGTAATGGATCTTACTCGAACACCAAGGGCATCATTTAAAATACATTCGTTGAAATAGATTTTAATGAAAATACTAAAATGGAATTACCCTAAAAAAGAGAATGCGAAATTCAAACCTATCGATAAATTATCACGAACAGAATACATTTTTCCTGAGTCAATCAGGAAAAATATGATAAGAAAAAGATATCGGAAGAAGAAAAAGGAACATGATAATATAACGTTATGAGGGAGATTAAAAAAAATCGAGAACACGCGAACTAAATGAAATTCTTCTGAAATGTATTTTCATCTCCATCAATAAACTCCGAAACATTGAAAAACTATATTGAGTCAGACGAAATTTTACTGCATGTTATGATAGTACAATATACACGTAGGTATAAGGAGTGAATATCAATCGTACACTCTTTAAGATTACGAACGAATTCGAGGAACTCTGGAGTAAACTGTAATACACTGTGCTTTGAAAACCTTAAAAAAAGGAATATCTCAACAGAATAATTTTCAATTCAAAATCTTTCACTCCTATTCTAAATGAGTTAACAAACTTTACACATACCTCCAGGACTCGCCTAATGATAAGAGAGAAATTCAACAAAGTTAAAGAACCCATCTACATTTACACTATACCCAATGAACCGCTACGTCATGTGGCAGTGAGTGGTAGGAAACCAGTCATATATGAACAATTAGTTTATGCAAAAAAATAATAACTCGAGGATCGACGGAAATAAATGAAGAATATAATCACCAAAGCTGCAGATGAGCTCCTTGTGAGAAAGGCAGAAACAACTAAGAAACCATGGATAAAAGCTCAAATAAGATGATCTCATTGACGAAAGGAGAAATTTCAAGAATCCAAAAGAGAAGAGTGAAAAAGACCTCTATAAAAATTTGCGAAACCAGGTCATACGGGAGTACAAGAAGGTAAAGTAAGTTTGGATAAAAGGCTGCCGCGAGGAAATTACTGAAAACATGAATAAGGGAAATAGAGAGATCGCATATAGACTAGTGGAGAGGCAATTCGGGGAAAAAAATCGCATTACATCCTAGCCGCTAATGGAAAAATACTAATAGATGATGATACCATTGGGAATAGATGGAAGGAATAAGTTAAGTACTCTATTAACCTACCAAATAACTAGAAGATCGCTTAATTAAAGATAAAAGCATGTTAGGTAAAGACAATCGAGGTCCACAGATATTTAGAAGCGAATTCGAGAGAGCCGTGGCAGACCTGAGAGACAACAAGGTACCAGGGTTTGACAAAATAAACGGAGAAACATTCGAGATACTCGAGGTCAAAGTGAAGGATACCCTCTATGGAATAATCAAAGATAGCTACGACAACGGAAAGATAACAGAAGACTCGAAGTCTTCTGTTATTCTTATAAAAGTATAATGATTGCAATACCGAGGAAACATAAAACAGATAAATGGGAAGAACACAGAACATTGAGCCTGGTGACAAAATTCCTCACTCAGATAATTAGCCGAAGAATCGAACGTACCTCTCAGAAAACCAATGCGGATTTAGGATAAACCGAGGAGCGAGAGAGGCATTCCTTATTTTGAGAGATCTGGCCGAAAACATGAGATACCTAAATAATCCATTATGTGTGGCATTCGTGGACTTGGAGAAAGCCTTCGACAACGTCGAATGAAAAAAGATGTCCATGATTCAGGAACGCTCGGATTGGACTACAACGACAGAAGAATTATCCATAACCTCTACGAAAATCAGGTTACAGAAATGAAAAAGAAAAATGGAAGAAAAATAGAAGCCAAAATAAACGAAGGAGTAAGACAAGGATGCAACTTCTCGCCAGCAATATTCAACGTCTACCAGGAAGAAGCAATAAAAGAAACACAAAAATTGAGTATCAAAGGAGTCAAGGTAAATGGAGAAGTAATCAACATGCTCCGGTTTGCAGATGACATCGCAGTAGTGGCAGAAACGCGAGAAGACCTGTAAGAACCTCTAAGTGCTATGGATCAAGTTATGGGGAAATAGAATATGAACATCAACAATAAAAACACTAAAATCCTTGTGGGCGAAATAGAGAAGCTGAATGCAGATATCACAATTCGAGGGGTGAAACTAGAGCAAGTGGAATCCTTCATCTACATGGGCAGCAGCCCATGGGATTATGGGATGGGAGAAGTTCGAACGACATAAGAATAGCCCAAGTTAAGAACGCATGGATGAAGAAAAGGTAATTTCTTTGTTCTAAGAACCTAAGGCTGGAAGCAAGGACGCAATTCGTCAACACTTTCGTTTGGAGCATGGCGCTCTATGGTTCTGAGACTTGGAGCATTGGAAAAGTTGACCAGCAAAGAATAGAAGCCTTTGAAACATGATGCAGGAGGACAATTCTGAAGATAAAATGGAGGGACAAAGTAAGGAAGGAGGAAGTGTACAGAAGAGCAGAAGAGAATAGGACCATATGGATAACGGCGGCAAAAAAGAAATGAAAGGATTTAGCACACATTGGGACACAATGGATTGATTAGGAAGATAATAGAAGGAAAAATAGAAGGGAAGATTCCTCGAAAAAGAACAAGAGATATGTACGTAGGACAAGTTAAGAAGGACATAAAATAGAGAAGGTATTAGGGATTGAGGGAATTAACAGTAAATAGAGTGGAATGGAGAGCTGTTGCAAACCAATCCTTTTAATGAAAAACTGACGATGATGACACAAAAATAAATCCAATCAAGGTTGAGTGATTCAACAAAGTGATTTCAATCATATGCATAGTCAAGCAATGTATGCGTTATCATTTCTTTATGTTTATTAGTTTGTTATTAATGCTTATGCATATGGAGAAATGTTATCATCAAATACAGCAAAACTAGAGATAAAAATATGTATGCATATTCACGCATTGTAATAAATACCTTAAATCAATATGCATTAATTCTATTTAATTAACTCTACTTAACGCTAATATTCTTTCATATGTTTGTTCCGAAAAATCTTAAGAAATGGGATAAAATTATCAAAGTGAAATCAATACAGGACTTTTCTGTGCACAACAACATCAAAAGATAATTTTTATAAATAAGAATATTCGAGAATGAGGAAGGAAAGTATCACTATATCGTATCACTTATATTCGCATATCTGTTTGGGCTTGATCCACGTCGTTTAACGCACCTAGTAAAGGGGTTTCCCACTATGTTTTTAGTAAGGGAGTTATTTTACGTTATTTTTACTTTAAGTTCAGGTAAAAAGTCATTGATTCGAAGAACATTACTACAATTAGGAAATCACTTTCAAAAACTTAAATAAAATGAAGAAGATTTTTTCGGCAAATCTTTATAAAACACAATTTTCTTTTCGCACTTGTTGATCATAGTGAGATGAGATATAGTAGACACCTAAAATATCAGTAATTAGTTACAACAGTTAAATCTTACTTGAAAACTAATAGTTAGTATAAGTTATTTTTTATTCCAGTTTGCCGAAATAGTTACACAGAGCATATGCAACAATAAAAATATATTTGAATTAATTATTTAAATAAAATAAAATATCTTTCCAAAAAACTTCCCTTCTTCCTAATGCACAAATATTTCTTTCAACATTTTAGCGAGATGTAAAATACATTTGAAAACTAAATATTATTTACGTGCACACTTATAAACTTTCTACTAGAATTTTTAAACGTTTCATCAATAAACTCCTGCACGGTACTCATTTTAATGTAATCCATTCAAAAATTTAGACTATTTATCGTCTAAATTTTTCTTTAAAAGTTTCAATTTATTACTAAGAATACACTACATAATGTGTGTGCATTTGAAAAATATCACCCGAGTTTATTTGGACATAAATATTCGCAAAAGGGAGACGTCACTGTAATTCGTACCTCTGAGAAACAACGTATGTAACTGTGAAAGCAAGCAATCTGCGCATTTGGAAACAAAATTTGTGGAAGTATTAAAATTTCATAATTCCTGCGTCAGAAATTGGAGGAAAAAAACTCGTTAATGCAGAAGCCAAATACCAAACTGAGGAAGGGGTTTTTGCTGGAAATTTCGACATTTTACCTCCCTTTCAAATCTGCCAACCTTCGCACCGCCACCCATCCCACACTTGCGTACGTACGTGTTTTTTGTGCGAAGCTTCCTCGTCATTACCACGGACCAATCCCCGACCATTAATACCCACACCAAACCTTTATGTCCGCTCTTGTCAAAATTCAATTTTTCTCTTTTTTCTCTCCATCCCCCCCGCCCCGCGTGGTGCCTCCCTTTTCTTCACCTGTCTCGTCCCATTTGCATTCCTTTGCATTTCCCTCTCTTTGTCTCTTTCAATAATGCCGTCGTCGGCTTCATCTCTGCGAGGGGCTCACCCCACTTTCCCTCACCCGCCTCTCATCACAGTCACCACCAACCACTCCGAGCCCCCGCTCGACACCCCCCAACACACCCACTCCTCCCCCCCTCTGTCCCACCTCCCGTCAAAGGGAAACCTCACAATTCGCCCTCCTCTGAACGTGAAGGGAGGAAGGCGGAGTGCGAGGCAGAGAGATGGTGGAAGAGAGATAAGTAGGATGAAGAGCTGCTATTCCTTTTGCGGCCTTCAAAGGAAACAAAACCAAATGATTTTTCCGAGGAAGGCGTTAACTTCCCCGGGAATTGAAAAATAAAGAAGGGAGGAGAGAGAGAGAAGGAGAGGGGAGGGAGGAGGAAAAAAAAAGGATTTGATGAGAGGGAGTTTTCCTCGGAGACAATACCGAAAAAAAATAATAGCGATAAATTCCGTATCCTGAGGCTCCATTGATTAGCTTTGTTTATTCTTGCTCAATGGCGATGGAGCCGGAATGACGCTGTCGATCCGTGCATGGGGAACGCCATACTCGTTTCTTACCTCGGATTTGGGAGGTCGAGTGGTACCGTGGAGGATCGTTATTTCCTCCAACCGAACGATGGTTGAGTACCCAAAAGGAAGAGGATTTGCCGATTTCTTTCGTAATTACGGTAGCAACAAGTTTGATTCTACTCACTCACTCAAATGCAATTTCCTTCTTTTTTCCATCCTCGCTTTCATCATTTCACTGTCTCGTCAAACTTTCCATTTATTGGAGAAATCCGTCTGCAGCTGCTCCACCGTACTTATTGATTCGTTTTTAACACAAAATAACTCGGAAAAGAGAAAAACAACGCCGTCTTCTACTTTTTTTTGTTTACTCGTAATGCAATGGATTTATTGGCTTGGCGCTGGCCAGAATCTCGCCCTCTGTGCCTCAATAGATACGTCACGATGGATATAAAATATGAATCAAAATGTGACCTTGGAAGAAAACATTTCTTGCTAGTAATAAGTCCCTTATTAAAGTTCTATGGCGTGGATAATTGAAGTTCCAAGGTGACAATTGCATGCGGAAATATCAGGTACAGCTGTTTTGAATTAAGGTTCGAGCGTAATGCACTTTTTCATGGAACGCGTGCATATTTTATTTGGTATTGTGCGTTTTAAAGTTCGTACAGCGCTCTAAAGCGGCGTCACTGACGGTAAGGATTTTATTCACTTGAATCGCATGCTTTCATTTCAGGCTTGGACTTTATTCAACAAGGGTCGTAGAAACTTCACACAGTCTCAACTAAACGTGAACAAAGGCCTATTCCGTCACGAATAAAATTCTAACGTGAGAAGAATAAAGCGAGCGGTTACGCAAAAATGGATAATTTTACTCCCTTTGCTACGAGGGATAAAACTCTTTATTGAGGTTTTTTGCCGTGAATATAAAAATACCGACAACCTTTCGCTATTAATTACTCTGTAATGCAGTGCAAGGAAAGAAAAACTTTGCTGGTAACGGCACAGCTATTGCTTTGTTTCGCACAGTTTCATTGCAACGCATGTGGAAGGCTAAGAATCTCAAACAATTTTACCAACCACAAGTCACGATAAAATATGAGTCATTCAAAAGTTTAAAGGAAAAAGGATTTATGTTTCAATGAATGGTTTCTACATTTTTGGAACACAAAATAAAAATAATTGCATAGAGAGACAAAGAAAATAAATTGAATAAAAATATTTTTCTAAATATCTATACGTGAGACATTATGTTTATAAAAATAAAACATTCTGGGCACATGCTCACTCTGGGTCTGATAAACAGTTGACGTTCAACAATGTCGCATTATTTCAGGTCATGGGAAACAAAAGTAGAGCATACACATAGAAGCTTTAGGAAGTGGAAGGCGAGGGGCTCTTTGGACCATTCTTTCTCAATCTTTACTTCACTTTACTTCGCCGTCTTTATTCTCTTTCCCGCTGTCTCCCTAAAAATATTTTTCTTTCATCCTCCACGCATACAAAATAGAAACTTGGGTCTTCCGCCTATATGACCGTCCAAAGAAGGATAACATGTAATATTTATGAAGTACAAAACGTATTTACGACGATAGCTACATTTTCCCCCCACACGATGTATTCATCACTCCAGACAGCACCAGAAGGAAAACTCAAATTGATCGAGGTGCGTGAGAAGCGTCTTAAAAAGTATTCTCCAGGTAAGAATTGTTCATTCTTGCGCTTGAGAAAGAAAAGAAATACCGGCGGTAGTCTATCTTCCCCATTTTCTTAAGTGTACCTTTTTCGCTTGATTCATCTTCTTCCCCAATTTTTTGTCATGCTGCCAAGACGCAAGTTTATACAGGGACACTTTTGCTGAATTTGCTTCGCATTAAAAAAATTTAATTTCAGCCTAAATGATTTTTTTCGCCAAAAAATAAAAGAGAGTCGTAATTCCTCCACTGCCTTTCTCATCACTCTATTTAGTGAACTCTTAATATTCACAATTTCGTTTGAGAACTCTCGAAAAGCAGTATTCCACGTTTCTTTTGCATTTGATGACCTCTGACCTTAATCACCCGACGACCGCAATGTCGTCGGGTGGTGCTAACGACAGCGTGCCCTCCCCATTCTCCTTCTCAGCACCTCCTCTCCTCTGACTTCCGACTTCCTTTCATGTTCCTTGCTGCTCAACTCTTCCCTCTCCGATTCAGCACGTTCCCCCCCCTTCTTGTGAAATAACCTTTTCTTACCACCATTCCTTTTATCTCTCATCTCTCACGTAGTTTGTCCCCCTCTCTGTGATTCCGGCTCCTCCACTTAATTCCAACTCATCCCTTCTTTTAATTTTCAAACGCGATCGCTCCCACCCTAGGGCCTCATTCTTATAACTGGCTGTATTCCCCGCCGCTCTTCACCCGTATTACAATTTCCAAGCCAACAGGATTCCGTGGTAGTGTAAATTACTACGTGGCGGCGGAGTACATAATATTATAATATAATGTACATATACTATGATATATATATATATATATATAAAAAAAACACAGTAATCAACCCGAAGGTCGGTTTAGTAGGTGATGGTAGAGCTCACCCATGTACCAAGCCCGACGGCGTGTGAATTCACACATCAGGGTAGGGGGGCCAGTTCCTTTCCCTGTGCCGGTTATGGTTTCCCAGAAGACCTGGTACCCGAAAAATCAACTAGCTTGGGTGGAGCTGCAGGTGCCCAAAGTGCCTTGCCCGGGAATCGAACCCGGGACCCTCCGGTCAGTAGTCCAACGCTCTACCCACTAGACCACCGCGACCCGCATATATATATATATATATATATATATATATATATATATATATATATATATATATATATATATGTATACTCTTGGAAATGACGCTCTCCGGCGACGCACAAACACACAAACACTAAGACAACAAACACCACACACATAGAAACATAAAAGAAGGACACTTACATTGGATATTTACGTTTCGACGGCATGGCCGTCGTCATCAGATTATTCTGATGACGACGGCCGTGCCGTCGAAACGTAAATATCCAATGTAAGTGTCCTTCTTTTATGTTTCTATGTGTGTGGTGTTTGTTGTCTTAGTGTTTGTGTGTTTATATATACATATATATATATATATATATATATATATATATATATATATATATATATATATATATATATATACATATACATATATACACACATATATATATATATATACTCTAACCAGACAAAAACATTCAGTTAAGAAATCACGTCTATTTATCCGAGGGCGTTTTTCCGGTGGCTAAAAGCAATGACATATCACTCTTCCCTATAAATTGACGTCAATGATGAAATAGCCATGGAGAGTTTTTTTTTCTCGAGAAGGGATAGCTTATTTAATTTTGATACCACGCTAAGTAGAAATAATTTAATGTATATCCCAGCTTCTAAATTTTGGATTCGCCTTTATGGTGGCTCAGATCTTCCTCCTGCCCCTCCACTCTCTTACTACCTCGTCACTGAAGGAAAACTTTGGGCGAGTATTTCAGTAGAAAACACGCGTGCACGTTCTCAATTATTTCGGCAAACGCTTCCTCATGTCGCAATGAGAGAATCAAGGACCGAGGAGAAGGACAGCCGGCGTTTCCCCCTCCTCCCACCTCACGGAATCTGCCCATAATAGCTCACGCTACTCATTTTGAATTTTCGCATACTCACACAACCGTGCCCATTCCTCTACATCCGCAATCTCTACACACACACACACACACTTACACATACACTGTCCTAGTAATCAAACCGAGGCGGCCATCCGGTGCCATTTTGAAATCTATACGAATGTCCTGCGTGCTCGAATTGAAATGAGGGGATTTATTCGGCGTTGGTTATGCCAAGTGGGAGATTCTGAGAGAGAGAGAGAGAGAGAGACAGAGAGAGAGAGAGAGAGAGAGAGAGAGAGAGAGAGAGAGAGAGAGAGAGAGAGAGAGAGAGAGAGAGAGAGAGAGAGCCCTTCACTGTTCTACGCACGTCCACACCCCGCATCTCTTCCTCCTCCTCCCTCCCCAATCCTTTAGCTACCCATTCCTCGTCCCTCTCCCTTCCTTTCTCTGCAGTCCCTCTCTCTCTCTCTCTCCACCTCCTCTATATCCCCCTCCGAAACCAGTCGACAAACACATTGCCTTCTCCTCAAACACTCACACGCACGCTTACCTCCTTCCACCCACCAAGCTTTATTTAACCTCGTCTGTCCTCCCAATCCTGCCTCATGCTTTCCCCCCCTGCCTTCACGTCTCCCTCTCCGTTCCACCCCACGCCATACGGCCGAGCACCCTCCGCTAATCCCGACGGCATTCCACGCTCCTGGGCACACCTCGAGGTCCCAAAAGGCCGCCTTGCACGTTGGACAAGGATTTTCGCGGTAGCAACGAAAAGGGGAGAGCGCATCCCTCCTCATATCTCTCTCCTCCCCCCCTCTCCCCAGACACGAAAAGCGATGCCTCTCCTCCCCTCCTTTCTGGGTGTTGTTCCCCACCACAACCCACCTCGCAACCACGCCTCCCACCTCCTCCATCCATCTCGTTATCCTTTCTGCTCCCTCATCCACCCATCCCATGCCCATCTCTGACCCCTGATCCTATTTGACCTTCGCCAGACCACCTCCACTCTTCGGTGTTGCCAAATCAGCGATTTTGTCGTCAGATTAACCGTCTTTTCCCCTGCTCCCGCGTGGTTTCCCATGACGTCCGTTATCAAACAGGCATTGAGAGGGGATGGATTTTTTATTATTTTTTTATGCTTTCCCGAGTGGCGATTTGATATTGGAAGGGGATGAGGAAAAAAAATAAGTTTACAGATATATCTGGATCCATCGCGGAAACCGAACGTACGAGTACTTGCAATAAATGTAATCATGATCGATGTAATGAATCCAATGCTTTTGACTAACGTTATCATCACGATCTCTTGGAGTCATTAGCTGTATAAATATAGGACTGAGAACCGGATTCCACCGAATACATAAATTAAAACTGAAAAAAGCTATTGAATACACTCTTAAGAACGATATGAACTCGCTATTTTTCATTGATTATGAATTTATTTTCCAAATTAATTATAAAAATGGGTCCTCCGTTGCGAGTATCACATATGCTTTCACTTTATGGCAAGACGTTAAATCAGAAATTCTCACTTCACGGTGACGAATTTTGGCCTTAACTCGTGCTAGCATTTTTTGAATTCATTTTTACGCTTTCTGTTAAAAAATATAAATAAAACATTATCCACTCGTATTCGTGCATTAGAGCGTAAAATCCGTACTCCCGCGTTCAATATCCCATCTCGCCATTCCACTAAGGGAAAGGGAGAGAGGAAGAGAGGTGAGAGAAAGAAGGTGAGTGGGCATTGTTCATGATCAGGGATGAGAAATGGGGAGACAGCGCGCCGTTGTGCGAACGCCTGCAATAACTCCTTCGAAATGTGCCACTGGACTAAAAGGGACCCGAGAATTTTATCGTATTTATGGCGTTGATTCGGGGGACCCCGTTCTAGAAATACGTACACCCCCACTCCCACTCCCCTCTCCCACGCACTCAAAGGTTTCTCTCACGGGTTCAAACCTCCTCGACGAGGGAATACAGAATCCTCTCCTCGCCCTCTCCGGTAGCCAACCACGCCCAACGCGCGATATGAAGTCTGGAAAGGACCTGGAGGGAGAAAGAGCGCGGTTTTGTTCGCTAATTTAATGTAACATGTTTCACGTTAATCCTCGACGAGGATCTTTTTCCACGTCACCACTCCATTCAAGGGCGCGTACCGCGGGGACGACGTGAGGCGGAGGGAGCGACGGAAATGTAGGAAAAAGACTTAGGCCCTCAGTCATAAGGTACACACGCGGACGCACACATACAACCAGAAGGCCCGCTGTTACCTTGTGCTCAGACCTGGCCATGCAGGAGAAGGAGATTTCACCCCGGGGAGCCTTTAAAACGAGAGTGACCACCGGTGAGGGATGGACGGAGTGAAGAGCGTTGGGCGAGAGAGGGCGTTCTGGTGGTCGAGTGCGGTGAAAGGAATGTCGGCGCAAGAGCGAGAGGGGAGGGCACGCGTGTGAGGAAGGATGAGAGAGACAGAGAGATGGATGGAGAGTGAATATTTGGGATGAGGTGAGCTCGGTGAAGGACGAAGGGGAGGAGAGCTCCAGCTGTTGGAGGGGCTAGGGAGGGAGTGAAGAGCAAAGTGGAAACGTGAGATGGAGTGCTAAGCGAAGGTGGGTGGGCGAGAGAGAGGATATATAGATGGGTCGCTTCATGTTCGGAGGCGGGAAGCGGACCACATACCCCACGCCTAGGTGAATTTAAGAAAAGATCCGGTCGGCTTTCATGGAAATCTTTTTAGCGGAAGGGTGAACGACGCGGTTTTCAGACGTTTCGCCCAGGTCGAGGCGAGCACAACGCTCACGCGAGGTAAGGGGCGGGGTGGCGAGCTGCGGCCGTTCCGCCTATGGGATGACACACATGGACACGCATAAATCGCTGCGAAAGGGGGGAGGGCTCGTTTACCGCGAAAATATTTCGGGATCGGATTAAAAACATCGACGCGTCTCCCTCGACTCTGGGAGACCTGCTGCGGGAGAAAAACGATCCCTTCGCAGAAGTAATTCATGAATTAAAAACGGTTCCAAATTTTCGGAGGATTTATTCATACAAATTTAAGAGCCACCACCACAAACTGTGAGGTTTCGGGTACATAAAAAAAAGATAATGGCGGCTTAGAATTACTTGTTATGATGCTATTCCGGGGCGAAAAAAATAAACAAATGAATTTAGTCGTCTACTGTTTGAATGTGGAAAGGTATTGCTTTTTCGTAATAATAGGAGGAAATAAACATTCCTCCTATTATTACGAAAAAGCCATGCCTTTCCACGTTCAAACAGTGGACGACTAAATTCAGTTGTTATTATGCCAAACTGAAACGAATATATTTCATTAAAAAAAGAAAAAAAGTGGAATTTGTGAATAGAATCAAGCTGAGGCGACGAAAATCGAGACTATCAATTTGCTGATACCTAACTACATACATTTATGGTGTGGACCTTGCCATTGGTTCTAAATTTTTCCGTCTCATTATTTATAAATATAAATAAATGATATTTACCATATGAAAATAAATATGGATGGAGACCAAATATTACTGAATATTACTTGCCAATTCTTGTAAATTCAAGATCTACAATTGAATGCAAATATGTATGACCTTAAATTATATACATACGCCGAAAACGTCAGATACTACGAAAAGCAATTTCATTTTATTTCCACCAAAAGAAAATATCATGTGGCCTTTTATTGGGACAAAGAAGATGGGTTGACGGAGAATGAATGTGATTTCACAATTGGGTAAAATATTTGATACGGCCATTTTTGGCCTCGGTTTCCCTATTTTCTGGGAATTATGCCCGCTCTCACGCCAAAATGAGCTCCGTACGATCCTCACTTGAATTACTCATCGCGCCATTCGCGCCTGCATAAATGAGTACCCACATTAACTGGAGTGTAAATGTGGCGCAAGACACCCAGTAATTGAAGTATTGCATAATAAATGCCGCAACGGTTCCGGTTGGAAACTTGATGCCCTCTCTCTACACCGCCCTAAAACGTGAGCCTCAGGATGGGTTGGCATCTCGACGACGAGTTGCTCACTACCCTGGCGGATGCTGGAAATCAAAGACGTTAATTAAAGCGAATTCCAACAAATTTCACCTTTCGAGATAGGAAGGAAAAGGAGCTGAGGAGGAGGAGGTAGCTGGGTTGCACACCGAGGTCTGTGAAAAGGGAGGGCGGGGCAGTTGTAAAAATAAAAAATGACAAGGAAAGGAAGGGGGATGGGCTTAGAAAGGGAATGAAGATGGAGGGTTGCAGGTTTGTGGGGACAGGAGAGGGAGAGGAGGACAGAAGAAGGGAGGGATATCAGTGAATGAGTGGGAGTAGGGCGTGGAGCTCCGTAGGACAAAGGTGGAGCGAGCGGGCATTGTGGAAAAAGGTTATATCGTGAGATGCGTCGATATATTTCCCCCTATTTCTCTCTTTATCTCTTTCGACCCCACTCCCTCCCGCCGGCACTCGTGTTCCTCGGCCGTCTTCCATCTTGTGTCTCTTTCTCGACGTATCTCTCTCCCTCTCTTTCCCACTTCGTCTTTTCGCCCCTCAGCCTCCCGCCCGGTCCGTCACCCCCTAGGCGCCCACCAGGACAAACGAACGAACGGCGACACTCCCTCACACTCAGCCTTCCATTGTGTGTTTTATGCCCAGTTTTATGCGTGACCGGGATGTAAACGCGGGTGCAAATCTCCGTGGGGAGTAAGTTTTCTTTTCTTCCCCGTGATACAATATTCCTCCTAGTTTTTTTTCTCCGTCTCACATTCCGTCCCACTCGGACGAGGAAAATTATTGAGAATAAAATATTGCGCCAAAGGAAACAGTCCATTGTCTCCTGCATTGAAGAGGTTTTGTGGAAAACCATCATCTTGAAAAAAATCTATCAATGGACGAATAATTCAAACAAACTTCAACTGTAATGAGTAAAAGAGTTCATTTTTAATGAGGGAAGTCTCCGAGATAAGTATTTAGAGTCGTCGATAAGCATTTATAAATAATATTCCACCTCACTATCCATATTTCCATCACCGAGAAGTTCAAAATCAAATCAATCTATTTAGTTTATTTATTACTTATAATATTTGATACCTCATGCCCGAATTCAATGCTATGGGTGATCATCCTGTCGCATCACACACATATGACATGTATTACGCAGGCATAAATTGATAAGTTCCTTTTCTCTACCGTCCTTCCCAGCCCAAAAATCAGTTGAGTCCTGTTTAAAAGCCGGTTCGATTAAATGCAGTCCGAAGGTATCTTAAATGAAGACTCTGGGGAAACCTTACGGTAATGATTTTAAATTACCATGGTAAATTTCGTAGAACAACGAATAATATAAGGCCGAATTCCAACATATTTCTGTGCGTCTCCTCGGGAGGAAACCTCAAGTGTTTACAGCATAAATATTATAACTTATGATAGAATTGTAAAATAACGAAATTTTATTAACGAGACAGCTCGATTTTATAATAATATCAAATTGATATTCATAAATTTAGGAACATTAAAAATAATTAAAATACTCGCAACAATTAATAATATCAGTTGACAGCGAAGAGTCAAATTATGTTTTTAGTACGGATGGATCTTAAGGACAAGTTTAATCCTATTTTTGCGATTTTATCGAATTAAGAGTAACAAACGAAAACTAATCAGCGCATTTTTTCTAAGAAATTGTACTTGAACTGATGTTATGTCATTAATAACACTTTATATGATCTGCTTGGGCAAACACCAAAAGAAATGCTATGAACGAGTATCAGTTTAACATTTATCCACAATTTTCCATGCCATCAATAGAGAGGACCAATTTACACCTTGCTATTATATATGCATCCATAGCGTATTTAATACCTCTGACATATAAATGAGGCAGTGAGTAATTGTTTAGAATGTTAATTTCCTCTCCGTTGCCATTGGCTTTCCTATTCTCTCCTTGAATAATGACTCCCATAAACTAGAAAATTACTGATGTTTATGTCGTTAAATAACCTCCAATTAAACTATAATACATAATATAAACAACTCTCTCCCAAAAAAAAATATTCTTCCTCATTCGAAGGGAAAGAGAGAAATATCTGCTCAATGGTGAATATATATATATATATATATATATATATATATATATATATATATATATATATATATATATATATATATATTCACTTTCTTGGAAAAGCCACGAACGTGCACAATAAAATTCACTAAATAGTCATAGCAAACACAGAAACTAAGACATATAAAAGAGGGACTCACTAGTTCTCGAATTTTCGGTGGTGCAACCACCTTTCTTAAGAGGAATTAGGAAAAATCAATCAATAGAACAAAAATTAGGAGTTCTATTCCTAATTCCTCTTGCACCACCGAAAATTCAAGAGCTAGTGAGTCCCTCTTTTATATGTTTTAGTTTCTGTGTTTGCTATGACTATTTAGTGAATTATATATATATATATTCACTAACTAGTCGACACAACACAGAAACTAAAACATATAAAAGAGGGACTCACTGGTTCTCGAATTTTCGGTGGTGCAACCACCTTTCTCAAGAGGAATTAGGAACAGAACTGAACAGAGTTCTGTTCCTAATTATATATATATACAATATATATAAAATATTAAGTATATATATATATATATATATATATATATTCACCATTGAGCAGATATTTCTCTCTCTCCCTTCGAATGAGGAAGAATATTTTTTTATGTATATGTACCTATATACACGTACGTATACATACACCTTTCTCTCGGAACTACTGGATGGGGTCTTTCCAACCCTTCACTTTGATATAAGCCTCATATCTTGCCTTTTCATTTCACTTCACCTCAAGTAAAACCTTTTGTGGAACCATTATCTCCCTTTCACCAAAATTCCACCTTAAGAAATACGTCTTGAGAAGGGCGAATAATTCTCATTGACGTTCTTTATTAAAATTCTTTTCCTCTTGTTCACTCGTCTCGTCTTCTTTCCACCCCCCTTCCTTGTTGTCTCTTTTCTTCCATTTTCCCCCTCTTCCCATCTACGACATATCATCCCTTTGTCGTTCCTTCCCTGTAACCCTTTCCCTTCCTCTTTTCCCTCACAAATCCTATTAAATCCATTCTCCCATCATTCCTTCATGTCGCAGCATCCTTCTTCATTAGCTCTACTCTGCTACTACTAAGAAACTTTATTTTCGTCTCCTAACTTTCATTCCTACCAATTCATTTCTGTTTTTTTTTGTTTTTATAAGTATTGAAAATGTGTGCTTCTAATTTTCGTAATCGAAACATTCAACTCCTATGCTGTCTCTTTTGGTTTAGGTCCGCTGAAAGTGTCCATGCCACAAGAGATTACTTAAATAAAACCTGGATTTCCTATTAAGAATTCGGTTTTGAATAAAAACTGTGAATGTTCTTTATTTACGGGTGTGGAAATAACTTGATAACGTGTGCATTTCCCTCAATACGCTACGGAGATGAAGGAATCTCGCGGTCGCGTATCATTTCCTTCCTTTTCAATTCTTAGGATGTCTCCATCCTGCTGCCCATCTTTTGCGCCACCGTTGTTCGTTCCCTCCCCGCACGTCCTTCACTCTCCTCGGGGCGGGGGCACTTCTTGACATCAATTTCCTTATATTTGCATCCCGGTGACTTAAATTGTCGGGCTGAGAAAGTAAGTGAGACAAAGTCTGTCGTTCAAATGCTCCAGTCCCCGAGAAAGATCGTGGAAATGTTTTTGTGTTCTTCTGCCAGATGTTATTTAACCCCAATATAGCATTCCATCCTGGTCTTACGTGGGTATTCTTAAAGAATTTCAATATTTCTCTAGAGAATGTTCCGCCCCCTGTTAAAAATGCCGTAAGGAATTGAGAACTTCTCTCGTTTAGGGGAATTCTTCCATCATTGGAATTCTTTTGCATTGGTTTAGCTATTGCTAGTTTAATAGATTACAGAGATAATAATAGTACTATCAACGCATCAAATTGATGATCTTTTGATCTTCACTAACCGGTGTCATCTAACATCTTGAATGCTTGTTTTTGGAGTTG
>CM073769.1:57684889-57824582 GCA_037158775.1 Hetaerina titia | reverse complement strand
CTCTCCTATTATTACGAAAAAGCCATGCCTTTCCACATTCAAACAGTAGACGACTAAATTCAGTTGTTATTATGCCAAACTGAAACGAATATATTTCATTAAAAAAAGAAAAAAAGTGGAATTTGTGAATAGAATCAAGCTGAGGCGACGAAAATCGAGACTATCAATTTGCTGATACCTAACTACATACATTTATGGTGTGGACCTTGCCATTGGTTCTAAATTTTTCCGTCTCATTATTTATAAATATAAATAAATGATATTTACCATATGAAAATAAATATGGATGGAGACCAAATATTACTGAATATTACTTGCCAATTCTTGTAAATTCAAGATCTACAATTGAATGCAAATATGTATGACCTTAAATTATATACATACGCCGAAAACGTCAGATACTACGAAAAGCAATTTCATTTTATTTCCACCAAAAGAAAATATCATGTGGCCTTTTATTGGGACAAAGAAGATGGGTTGACGGAGAATGAATGTGATTTCACAATTGGGTAAAATATTTGATACGGCCATTTTTGGCCTCGGTTTCCCTATTTTCTGGGAATTATGCCCGCTCTCACGCCAAAATGAGCTCCGTACGATCCTCACTTGAATTACTCATCGCGCCATTCGCGCCTGCATAAATGAGTACCCACATTAACTGGAGTGTAAATGTGGCGCAAGACACCCAGTAATTGAAGTATTGCATAATAAATGCCGCAACGGTTCCGGTTGGAAACTTGATGCCCTCTCTCTACACCGCCCTAAAACGTGAGCCTCAGGATGGGTTGGCATCTCGACGACGAGTTGCTCACTACCCTGGCGGATGCTGGAAATCAAAGACGTTAATTAAAGCGAATTCCAACAAATTTCACCTTTCGAGATAGGAAGGAAAAGGAGCTGAGGAGGAGGAGGTAGCTGGGTTGCACACCGAGGTCTGTGAAAAGGGAGGGCGGGGCAGTTGTAAAAATAAAAAATGACAAGGAAAGGAAGGGGGATGGGCTTAGAAAGGGAATGAAGATGGAGGGTTGCAGGTTTGTGGGGACAGGAGAGGGAGAGGAGGACAGAAGAAGGGAGGGATATCAGTGAATGAGTGGGAGTAGGGCGTGGAGCTCCGTAGGACAAAGGTGGAGCGAGCGGGCATTGTGGAAAAAGGTTATATCGTGAGATGCGTCGATATATTTCCCCCTATTTCTCTCTTTATCTCTTTCGACCCCACTCCCTCCCGCCGGCACTCGTGTTCCTCGGCCGTCTTCCATCTTGTGTCTCTTTCTCGACGTATCTCTCTCCCTCTCTTTCCCACTTCGTCTTTTCGCCCCTCAGCCTCCCGCCCGGTCCGTCACCCCCTAGGCGCCCACCAGGACAAACGAACGAACGGCGACACTCCCTCACACTCAGCCTTCCATTGTGTGTTTTATGCCCAGTTTTATGCGTGACCGGGATGTAAACGCGGGTGCAAATCTCCGTGGGGAGTAAGTTTTCTTTTCTTCCCCGTGATACAATATTCCTCCTAGTTTTTTTTCTCCGTCTCACATTCCGTCCCACTCGGACGAGGAAAATTATTGAGAATAAAATATTGCGCCAAAGGAAACAGTCCATTGTCTCCTGCATTGAAGAGGTTTTGTGGAAAACCATCATCTTGAAAAAAATCTATCAATGGACGAATAATTCAAACAAACTTCAACTGTAATGAGTAAAAGAGTTCATTTTTAATGAGGGAAGTCTCCGAGATAAGTATTTAGAGTCGTCGATAAGCATTTATAAATAATATTCCACCTCACTATCCATATTTCCATCACCGAGAAGTTCAAAATCAAATCAATCTATTTAGTTTATTTATTACTTATAATATTTGATACCTCATGCCCGAATTCAATGCTATGGGTGATCATCCTGTCGCATCACACACATATGACATGTATTACGCAGGCATAAATTGATAAGTTCCTTTTCTCTACCGTCCTTCCCAGCCCAAAAATCAGTTGAGTCCTGTTTAAAAGCCGGTTCGATTAAATGCAGTCCGAAGGTATCTTAAATGAAGACTCTGGGGAAACCTTACGGTAATGATTTTAAATTACCATGGTAAATTTCGTAGAACAACGAATAATATAAGGCCGAATTCCAACATATTTCTGTGCGTCTCCTCGGGAGGAAACCTCAAGTGTTTACAGCATAAATATTATAACTTATGATAGAATTGTAAAATAACGAAATTTTATTAACGAGACAGCTCGATTTTATAATAATATCAAATTGATATTCATAAATTTAGGAACATTAAAAATAATTAAAATACTCGCAACAATTAATAATATCAGTTGACAGCGAAGAGTCAAATTATGTTTTTAGTACGGATGGATCTTAAGGACAAGTTTAATCCTATTTTTGCGATTTTATCGAATTAAGAGTAACAAACGAAAACTAATCAGCGCATTTTTTCTAAGAAATTGTACTTGAACTGATGTTATGTCATTAATAACACTTTATATGATCTGCTTGGGCAAACACCAAAAGAAATGCTATGAACGAGTATCAGTTTAACATTTATCCACAATTTTCCATGCCATCAATAGAGAGGACCAATTTACACCTTGCTATTATATATGCATCCATAGCGTATTTAATACCTCTGACATATAAATGAGGCAGTGAGTAATTGTTTAGAATGTTAATTTCCTCTCCGTTGCCATTGGCTTTCCTATTCTCTCCTTGAATAATGACTCCCATAAACTAGAAAATTACTGATGTTTATGTCGTTAAATAACCTCCAATTAAACTATAATACATAATATAAACAACTCTCTCCCAAAAAAAAATATTCTTCCTCATTCGAAGGGAAAGAGAGAAATATCTGCTCAATGGTGAATATATATATATATATATATATATATATATATATATATATATATATATATATATATATATATATATATATTCACTTTCTTGGAAAAGCCACGAACGTGCACAATAAAATTCACTAAATAGTCATAGCAAACACAGAAACTAAGACATATAAAAGAGGGACTCACTAGTTCTCGAATTTTCGGTGGTGCAACCACCTTTCTTAAGAGGAATTAGGAAAAATCAATCAATAGAACAAAAATTAGGAGTTCTATTCCTAATTCCTCTTGCACCACCGAAAATTCAAGAGCTAGTGAGTCCCTCTTTTATATGTTTTAGTTTCTGTGTTTGCTATGACTATTTAGTGAATTATATATATATATATTCACTAACTAGTCGACACAACACAGAAACTAAAACATATAAAAGAGGGACTCACTGGTTCTCGAATTTTCGGTGGTGCAACCACCTTTCTCAAGAGGAATTAGGAACAGAACTGAACAGAGTTCTGTTCCTAATTATATATATATACAATATATATAAAATATTAAGTATATATATATATATATATATATATATATTCACCATTGAGCAGATATTTCTCTCTCTCCCTTCGAATGAGGAAGAATATTTTTTTATGTATATGTACCTATATACACGTACGTATACATACACCTTTCTCTCGGAACTACTGGATGGGGTCTTTCCAACCCTTCACTTTGATATAAGCCTCATATCTTGCCTTTTCATTTCACTTCACCTCAAGTAAAACCTTTTGTGGAACCATTATCTCCCTTTCACCAAAATTCCACCTTAAGAAATACGTCTTGAGAAGGGCGAATAATTCTCATTGACGTTCTTTATTAAAATTCTTTTCCTCTTGTTCACTCGTCTCGTCTTCTTTCCACCCCCCTTCCTTGTTGTCTCTTTTCTTCCATTTTCCCCCTCTTCCCATCTACGACATATCATCCCTTTGTCGTTCCTTCCCTGTAACCCTTTCCCTTCCTCTTTTCCCTCACAAATCCTATTAAATCCATTCTCCCATCATTCCTTCATGTCGCAGCATCCTTCTTCATTAGCTCTACTCTGCTACTACTAAGAAACTTTATTTTCGTCTCCTAACTTTCATTCCTACCAATTCATTTCTGTTTTTTTTTGTTTTTATAAGTATTGAAAATGTGTGCTTCTAATTTTCGTAATCGAAACATTCAACTCCTATGCTGTCTCTTTTGGTTTAGGTCCGCTGAAAGTGTCCATGCCACAAGAGATTACTTAAATAAAACCTGGATTTCCTATTAAGAATTCGGTTTTGAATAAAAACTGTGAATGTTCTTTATTTACGGGTGTGGAAATAACTTGATAACGTGTGCATTTCCCTCAATACGCTACGGAGATGAAGGAATCTCGCGGTCGCGTATCATTTCCTTCCTTTTCAATTCTTAGGATGTCTCCATCCTGCTGCCCATCTTTTGCGCCACCGTTGTTCGTTCCCTCCCCGCACGTCCTTCACTCTCCTCGGGGCGGGGGCACTTCTTGACATCAATTTCCTTATATTTGCATCCCGGTGACTTAAATTGTCGGGCTGAGAAAGTAAGTGAGACAAAGTCTGTCGTTCAAATGCTCCAGTCCCCGAGAAAGATCGTGGAAATGTTTTTGTGTTCTTCTGCCAGATGTTATTTAACCCCAATATAGCATTCCATCCTGGTCTTACGTGGGTATTCTTAAAGAATTTCAATATTTCTCTAGAGAATGTTCCGCCCCCTGTTAAAAATGCCGTAAGGAATTGAGAACTTCTCTCGTTTAGGGGAATTCTTCCATCATTGGAATTCTTTTGCATTGGTTTAGCTATTGCTAGTTTAATAGATTACAGAGATAATAATAGTACTATCAACGCATCAAATTGATGATCTTTTGATCTTCACTAACCGGTGTCATCTAACATCTTGAATGCTTGTTTTTGGAGTTGCCATAATTTTAATATTCACGGCCTGCGCTTTGTGGTATCAGCATAATTTTCTTTACTAAGACAAAGATTGAATCATGTTTGAGGAAATTTACCAACCAATGCCCGCCTTGGCTAATTCGCTGCTATTGTGGATGAATTTGGAGTGATGGTGTGATGCATGATTCTCTTCCAGACCTTCTAATAAAAGTTGAAATTCATTATAATACCACTCAAACCGAATCACAGATTAAGTTTTCTCTTATTGTATAAATATTGATGATGTAGGTAAAATTGACGGGTTTTATAGGTTTGGCGAAACCTGAGGGGTTTGATGAAAGGTCAAGGGGAAATGAAGGGTGATCTCTGGACTATAATACGTGCACTTATATCAGATCTTATTAGATTGCGTAAAAAAATCATATAAAATATTTATATTAAATTCTATTTATTCTATGTTAGTGAGAAATGCATTTTCAGACATGGACGATGACTAGATATATGGTCATTTGACCATCGTATTCAGTTTCGTACAGGTCATTCAGATTACAGCATAAAAATGAGAATAAAGAATTGAAAGTAAAAAGAGAGGGAGTAATAATTAGAGCTAGTAACAAAAAATATTTGATACTGGAGCAATTACCAAATTTTGCATAAGTTGAATTAAATGAATGATATACTTAAAACAACAAAAATATAACCAGTTATTGCCATTAAAATATTTTATGAAGAAATATATTGAATTATTTTGCGTTATTTAGTGTTCTTAAATACACTAATACGAGTTATTTAATTGCGTTAAGTATGGATAAATGAGTAGCACTGAAGGTTATGTATCATGTGCGGTAACAAAACTGTAATATTGCAAAAAATGCACCGAGTGTTCCGACAACTGAGTTTTCCGTTTCAGTTCCGGAATAATTCCAAACAGATACTATTTTAAAAATCTTATTTTAACCCACTTATTATTCCGAGCAATTGTTTGTATGCTCTCTTAAATACATATTTGTACATTTAAGTAAATCTTAGCCATCTTGAAAAGATACAAATTAAAAAGAACGATCCTTATCAGTATGTTTATAATATTTTAACTTGAGTTAAACCCGATCATTCAGCTGCTAACTTATCTGTTTGTTTCATCTAGTCCATTATTCAATTCTTTAATAAGAGAAAATTACGGCAATTCTGGAAAATGAATCAACTATTATTTCTTTCATCGGTTCGGAGTGACCTTTTCAACCACATCTACTGGGTTGCCAAAAGGTGAGACTCTCAGAGGCAAATGACTTTTCATGAAGTTGCTCTGGAATCCTTAGATGAAGCATTGCTACGGGTGTGGACCGCGTTTGAGCGTAAGCATAGACCATAAAGCTTATGTGAGCCTACGAATGTGTGCGGGAAAACATTAATTGGAAGTTAGGAATGCATACATATAAGGAAACAGAAGAAAACCGTTCTTAGGTAGAAAACCCAAACATCCACCATACTGGACGGTTGCGTCCATCTGGACACGTGGCGGAATCACTTACTACATAATACATCATGTAAGAGTCGACGGTATAACTCTCTACATATCAATCAACTAAATTCCGGGAGCTTGTTGATTGGAACGTCACCGCCAGCAGCAGTTATCAATCTGGAGATTAGTTTGCGTAGCTCTCAACTTCGCTTCCCTTCTCTGATAGCCCCTTCATTTCTTCGAACTCCCTCCTGCATTCACATTTCTCATTTATCTGCCTGACCCATTCCATTCTTGGCCTCCATTTTTAGTCTTTCCCATCTATTCTTCCTTTTATTACTACCCCGAAGACATTGTCATGACAAGGAGTAGGATCAGTGAGATTGATATTTCTCCGAGGTGTTTTCAATGTAGTCATTTATTTCCGTCGGAATATTTCCTCGTTGCTTACGTATTCCCTGTGTCAATTTAATCTCCATCATCCTTCTGAAAATCAGTATTTTCATTGGTTCTAACTTTCTCTTTTATACTCTCATCATTGTTTATAAGTCACCATGATCTGGAGGTATGCTTTAAAAATGTAACTTAAAATTAATCCTTTATTTTTTAGTAATGTCAATTTAAGTTCAGTCAAGTAGAGTAAATGTAAAATTTTTAAGGAAAATACAAAGATGATGGAATACGCAACCTAAACTAGGAAAAAATTTGCCATTATTTTGGTTTCCTTCGTGTAGGGATCGCACTGATTACTGATGTTCATTCTTTGTACTGTAATAACGTTTTTCTTACGTTTAACATATGAAACAGTCCTGCTCTAGTCAATTTTATCATAAAAAATTACCTTACCCATAAGAAATCTGAAAAAAATTTATGATAGTAAAGTCATTTGCACATTCCTCTCTAAAGGCATTCCCAAGGTAAAAGACGCTTCTATTGGCTTTATTTCCTTTAAGCCAATTGGATCTTCGTCTAGAACTTTGCCAAGGGCTTAGCTATCCTTAGCTATCCTTCCGTAATTAATCATCGCAAAAAATTTGATAGACATGTTCAATGAGTCTCATTTTGTTAACTTTTTCTAGTTATGTACCCTCTCCTCCTTGGGTGCAAGGAAAATCAAGCTTTTCTGGAAATCCAAATGATTTTTTCCACCTTAATAAATGCCACGGACGAATTTGTTTAATCTGTTCAGAGCATTCTTTCCTTCACGATTTAATACTCCTGAGGGGATTACCGTAAGTTCTGGTACCTAGCTGCGCGCAAATCCTTCACTGCAGTATCATACTCTGATCTCCTTATAACATTATCATATTCTTTTAATCCCTCACAATTGCGATGTTCTTCAGGTATCCATTCAACCCATCACATTTTATATTTAGTTTTTTCTATTGTATTCTGAAGAAAAATAATTTTGAACGTTATTTTCTGAAATGAATTTATTAAATTATGTGGAGTACGCGTGCGTTAAATTTTCCATGCAAAGATTTACCATTTAAGCCTTTACGTGACTTTTTAACCGATTATTTCTCATTTTATCTTTGTTTTACGACAAATTGAAATTATGTTCATTATTTATCTGCTTACCCTTAAGCCGTTCTGTCATTTTGTATTTCACTTATTTCTATATTAGGTCCAACACTCTCCCTATGATCACTGGAACTGAATATCGGATAAAACAATCGTACGGCATTATTAATATATCAATCCATGAATGACCATTCGTCAATCGCGGTTAATAAACCTATCCAGCTATGGTAAAACGGATTTCAATTAATATTTTGCCTTGTAATTGTTTCAAATGTGGTTTTTGTTGAGCGCACAAACAATCACCATAGTAAAATATCAAGTCGATCAAACGGCGAACTAATTAAAAAAAAAATCATCCCTGGGTCCGGAGATGCAATAAAACTTTCGAGGAAATGAGTTTTACATTTGGAATGAATAAAATTAACGCGTCCGAGGTGTTTCCTTGTGAACTCATTTTGACGCCATTTCCGTTCAGGTAATGATCAGATACGCACGAAATAAACGGGGAACTTGAACAAAGAGTGGTGGGGACAGAGTGGGACAAGGATAAAAAATTTTAAGGGAGAGATGGGAGAACATTAAATGGAAGGGAAATATGTGAATTGCAGCTACCATTCGAGATTTTCGGTCGTGGAATTGCTTCATCTGTTTGCTTTGTCTCCCGCGCCCATGCCCTTCTCTAGTCCTATTATCACCTCCTCCCTTCCCCGCCCCCTCTCTCTCCTCCTCCGTTTGACTTTAAAATCTCGGCCGTTTCTTTTTATCCGTTTATACAAATGCCTCGCTACGAGACGGGGAAGGTAAAAATACACAGTTTGCCATGGTAATGGGATTAAATATTCCGGGGAGGAGCTTGGGGCTGCGGTCTCGCTGGGCTCTCGACTGCTGTGGGCGGAAAGGCTGCTGCCGGGGACGAGACGAAGTTGCGCGTGGTTGAACCCTCATCTCAAAAGTAAGCATTGAAATGACCCAAGCAAAATTAATCACCGCATCATGAGCTCACATTAAGCCATAACTCATCGTCTAACCAAAGTGCTATTTGCATAATATTTCATTAAGCAGGTAATGTTTTGAAGGTTCATTTTCAGCCAGTGCTTGGTCACAAATGACTTTGTGCTTCTCGGAGAGTCTAAAAAAAACGCGTTTAAATAAAATAGTGACTCTTTCAAAATTAACACAGGATATGGTTCCTTATTATCAACAACTATTTTTACTTCATTATAATCAATTAACCTGATTGAGATGTTTGTTGACTTAGAATAAAATGGCAATATCCATAAGACACGTAAAAAGAGTAGTAAGTGTTACTAAAAGTAAAAGTAAAAGAGAAACTTTATTTTTGTGCTATATGACATAGTTAAAATACCATAAAAAGCATTCTTGTGGTTTTTATGGTATCATGGCTCTACCATTTACATAAAAATTAGTTCTCGTGTTATTAATTGCTTATAAATGTGAAAGCGCTATAATAAAGCAAAAGAAAATAAAATTTAAATGTGCAAGTAGCCATAGGCAATTAACACATTAATTAATTATAGAAACAACATTTTAATTAAGTAGTAATGCTGTATAATTAATGATAACCAACGAGGAGTTCATCTGATAACGGAATGTATTTGTTTTTATAGCAAATTTCTTATATTAAATAATATTTCTACAATTTCTATTAGTTTGAACGGTTTTGGAGTACATTTAACAAACACGAAAAACCGCCAAATAGCGCACACATATTCATTCACATAGATATACAACTATTATGATTACAGCGCTATATAGTATTCCACAAAAGTCTCAAAGTTCGGAATATTTAAATCAATCAAAGGAGCGAGATGGAGTTTACACATACTATATACATGAACGTGTGTGTTTGTCTTAATGAAAGGTCTTAAGGAAAAGATTTCCAGTCAGTACACCGTCCTTGGGATGATGGAACGTTAATCTGTGACCGCCACACGGCTTTGTTACGAGAAGGTTAATACACCCTTTGGTTTCTCTCCGCAGTTCCTCCATCCACGAATTACTATCTCTCCCTAATTACCCAACTATCCTAAATGGCGCAAATGACTTCAGCAGTCGCCGGATTCTCGATATAACTGCTTAACACAGCCCACACGGAGCCCAGCGTCTTCTGACGAAACTATAACCCGCACTCTCTCGTTTTTAATTAAGTTCAACGCCGAGACGCGGCAGCAATGTTGTTGATCTAATGTGTTCAAACTACTTCGAAGGTAAACAAGGGATATGTTCCTGTTGACGACCGCCATTCCTCCTCCTGCTTCCCGCCAGCCCGATACAATTTGGCACGTCATTTATCACCCGCGCGTCCGCCGCCGACCCTCTTCCTCCTCCTCGCCCTTGCTAGCCCTTTCACTTGTCCTCCGGCCGCGGCGGCGATATCAACTGCCTGCCCGCCCGCCTCCCGTTCGCCTAAGCACCGCAGTCTCTCTCCCTTCCCTTCCATCATACAAGCACACACACGTATATAACCTTGGCGCACATGTCAGCCAGTCAAACCGTCATGCATAGACTGAAAAACACCTCCCCCGAGTCCTCAGGAGAATACATTTCTATTCTTCTTTCTCTCTCTCTCCTTTTTCTTTACCTTTCAAGAAAGCAAAAGAAAAGCCTCTCCCTTCATCTGTAGACATCGTCTCGGTTTTTTTTCGAGGCTGTCCTCGAGGGCGCGAGAGAACGCGAGTGATCCATACAGCCCCCACTATTTCACGCACCTACCCCTCGCCACCCTCCCCGATCCAGAAAAAGCGATCCACCCCCTCGACTCCACCCCCACCATCGCTGGGTGATGTTCTCGTCCTACCGCCCCCTGGGGACGCTTATCACTAGCATGAAAGGTCCGGGATCCGCGCGCGTACCCTTCTCTTTCCTTCCCTCGTCGGTCCAACCCCCCCCTCACCACACCGTCCTCACTTCGAGGTGTGTGGGAGGGGTGTTCGTGACCTCTTCTCCCCCTGTCTCCGCCTCCACGGTTCTCCCGGGTTTTAACACCGCCCCTCACGCTTGTCTCGCGCCTGGTCTTCCTCCTCCCTCGTTCCCTCCCCGCACCTTCTCCCTCAACACCGACGACGGTCTTCCCCCTCGCCCCCATAACATACCACCACTCTCTTCCTCCCACTCCTATCACACCGAAATAGACCTTGGCGACACTCCGACCCCGAGGCTCGTAATGCCTATGCCATTTTAGTTGGGCCAGAGGCAATGAATGGGTCTTTCGCGGAGGGAAAAGAAAACTTCCTCATAAAAAAGGAAAATTAGCATATGATTTTCAAATTCCGGGTTAGAATCTTACACCTCCGCTCGTGTAAGTTTGCGAAAATGAGTGATTTCCAGTAAACTTAAAGTTTTTGATATAACCATGGATTGTTTCAACTTTCGAAAAAAATACATCCCTCGAGAAAAGCTAATAAAAGTTGGAGATGAACGAGTTCACTTTTATAAATATTCATTAGCGACAGCCTTTTTGTTTACGGTAGGTTTTTTAGGGACCTGAAACTACACGCTACGGTATCCCTAAACACCAACTTTCAAGATGGACTTTCACATATAACAAATAACAATGTATCATTATTCCGCTTAGAATGCCTTCCACTTCCCTTAATTTAATCGAAAATGCTTTTCCTGTTCTTACCTCTACCTTGCTTTCGCAACATACAAGTTGTACTCCCTCCTCTATAACCGTTTTCAGAATTCCATTTTATCTCAATTTTTCCTGCATCCATTTGTCCTACCTTTGGAAACCGCGACAATTCTAGATTCCAAAAGAGTCAAACAAATTGAATTAAACCTGTAAATATTTGTAAGATATGGTTCACATCCAGATGTGGTTGATTGGAAGGCATTGAAAACTGAAGAATACAGGGAAGCCATATAGCTATAAGTGACGTCGACTGTAGAACCGATCGCTATGAGGGAACATTTTTCCCTCTCACAATTTTACATCACAGCAATAGGAAACATTATTTATGAGAGATTGATTAGATTGGACCATCCTATGGATATAAAAAATTTCAAGGGAGATGGCGTCAACAGTTTCAGGGAATTTTTATGAATCCTGATTGCGTAAATAAAACGTACCTAAGCAACGCATTCCAGCGGTTAGGATGTCAGCTGCCGAAGTTTTGATGACTAGCTCCGCCATCATCTTCAGGGTGTTAATGTAATATGGTTGAATCCATCAACGCTCTTAGAATGATTGCAGAGTTAGTCATCGTAACTTTGGTTGCTGACACCTTGACCTGGTGTAAAATCCACGAAGACTTCACACTATAATCATATAATTTGCGTAAATTTCCCTGTTTTGTTATGGCAAAACCTACGGAAGAATGAGTATACGGCACTATAATTATTCCTCCTGTGTCGTTGTTGGCCTATTTGCACTTTTCAAACCATCGATTGCTTATATAATTCTCTTACTCTCATTATTTCCCAAGTTAACCCACCCTCATCCCTGCGGTAGTAATTAATAACGAATAACACTTACGTCCGTTAGACTCAGCGGTCATGTGAACGGACATCGAGTTGGTGTTATGCAACATTGCTCAACGATATCAATTCCGGTTCGTTTTATCGTACGTTGTTCTTTTTCACCCTTTGAACAATTATTATGCATTCATATACAGATTCAATAATATCGTAATGTTTGAAATTGGACGTTGTAGTGATGCGTTTGCAAATTAAATGACTTTCCATAAAGAAATCCAAGGTTCATTCACAAGAGTTAAAGGACCTATCTCTCTCTCTCTCTCAAATTAGCCTTTGCGTGCAGAACCCTTCATTTGCATGCAATTTCATTTGATGGGCTGGCCAATTAAGGATCTCCTGCGACGATATTTACTAAAAATAGGAACATGCAGAAGTCTGGATTAACATCCAACTTTCTTCTACTATTAATTTTTTTCGATATTTCCATCTTTCTCAGAAGACAATCTGTCTCTTCATGTTATTGCCTCCTTAAATAGTATGGATTAGGCTACCCAGTAATTCATGATAATATTTGCAAATTTATGCGCTATTATAAAACTAATATCTTAATGTTCAGAGGAACCAAAATTAAAGTATAAAAAAATATCTTTATTCCATTATCACATACGCCGTTATTGAAATTTGTCTTTTTGACAATTTATCGTTCATTTATATTTTCATCTAAAAAATGTGTAAATGGTGTATCCATCCTAAACTAATTAATAAACCTTTTCCGTGAATTTATGGTGGCACGAGTTAAAATACTTTATTTTCCGTCATATAAATCTTTCGACTGTACAATTTTCACAATATTCCATCACGATATTCCGAAATGGAGCTATTTTCATTTATTAATTAAAACTATTAGTATGAAGCGCATAAAATCAATATATTTGTTTTAATTCTTTCCAATCAAATGTTTACAATCAAAGATTAATCAGTAAAAATATGTTTTCGCAATATATAATTTTCAGAGTCGGACATTGCTAATACAAATATCTATTCAAAATGTTAACATTTTTATGGAAAGCCTCTGTCTTTTCATCAAGACTGCGTTTAAAAAAACTATGCCACTTAGCTGATCAAACCAAGGGGCTCATGTTAGCAAAAGATGCTCTCTAACTCGAAATTTCAAACCTTCGAATACTACTACTCTATACCTGCTCCGAAACAATATACTGTTTCAAACTTGGTGGTTCTCGAAGTTTTTCCGAACTCCAGGCCAATATTAGCCAACTTGTTCGACTTGAGAGTCACTACTTTCTGTAGGCCGATGAACTCATAAGGAGTCATCACCTAACTAGGCAAATAAATCCCTACTATGACACAGGTTCCTATTCTATAAAACAAATTTAATTAACTTTCATAAGAAGCGAAGCCCAGAAATTTACGTGGGAAAAATTTCGAGGCCGCTGTCCTCCCTTGTTAATTATTGCGTCCAATTCCTCTAACAGGTCCCCCTCTCTAGGAGGACAACTGATTATTAAAGTGACTTCAAGTACTGCAATAATTTTCCACATTTATCCTCAGTCCTATCTTCTAGTTAATTTTCCTAGTCATCTTGTTTCCCCTACATTTCTTATCCGAGACTTACCATACTTGACCCATATTTAATACATGACCTTTGGACTCGAAATCTAATGATCGATTAAAAATTAAATTGCACATAAAAATTGGAGCATTGTTAACATAAAATTTAAAAAAATATGCAGATAATGAAATTGACCCATAGTATTAATTACCCCGAGTAAAGACGATCGGGGTTCGCAGAAACTAAGAAGAGAATTCGAGAGAGCCGTGGCAGACCTGAGACATAACAAGGCTCCAGGAGTTGACAAAATAAACGAAGAAATATTCAAGGTACTCGGAGTCAAAGCAAAGGATGCCCTATATTAAATTACACAGGCCAACAGTGGTTTTGGTGCCGGAGCTTTTAATGTTGATTTAAAGAACAATTGGGGTGCTGAATCCAATTATGACACTAGTTTTTTCCTATCAGCTATAGTTTTCAAGATATAGATATGTTGTTACTTATGTAAAAAAATCTTCTACATGATGATATGGGAATATTATATTAATAATAAAACCCACTAAATATAAAGACTTGATTTATTTCTAGGGCTGTTAAATCACCCACAAACACAACAGAATTTTACAATACAATTGAACACAAATACTAAAATTTCATACTGTAATAAAACAAATTGAAAAGAAAAAAATACATAAAAACATCACTCAACACATCGGAAGCTTCTTTTGCGCGATTTTCTTGAGTGCACTTTGTTCAAACAGTCTTGTTTTAAGCACCAGCAGTAACCTGCCATCATATGGTTATCCCATCTTCCTTGGTAGCGAGCTTCCATTGTTTTTATATCCTGGTGAAATCTTTCACCTTGTTCTTCACTTGTGTCTCCTAAATTTCCAAGAAAATTGTCGAAGTGGCTGTGTAGGTAGTGAACTTTTGTGCTCATATTACATCCAAGTGATTTGAAGTTACTGAGCATAATGTTTACCAGCTCAATATAATTTTCATTTTTGTGATTTCCTAGAAAATTTTTATGACCTCAACAAATGACATCCAACTAATTTTTTCAAACTCATTCATTAACTCGACAAAAGCAGGATCCTTTGTAAGTTGTCTGATTTGTGGCCCCTCAAAAATACCAGCTTAAAGTTTTTCAATACTTATATGGGGCAACTTAGTCTTAATTAGCCGAAGCATGGTCCATCCTTGTCAAGAGCCTTTACAAATGCTTCATTAGGCCTAGTTTAATATGTTGAGGCGGTAAGATGATTTTCTCTCTTTCAACTAAAGATTCAGCAATGATGTTTTCTTTCCCAACAACCAAGTTTTCTCTCTTAGGCCACTCCTTCTTAATCCAGTGGTTTTGTCTGTCCTTGCTATCCCAGAGGCACAGGAAACAAAGATATTTTGTGTAGCCACTTTGCTGCCCAAGAAGAATGTTCACCATATTTAAATCTACACAAATCACCCAGCGATGTTCCTGGTATTTTATCTTCTGTAAGACCAATGCTATTGTATCGTATTCTTCTTTCATTTTAGCTGAATGAGCGATTGGTATTGCGCCAAACCTGTTACCATTGTGAAGAAGTACACATTTTAAACTACGCTTGGAGCTATCAATAAACAAACGCCAATCACTAGCATCATATTGTGATAGTAGTCCCATTTTTTCCAAAAGACCCTTAACGTCTAAACAAAATGTAAGATTGTCTTCTTGAGTAAAGAAGGGTAGCATATCCTTTTCCCTTGTGCGATAAAAATTTATTTTTGTACCGGTACCGGTACCCTACCGTATTTTTGTACCGGTACCGTATTTTGGTTTTTTAATCTCATTGGCCTACAATATAGAAATATACATAAAGCTTATTGACAGTTTATTGAAAATAAAAGGAACACCGCAGAGTGGTTATAAATTAGTGTACTTATAGATTTATTTAACTTTGAAAATTATTTTCCGGAATATATCAAATATTAAAACAACTAATCGTAAGATGTGCCATATCTAAAAAAGTAGAGCTGTTAAATAAAAACATATTTCATATTTGGATTCAGCTCTATAAATATAGTTAAAATCATCACAAAGATTCCCGGCACCAAAAAAAATTTTTTCGTAGGCCTGTGTTATCAAAGACAGCTACGACCGCGGAAAGATACCAGAAGACTTCGAAAAATATCATTTCAATACCGAAGAAACCGAAAACAGATAAATCCGAAGAACATAGAACATTGACCCTGGTGACTCGCGCAACAAAATTCCTCACTCAGATTATTCGCCGAAGAATAGAAGCATTGATAGAAGAAAATCTCTCAGAAAACCAATTCGGATTCAGGAAAAATGCGAGAAGCGAGAGAGGCAATTCTCAACTTGAGAGTTCTGGCAGAAACAAATGAGACACCTAAATAAGCCATTATACTTACGTGGCATTCGCGGACTTGGAGAAAGCCTTCGACAACGTCGAATGGAACAAGATGTTCAAGATTCTAGAAACGCTTGGATTGGACTACAACGACAGAGATCCGTAACCTCTACAAGAATCAGGTTACGAAAATGCAAACGAAAAATGGAAGAAAAATAAAAGCCAAAATAAAGGATTAAGACTAGGATTTAACTTCTCGCCAGCTATATTCATATATAGCCAGCTATATTTGTATACCAGGGAGAAGGACTAAAAGAAACAAGAATTGGGTATCAAAGGAATCAAGGTGAATGGAGAAGTAATCAACATGATCCGTTTTTGCAGATGACATCGCAGTCGGAAATGTGAAAAGACCTACAAGCACCTCCAAGTGCTATGGATCAAGTACTGGGGGAATATAACATAAAGATCAACAAGAAGTAATGTAAAATCGTTCTGTGCGGAATAGAGAAGATTAATGTAGATATCACAATTCGAGGAGTGAAACTAGATCAAGTGGAATCCTTCATCTACCTGGGCAGCAGCATAACATGAGATGGAAAAAGTCAAGAAACATCAAGCGAAGAAGAGCCCAAGCTAAGAGCGCATTCATGAAGGAGAGGCCATTAATATGTTCAAAGAGCCTAAAGCTGGAAGCAAGGACGTAATTCGTCAAGACTTGCGTGTGGAGAATGATGCTCTATGGTTCCGAGACTTTGAACGTTGGAAAAGTGGACCATCGAAGAATAGAATCTTTTGAAACATGGTGCTGCAGGAGAATGCTGAAGATTAAATGGACAGCCAAAAATAATAAATGAGGAAATACGAGAACGAGTTGGTATATAGAAGAGCAGAAGAGGATAGAACCATATGGAGAACTGCACGGTAAAGAAGAAATAGATGGTTTGGACACGCATTGAGGCACAATGGAATTGATTAGGAATATAATAGAAGAGAAGAGTCCACGAGATAGACCAAGAGACATGTGCACAGGACAATTTAAGAAAGACGTAAAACAGAGAAGTTGTCAAGGATTGAGGGAATTGACATTAAATAAAGTAGAATTGAGGGCTTCCAATCCTAGGATTGAAATACTGATGATGAATATGAATTGACAGATAATATTGATTGAGAATTGTTTGAGTTTTAGGTACCTATGATATTGGTCCGGAATGATTTTGGAAGCTAATACCTAAATTATCTAGCGATCAAATATGAAAAATGGCTTTCTCATCTCCTAACTCGTCGGTTCCTGGCTGAGGGAGTCGGAGCGGTTTTTACGGGCCTACCGTTTGTTCTATTTACTACACCCCATCTTCTCTCTATTCTTTAATCTCCCTCCTGCCACCCATTGCGCTTCCAGAGATAGACAATTGGGCAGAACGGTGTAGGGCTTTGCAAAGCGCGTTTAATTAAAAAGCAATAACTTAACCTCTTCTCATTGTTAAGAGACGGGATAGGATTCTGCGAAGATTTCACCATTCATTTTCCAACTGCATTTCTCAAATATAGTTATGAGAGGCGTACACGTATATGAAGGCGAAATTTTCGTCTAGGCTTTCCACCCATGATGACTCAGATTGAATTAAGGCAAAAGTAGGTTATCAGAATCTATTATCACCCCTTCACTCTGTATGAATTGGAATGCATACTCGTATATCATTTCATTAATTATTTTAATGTATAATGATTTCGACATGAATCATTTATTTGCACGTGTTAACGTTAAATATTAATGAAAACACAATGGGAATATATTTTATCATAAATGGTGTCATATAAGTACTATCAGGGCTGATAATTATTGCCAGGGGTCTACCAGCAATAAGTTAGTATTTCATCGGCCCAGATTAATCATTACTACACTTCTAAGCCCTACATACCCTACACTACAAACACTACATACCCTAATTCCTTTAATTATTATGAACCAGATTTTAACTTCTGATTTCTAACACGGTTTAGTGAGTCCAACAACCCAAATCCTTTTCTCTACCTACCTAGATTGCTCAACATTCTCACTATCACTAAAATGAAAATTTCACGGAAAAATATGTACAGATATAACTTGTATTTTACAAGCTTTTCGTTTGAATCCTGTATTTATTCAATCAAGGATTTTTATAAAGACTAATGAAAATATAACGTTTGTAATAAGGAGAATATTTAGAGGGAAATAAGCAAAACAACGGTAGCTCAAAGTAAAAATTAATCTTCTTTTTCTTTAAGGCCAGCATTTCATTTCTGAAAACCACTGATGATCGACCGTAATCCGGCCACAAATGTACCAACTCCAAATTTTCCATAACTTTATAAGTATTACTGAAAAACATCAACCTTGAATCGAATACTATACTCATAAATTCTCTTAATAAATATTTGCCGACTCTCAGTATATGCAGAAGTTCTCGTTGCACAACTCGTTAAGTCATCCCATCTTTTTTATTCACCTGTCTGCACACTTCCCCTTTGGCTCCTTGACACCTCTCCCTACCCTCAACCCTTCACCTCTCTCTCTCTCTCTTTTTCACCCCCGTTCTACTTCATTTTGCGAACTGCTTCCGCACACCTGTCTCCTCCATCATCTTCGCCCCACACTCTCCGGTCCCGAACTCACTTCATTCCTACCGTCCACCGGAAGTGCAAAACGTGAGGTAGACTACAGACTGGCAGGGAGACGTGACTGGAATCTCGGAAGACGCGACTGCTATACCGCCTGCGGTTTAGGAAGTGTTGTCATGTGTTTATGCATGTGTGCGCTCTCCCCTCATACTTACACGTCATTTCGTTCCCTCGCATGCTTACGTGCATAGTCCGAAAAAAATGAAGTAAAATCATTCAAAATTAGTATGATTTTAATACGCGGAAGAGGGAAGGCGTAAATTGGATTTCATTTTATGCAAGCGAAATATTTTTTAATGATTCCGTACCTTGAATGAAAAATGAAATGGATGCATTACTTAAATTTGTCGATGTAAGAAATGTAGGAAACTCAGCCCACGATAAGAATTCAAATTATTCTCAGCAAAAATGAACAAGCCATGTTGAAAAACGAAATACGAACGCATCCTTTCATTCAAATAAATTTATATTTTATACTATCAATAGGGAAAAATGTCGAGTGAAACAGTTCGAAGGAACTAAAAGATGGGGCTAAATGCATTCAGGCCCTATGTACCCAACGAAACGTAGCGGACAGGCGAATATTTTTCTATACGAGACGGAGTACGCGGTCTAGTCCTCGAGTAGATAGATATTGAAATATATGGGCATATTGAAAGGTTTCAATGGCGAGAGCAGTGGAAATTAACCAAGACCCCGCCACGTCAACAGCTTCGCCGCGACTCACGCGTAGGATTCTCCGAGGAGCAAGTTCGAGTGGCCCCGGCGAGGCACGCTGTTGAATGCGAGAGGCCGCGAGGAAAAGGAAGAGGACGATCCTTCTCCAGACATCCGGTATCAGTTGGCGCTAAGTGCAGCGGCATCCGAGCGTAAGGGCCGCTCCTAGTGAAGTGCTCCGAGGTGAGATGGAGAATGCAGGGGTGGATGGAGTATGGGAGAGGGGTTGAGAGCGAGTTGGCGAGGTACCTACGCAAGAGTGAGGCGACCGGCTATCTCGAGTAACGAGCTGCAACGGGAGTGAAGTGAGACACTGTGAGGAGAGGAAGGCATGACGGCGCAGCGAAATGGAGGGACGAGTGCGCGTTGCCAACTACCGGGAAGTTCTTACGCCGAGGGACCCTTGCGATGACGCGTGGGGAAAGGAAATGCGACCCCTGTTCGCTCGTGGTAGATATGGTGGATGGAGACGTGAGCCCACCGACCGTTAATGCTAAATGATGGGAAAAAAGTATTGTAATCCGTATATCTGTCTCTCTTAAGTATCTGTTTTTTTAAGGCAATAACCAACAGATAATATTCCATCTCCGGTAACATTCGTTCTAGAATTATCACAGGGGAAGAAAGCGTTCATCAAACCTAAAGCATATGTGCTTGTAACCAGAATACGAAATTACCAAAAAGAAGGGTTTTGGAGATAAAATATATAATCCGTCAAAAGATACAGTACGCTCTAAATTACAGTAAAATGGAAGATGTCGCGAATAAAACTTACTTACGCCTTATGCAAAAATCCTTCTTTTACAAGCAAAATACAAAATCGGTGTTAATGCAATGGTATTATACTTAAGTTTCCTAATATTTTCCTCAATTATCAAGACATAAATTGCGCAATAATCAAAGATACAGACAAATTTTACCTTCAAAGATGAAAAAATATTTTTAAATGGCCAAATTTGGACATGATTCCCAATAAATGTATAGAATCATGCACGAAGTATTATAGAGTAGCGTTCAAAATTTATTTTAAATACGAAGAGAGATAGCTAATAGGACCACATAACTTTACATTGGTGGATTTCAAACACAAACCAAGAGAAGAGAGAATCGTACTTCCGAGAGGTGATCCAATAGAGCGAGTCCTGAGACCTCTGAACCCTCACTAAAAGGATACTCCCACACACTTCAATTACTTTCAATGCCACGTCAAGGCGCTGAATCTTCTACGGAAGGAAAAGAAAAGGCGCTTGTTTTTCCAAATAACTCCATAAAAGTAAACTGAAGCAAAACAATTGCTGGAATGCCTAAAGAGCATTTAAAAAATAAGCGAACGTTGCGCGGCAGAATAAATCCTGGAGAAGGAAAGAAATGCAATTCATATTATATTAACATTAATTTCCCACTTTTCCTTCTCACAATGTTGTCGAAAAATCTGGCAGCTACGTTCACGAGTGTTTATAGCATATAAAATGCACAAATAAACACATAAACGTACTCAGCGACACTGCGACTACTTCTATTTCCTCCTCTTTTGTGGCCTTTGTTCAGGCGACACGGGCGCACTCGGCCTAATGTGCACGAAGCGTGACAGGTTCATTTTGGAGTAGACGAGGAGAGAGGAAGAGGGGAGCGAGAGAGAGATGAAGAGGGAAGGGGAGATGAAGAGAGGGAGAAAGGAAGAGAGGGAGGGAAAGAGAGTCAGCGGGAGAGAGAGACCAGCGACTCCTTCGTGAAGAACAATACGAGGACAGCCTCACCCTCTACCATCTCTCCTCCTTCCTGCTCCCTCTCGTTCCCCGGTCGCCCTTCAAAACCAAGCACTGCCTCTCTCTCTCTCTCTCTCTCTCTCTCTCTCTCTCTCTCTCTCCCTCCCTCCCTCACTCCCCTTTCTCGATTAAATCCGCATCCTGTGCCTCCAAACACCGACTCAAACTCCAGTTCATCCCCATTCCCCTCGTTCACTTGCTCGCTCGCTCACTTTCCCACGTCCCGTCTCCCGATCCCTCTTTGCTTCCTCTCCCATCTTCTCTCCAATTCTCCCACCTCCCTTCCCACCACGCACGCCCTTCCTAACACATTCGACCCCATCTCCCTATTTCCCTTTCTCTCTCTCTCTCTCTTTATTTTTCTCCTTTTTACTGCGCCTTTTTCTATTTTCCTCCCTTCCCCACATTCTCCCTCAGTATCAGCTCATGTGTGCCGTCCAAGCCGCGCCATCTTCCACACCCTCACCTCTCGTGCTCCGTCGGATCCTATGACACTTTCGTTGCTCGGAAAAACATGAATAAATAAACAAAGAGTTGATTCCTTGCCCCTTTTTATTCTTCACTTGGTTCTTTCATGGCACATTTTTTTTGCGATTTATTTCGCGCGCTCTATTCCCTCGGCGGTTTTTATTTCTGACAGGTGACCGTGCTCGGATGTGCTCGTATTTTTCACTTGACTCTTGATATCTTCACTGCTGGGCTTTTGATTTATTTTCACAGCCTTCGGGTTTGATTTCACGAGTGTTCGACTTGAACCACAAATAATAGGCATTCGTCGAGTGCTACTTTAATGGCGAGAGGGGGGGAATACGTAAACTTTCGAGGAAAACCTTCATGAGATTAGTCGGAAAAGATTTTTTCAACAGGCGGTGAATAATTTTAGTCATACAGGCACTGCTAAACGTGAGTGGAAGATGGAGAGGTGGAGGGGGGGTAAAGTTTAGTGCACCGGTATTTCCAACTCGGCAATTTCATTCCGAGTCTGGTCTTTCAGCAGCAGATACACTTGTATCACCCAATCCACTCATTCTTTGTTCACTTTTATTCCCTCCTCCCTGATTCGCGATCTTTTTGAGATCAATTCGCCCGTGATGTCTCGCAGTCGCTCCCATTCCCTCATCACCCACCTCCGCCTCTGTTTGCCTCCTTTCCCTTTCACTGCCCTCACTACATTTCCCTCATGTTTGTTCCCTCCCCCCTTTTTCTTCCCCTGTCCCTTTCGTCCTCTCTCCAATACGCTCCTCCATCTACAAACTCCAACTCCAATTCTTCCCTCCCCTCCTCCTCCCCACTCAATCCTCCCTATTCCAATCCCATTTCTCCATTTTCCCTCCCTAATTCTTTTCGTTCCTAGGTCCGTATTCTCCATGACGGACTCCTATCATCCAGATTCTCTGCTGTATTTGTGACTGATTACTCAAACATTTTCTTTGTCGTAGAGGAAAACATGTATTTTTTATTTTCCTCCCATTGTTCGGGCCGCCGTTCCTACAAAACTCTGATAACCCTTATCTGGAATCGCAAAAACATGAATACCCAGCTGAATCGGTGGTTTATCATCCACTTAGTCTTGATTCGTGAAATTTTCGAATGACTAAATTCTTTGTTAAGAAATCGTTTCAGAGGTTACACGAGGACCTTTTCTGTCACCTCTGCGCAAGCAGGTTGGCTGCTTTTTATCATGTACCTAACATGTTGTCAGCATTTTCCTGCATGTCATTTGCTCTTTATTGTGTGAATTAAGGGGATATAGCTTTGATGATTTATAGCTCTCAATGAAAATCACCGGGTAAATTTCTGATGTCACGAAAGATTTCATGCTTTATATTGTGGAAGATCTCCATTAGAAAGGAAGGAAATAAAAAATCTTGTGAATCCAACTTAATTAAGATTTATTATTGACCCTGGTTTCGAAATTTTCTATCATCTTCAGACAGATACCGTATACAATATCGTCTGACCTGTCGATGTCAATTGAGTTATAAAGTGAAACATACATGAAATTTTAATTTTATTCTCAATAAGTAGAGTAATATTTATGAATTTGTCAGTAGAGATAATTATATATGCTATGCTCTATGTTCAGAAAATAGAAGTATTATTTTTGGTTGGTTTTGTTGGGGAGGCCACCAACTGCTAAGGTCATTTGTGCCATTAGGGATAGGTGGGAAAGGAAGGGTGGAGAGAAACCGTGGAGAGAAACTTACTCTTAGACTTAGCTTACTCTTGCCGAAAGGCGCAAAGAGGTCCGCAGTTTAACGCCCCATCCGACGGACGTCGTACTCACTCAAAGTGCTCTCCACAAAGCACCTCAAGTAGGGATCGAGATACCACTGAAAAATGTTTGTTGTCTCCAGGATTTGAACCCGGGCCTTTGCCTCCGACGTTAGCCTCCACCCGATCACCTAGCACCTACTAGCACCATTCCGATCCCCGAAAATAGAAGTGTTTTATGCAAAGTTCACCCCTGCGCCCTAAGAATTAGCGTATGATTTAGACTATTCCACTTAGAACAAGAGCCCCAATACCACTGTATCAAATATTATTATGATTTCTAAGATTATAAGTGATGAATTTAATATATGATTCAGTGACAAAGAGGCAAAGTCAATTGATACAATAATTCAGTCAACAAATGAATTATCAATATCTTTATAAGTAAAATCGTTCATGAGGATATGTGTATTAATAACTTTACTTCACGAGAATGTTAATGAGGTGTTACAGAGACCCCAGATTGCATTTTAGTTTAACACGCAAAAATTGAAACTTTTTTGCGAAAAGAATCTCATTACTCATTTATTATTCTATTAGCAAACAATTCTGTCATGACTCATAAAATTTTTGATTGATTCAAATGAATAGAGAATGAAAAGAGTAATTATTTTTTCAAACTGTTAGATAATGTTCACTCCGAGATCGGTTCTTTGAGGATTCACTCATTGTTATTGAATTATTTTTACCATTCAGAGCCACAAATGGTAATTAAAAGTAAACTTAAAGAAATTTCAAGAAACCGTAATAGTAACTTTAACGGAGTCACCCGCTATGTGTGCATTATAATGCAACCATTTCAGAGAGTAAAAATCATTCGCCTTGACCGGCATTAAGTTCATAGTGACGAATTGCATTAAAAAGAGTTTTTTGAACGTCTACTTCTTCAAATATGCCGAAATTGCAAGTGTAGACTCTAATCGAGTCTACACTTGCTATTTATTATCGAGATTAAATACTAAATCGTTACCCTTACCTCTCTAATGACCACATTTAGGTGAAAAATACTCTGGAATTTTGTGGACAAGCCAGTAAGAAATTATCTATACACTGCCAAAACAATTGAGAGGGTCCTAAAACGGTAAAAGAACTGGCCGTGAGTTATTGTGCTTATGTAAAACCTCACCAATATACCAAAGAAAATGTTCCGCTCAACTATTCATTTTTTTCATTAAATATTTAGGATTTTTAGAATAGTATTGGAAACATATACTTCAATTGATGCCGCTCGTGTATGGGATCCTCACAAAGTCGGTTTAATTCCCGGTTTATATCGTATAAATTGAAGGACCTGTTAAACGCTGTTATCTTAAACATAGTAGGGTATCTAGGTGCTTGGAGGAACTAAGCTGATTATCATTCAAGGAGCTAAGGTTTACTTACAGAATGAATGTCATGCACAAATTGGTGGTGTATCTCTTCAACAGTGATGTTGAAATTGTAGCCCCATTGCATTAGGGTAGGGGAACCATGAAAATAAGATTTAGGGAGATTCAGCATCGAGCAGACAAATAACATTTGCAAATAAGATCGCAATTTTCTCACGAACGATACAGGATCTAAATAACTGAAAACCATCACGCTAGGGGAAGAAATTAGTTTTTAAATTCTTAGAGGTCTACGTAAAGTACACCTACCAAATACCCCAAAAACCACCGAAAGGGCGAGGTAATGTTGGAGTCTAGAGAGGGGCTATTCTTTTTTTCATTGTTCTTCTCGTTACTTGCAGCACATCTTACATATGTTAAGAAGTATTTTGCACTTCGATACCGTAACGTATGTAACGGAAGTTAATATGACCTCCGCTATTTCAACTATTTGGCATTTCTATTGGTAGTTAACATTTATGCAAAGATTGAGCTGAAAAAAAACTAACGCTGATTTCCTGGTGTGGAACTACCCAAGGTCACACACACTAGTTGATTACAGAGCATCATGTAGATGTAACCGCACACGAGGCAACGATTCCCTACTCTTACAAATTCATTAAAATTTTTTTAGCTTGTTATTATCAGATCTCAATTTCTGCAGAAATGCTATTATAAAACAGCAAGGACATTAACTTAGAATATCTTTTAATGTAGTCGACTAATTAAGTTCTTTTTGAAATTTTGTCGAGGTAAATACAGGAATTAACATAATCTTAAGCTCACATAACCCAAGGGCACGGTGATCTCGGCTTGATTGATTCCTATTGCTTCAAATTGATCCACGCATGTGCAATAACGATCAAAGAGAGTGGATATCCCTCGAGGGATGGGTGAATCACGATCAAACGCATGAGTACCACAACCATACTCTAGGGTGTGTACACTACTTTAATATCATCCCAATAAATGTATTAAGAAAGGTTTCAGGGCATACACCTCCAAGAAAAGGATCCAACATTAGGCGGAATATCTTTCCTGGATCTCACTTGTAATTCACTCATCATAAACATATTTCTCCCTCTCGAATTTCCTCCTCTATTTATTTAGTCGACAAAATATCAATATCAACAAATCTATGGGTACGTTTATGTGAGCAACGTATTTGTCGAGGCACGATTGACAATGACGTTACAATTGCCTTAATTAAAATTATATATTCTTCGTGAGACATGTGAACTGGTTTCACTGGAGATTTTCTTAAGGCATAATAAAACAATTTTAGCCTTCTTTTATGCCTTCCTTTTAGCCTCCCTCAGCAATCCAAACCCGCGTCCCTCCAATAAGTCCTGGCCTTAAAAGAAGCAAACCGTCCTCCACTTTCTCGCTCCCTCTCTCACCTCAGTCAATTCCCATCCCTTCATCCGATTCCTCGCCCCGCGGCCTCATCATCCCTCGTCAACTCCCCATCCCCACGCTCACTTAGCTCACTCCCTCCTCCACCAAATGAGTGTACTTTAATTTCTCTTCCCATCTATCTCGCATTCCATCCTAATTATAGCGAATGGCCGACCTGCCTCCCTTCAACCTCCATCCCGTCCTTCGACCCCGACCAGTCCCGTCTCGCCGCTTCCCATACCTTCCTCGCGAAGGGCGCGATAGACTCCGCGCGGCGGGAACAAACACACACGCACGTACGCACAAACACGAACAAATACTCCCACACACACACACTCGCAAATGACAAAAGCGCGGGCCGACGAGCAAGATACGAGGGCATAGGCCCGCCTATTAATTGTCACGTCTATCTCTCTCACCCCTCTCCTCATCAAGCCAACTCCCTCCTCTCCCTTCCTCCTCCTTGCTGCTTTCCCCACCTCACACTGGCGCCGCTGAGGGAGAAGGGGAGGGGGGGGTCGGCGTATGCTGTCGGAGGTGGGAGGATGTGAAGTGTGGTCGCGGGGATGAAGTCATGGGAAAGGGGAGAGGGGGTTGGTTGCGAGAGGGGAGGGTGGGCGGGAGTCAGGGGGAGGAGGGAAGTGGAGTGAGTCTCGGGTCGTCCGCAGATTCGCATAATAGAGGATACAGCTCGGGGCGGTATTCGTAGGGACACGCTCTCTTTTGTTCGCGGGGAGAGTAAGTGGACGGGCGGAATGCTGGAGGAAGGAAAGGGCGAATGGGAGGGGAGAAAAGAGAGAGAGAGAGAGATGAAGCGGGGAGGTGGGGGACCCCTTGTTTACTCCATCTCTTCTTCCCTTCCCCGATCTTTCCCCCTTGACATTGCCATCTCTCCACTCGCCACTGACGACCCATCCCCCCCCTTTCCCTCCCCGATTGTTCTCGTCATTTTTTTTCGCAGTCATTCAATCCTCTCTCGTCCCATCTTCCTCCACCTCATCATCCCTTCTTTCCTTCGACGGCCCGTCAAGGCTTAGACGGGGTTCCCATTTCCTTCCGCAGCCCGAGGGCATAGTCGTGGAGAGCTTTATGACAATTCGTTAAAGACCGCCGATTACGGAAGGGGATGTGCCGGATTCGCTTCTGGGAGTTGAGGGGTAAATTGTTGCGACGGCCGTGAAGGCCAGTGGCAGTTTCCAGGGACCCTGGGTCATTACGATGATGCAACTGGTCCGTCTTTAGGGACTTGCCTTTGTCGTGAACGAGGACCTTCGAACGAGTCTAAGAGAAGGCAACACTTGAGATTTTCCTCCTCTGACTGCACACAGCTAGCAATTTTGAAAATAGTGGCGACACTCGCGCCACCCATCTTTTTCAGGACACTTCACTAATTGAGCAAACGTTCATGATAGCTAAAACCGGAATTCTGATATAAATAATGATTGTTCCTGGAAACATTCTGCTTTGTACTATGTTCGAGACAAATATTCTAATTAGTTATTCTATTCTAATTAGTTAGACAATTCCACATTTAATTGTACTTTACTAGAAGTTTGAGTGGTGACAATGAAATAATATAAACGGTGAAAGAACATGATTATAAAAGACTGGGATTTGAAAACCTCCAAATTAAAAAATATTAGGATGGAAAAGGCTTGAATATAAAACCATCATTTAACTGTAGGAAAATGACACTTGTGAATGTCTCTCGTGAATACGCCAAAGGAAATACTGGTAATAGTCCAGTACGTTAAGTCTTTTACCATGTTGACAATAGGGAAAATAAGAATGTGGAAATGTTTCAATATTGATTATTCCGTACAATTCTTCTTTTTTATTTTTACAAAAGTAGATCCTATGTATTTGGTAAATTGTAAATATTTACACCACTGAATAATATAAATTTACGTCTAAACTAAGTTTTGAATGCATGATATCTATATTATAATGAAACTTGCATTCGGCTGTGAATTCATCTATATATGGTGTATGTTTTCCCCTTGGTGCTCTTAGGCTATACAAAGAAGCTTAATGGTTTCCTCGTAAACATTATTCTTTGACAGACAGCTCATACTGAAAGAAAAGTCCCGACGTCTGACTCTCGCTGGCGAGACTCGCCCTCCGGCCCCAACATTGCGTGACATATTGGAAATTCATGACATCTTTTTCATCACATTTTTGATTCAAACTCTGAAATTAAAAAAAACAGGAAAATATATTTTCATCGAAGAATCAGGAAGGAGTCTTCTAAATTTTGGTTTGCTTATTATTTTCCGAAAAAAAATCCATTCTTTTTTTCCAGCTTTGCATATGGTACTCCAATTTGGAGTTGCAATTAATGCTATGAATATTAACAAGAAATTATTAATTAACAAACATCCTGTTCTGGAAAACTATAAGGATTCAATATATCACTCTGATCCGATCTGTCACTTTTAGGTCATAAGGTAACTAACTATTAGAATTGGTCAACAATCGTTTGGCACAGTAATACATACATACTTACTACTGCTGTTACCCTAGTACTTATTCAAAAATATTCAATTATCTTACATTTGACTGCATAATCAAATACGAAAAAGGGGTGAAATTTTAATTACCAAAGATGTTCCGCAAATCACGACCTTACCAATGATGTACTGGTCATTAAGGTTTTGAGCGGGATAGTGTAACAATGTAGGCGAAACTATCATTGATGTGACCTTTTAACCTTAGCACGTAGATTACTTGACTCATTATAGATTCCAAAGAATTCTTAAGTTTCCTCGACTGCTTTCTATTAATGAATACAGTTTAAAAGCAGATTCTATGTTGTAATTAAATTGGCTCTCGAAATATTTCAATCAAACAAATCAATTTATTTAAAAACCAATGTGACATTTTTATGGTGTTATTGGTTTCATCCTTCTTAGGAGTCCTTACAAAACTCATGCCTTTGGTTTAATTCTGTGGTCGCCATTTAAAGCACATCATTTACATTCAATTGAAAATTCTTCTCCTTCGTTGGGAACGGTCGACATGGTCACCGACGGGTTAAGACACTCCTTCCCTAGCACGAAGTGCAATCGTGGCAGAGCCGATTCCTGGTCCAGAATATTTTTATATACCTGTAGATCTCCAAAATTTAAATTTAGATGATTTATTTATCTACACTCAAACAATATTCCGCAAGCCACCTTAAGGTTTTGAGGCTGGATGGTTGTAAGGTGGATGTTAGGGCATCAGCCATGCAATCAGATATATTAAATTATGCATGCTTCAGAATATACGACCCCGTATGTTAGCTAATGTACGACAGCTCTCGTACAACTCTCGTGAACATAAATTTCTCTAAACAACTTGAAGGAACTGTTGCACTTGACCGATCCATCAAATTCTGGTAAATCATAAACACAGTAATCAACCCAAATAGCCGGTTTGGCAAGTGGTGGTTGAGCTCACCCAGTTCTAAGACCAAATGCATATGAAATTCACCCATCAGGGTAAGGGGTCCGATTCCTATCCCTGTGCCGGTTATGGTTTCCCAGAAAATCTGGTACCCGAATTATCACGTAGCTTGGGAAGTTTCAAGGGAGACATTCCTGGGTATAGAACCCGTGCCTTCAGGTCAGTAGTTAACGCTCTAGCCTTGGACTACGGAGACCCATTTGAAGTCTAATCTTGAAGTTAACTTAATTTTTTTGAGCCCCTAGGCTCGATTTTCTTGTATTTGCGTATCGAATAAAGGAAGAATGAGTAATTGAATCTGACGATGCCGGTTTCTTGTTCATATAGTATTATCTCAGAAACCGATTCTGCCAATAAAATGTGTTGTTATAATACATCCTTCGCTTTCACACTATATATATTACATATATATATATAAACCATAAACACAGTAATCAACCCGAAGGTCGGTTTAGTAGGTGATGGTAGAGCTCACCCATGTACCAAGCCCGACGGCGTGTGAATATTCACACATCAGGGTAGGGGGGCCAGTTCCTTTCCCTGAGCCGGTTATGGTTTCCCAGGAAGATCTGGTACCCGAAAAATCAACTAGCTTGGGTGGAGCTGCAGGTGCCCAAAGTGCCTTGCCCGGGAATCGAACCAGGGACCCTCCGGTCAGCAGTCTAACGCTCTACCCGCTAGACCACCGCGACCCGCGTACATATATATATATATATACATACATATAATATATATATACATCTAATATATATATATATATAGTCTAATATATATATATATTCAGTCTGACCTGAAGAAGGCCTCGGAGTAGGCCGAAAGCTTAAATCATCTACAGTGTGAGTGTCCTTTCACGTGTTATCTGTTTTATTCTGTGTTCTATTGTGCCGTCCAAAAGTTATATATATATATATATATATATATATATATATATATATATATATATATATATACATACATAAAATATATACTGCTGACTGACCAGACGGTTCCGGATTCGATTCCCGGGAAAGGCACTCTGGGCACCTACAGCTCGACCCAAGCTATGTGATTTTTCGGGTACCAGATCTTCTTGGGAAAACATAACTTGGAATCACAACTTGGGAAACATAACTGGCCTCCCTACCCTGACGTGTGAATATTCACACGCCGTCAGACTTAGTACTGAGTGAACTGTGCCATCACCTACCAACCGACCTTTGGGTTGAATACTCTGTTTATTATATATATATATATATATATATATTAGCCATTGAAATATTCATGAGAGTTACGTGTAAGTTTAAGTTTTAATGAATACTTATTTGATTCCAAACATGTAAAGACCAATAACATTAGATAACGGAAAGATTATTGTTTTCTAGAATAATTAATGAATGAGCTCGGTAAGAGCCGCGACAAAAATCTGAGTGCTCTTTTGGTTTGCTAACGCTGGTTCCATTGAGCACGGATATGTGATACCGCAAAACCAATAGAGACTTAGGGGATACAAAGTACAATGTCAGGATACAAAGGGGATTGGGATGGTATTGTGGTTAACGTACTGGCTTCCCAACGAGAGTACCCGGGTTCTAATCCTGGAGACAGCAATTATTTTTCAATGGTATCCCAATTCCTACTTGAGGTGCTTTGTGGAGAGCACTTAAGTGTGGAGAGCCGAGTGCGTACGCCGTCCATCGTATGGGATGTTTAACGGCGGACCCCTTGGCGCCTTTCGTTAATAATAGGCTTATGCATGCCTACGCCGGGTTTCTCTCCACACTTTCTCCTTTTCCATTAGTCCCTAATGGCGCAAATCACGTTACCTGTCAGTCGCCTCCCATAAAACTACTGGTTCAGAAAACATTAGCATTAAAAAGGTTGTAAAAGACTCTTTCGAAAATCTTCGTAGAAAACCTGATGATAACGTCCAACGTCGAAACCCGTGTCGTGTTTTAAATAAGTGTGTGTGTGAATTTACAAAATTACTTCTTCCATTTCAATATTTTATGTACATTCTATTAAGCTACCCCTGAGACAATAAATTTCTCTACCTAGAAGATTTCGCTTTGTACGCATAAGGTATAAACCGAAATTTAAGAAAACCACACTCTCTATCGAAAACTGAAACCATTATAACCACAAAATTCACTCCGTTCTCCTTCTTCTTGGTGGAGTGGTAGTAAAATGACGAACGACAATTCGCAAAACATCCAAATTGCTCCTAAAATGACAAATGTATTAATTACATAGACACCTTTATTGGGAGCGTTTACGTACTAAAGAAAGTAATTTGGAAAAGGAGTTGATGAAAAATCCATTCCAATTAAAAAAACGCAGTCGGCTCTAATGCGATAGATGCAACACGAGCGCGGAATGGCCAAAAGATATATCATTATGATTAATGACACCCATTCCGCACTTTATGCACAGCGGAACCCTCCGACTTGGTAATCACTCCAGGTAAATTATTAACAGATGTGTACAGAAATTTTGCGTAGCTTATCTAAATCCTTCTATGTAACGTTTAATCCGCCGCAACTACAAGCGCCGATGAAAAACACCTTCGGTCATCGAACTACAACGCTCCGAGAAAGAAAGAAAAAAATAATGCACACTAAAATACAGCGCGCTGCAGTTTTTATTAAGACATTTCGATTATAAAAAAAGGGGCCGTGTACTTTTGGGGAGAATAAGATAATGGAAAGAAATAAAAGGCACGTGTTGTTGTGAGGGCGTCATCGATCGGGAGGATGGGGCACACGCATCGAAAATATCCATTTTGGAGCCGATGAAAATGACTTCTAGACGGGAGGAGCACGGGAGGCCTTGAGGGCAGAGAAGGGAAAAGAGAGGAGAAGGGGGGAAGGGTAGAAAACAGCGGTGGTCGGCGGCGAGGGATGGTGGTTAGGGTTATGACGGGAGACAGAGAAAGAGAGGGAGAGAGAAAGGATGCTGGGGACGGAGTGAAAAAGACACGGATTGAGTGGGAGAGACGTACAGAGGGCGGGGGAAGGGGACGACGGGATGCCCTTGGAGTAGGGGGAGGGTTGACGCAGAGTGAGAGAGACCCCGTGAGAGGGTTCCTGAGGAGAAAGGAGGGCCGCGGAGCGAAGAGATGGCCCGGAGGGATCATTTGGGGGAGAGAGGTAGTAGGACGACGACAAAAAGCGGGGAGTGTGAAGTTAAACGAGGGAGGGGTGGTGGGGAGAGAGAGAGAGAGAGTGGTGAGTCGTGGAAAGGGACGATGAGAGGTGGAAGGGGTAGATTGGAGTGGGAAAGGTCGGAAAATGGAAAGAGCTGGAGAGAGAAGAAGCAGATGAGTCGGGAGATCGGAGCATGGCTAGGGGATGTGATAGATTAGGATGTCCTCAAATAGACGTTGCCTCGACGACTGTTTCTGAGAGGCAGTGCAAGAGAGATAAGGTCGAAGAGAGAGAGAGAGGGAGAAAGAGAAGAGACAGGGAAAGAGAGGAGAATGAAGAGAACGCTTTCCCGTCGGAGGATGGAGAGTGAAGGAAAGCGGAAAGTGGTAGGGGACGTCCAAAAGCTAGGAGACCTATACGAAGATGAGAGGGAGATGTGGAGGAACTGGGCTTCATGATGGGATGGCTCGGTGAGGGAGTGAGAGGCGTACTGTAGGTGTAAAGGGTGGTAGAAGGACGTGGGAGACAGGCCAAGCTGGAAGGCGGCGTAGAAATGGGAGAGTTGAGCGGAAAAAATGCAAAATAAGCGGAGCGGGAGTCACGAAGCGGTATGGAGAATATAGAGGTAGTTCGAGGAGGAAAACAAAGGAACGGAGCTCGGAATCGGCCCGCTGGTGATGGAAAGGGTTCAGGGGGGGGCAAGAGAGGGGGGAATGGGGAGAGTGAGTTCTGCGTTCCTAAGAGGATGATGATCCCCGGAATATTGAGTAAGAGTCATGTGCGGGAGGTTTGTAGTGGGAGAAAGAGAGAGGCTGGAGGGAGGAGTCGGTGGTCGCGGCGGTGAGTGGGGGGGAAGGTGGGTGGATGGCAAGCGGGAGGTGGATATGAGGTGGGGGCGGGAGGAATACACGGATGGGCGTGGCGGCTCCCAGCCAGGGTTAACATTTAAAAAAAGAAGAGAGTTTGTTTGTGTGTAGGCGGCGTAGTGCCGGAGTTTTGGGTCGGGACGGAGGTTTCGGAAGACGGGTGTGGAGGGATTAGGAGGGAGTGGGAAGGGAGTGCAAGGGAGGAGGGAAGGGAGAGGAGAGGGGATGGGGCGGAACGCGAAGAGGGGCCCTCGAGGGATCCATTCCCGGTTCCGTAACAACTCCTCCATAAACCTGGGCGCCCCCTTCGCCGGTGCTGCATCCCTCACCCACCCCACCGGTGCCCCTTTCCCCATGTCTGCCCACCTCAAACTACGCTTGCTTCCGCAACCATCCTTCCACCCCCTCTCCCCGGACAACATCCCGGCCTCCTTCCCCAAAAGAGTCCCGTTCCCCCTTCTCCTCCTACACCACGCCCTCTCACCCCAAACTACACACAGTCACTCACTCACTCCTTCGCCTCCTAGATTGCATGATTCATGCCTTCCCTTCCTGTCACTCCACCCGCTATCACAGCTCCGGGCGCAATCCACTCTCTCCACGCCGGCGTCCTTCTCTCTCCCCCCCCCCCGGGGCCGGCCTCACTCCCCCCGCCAGCTCGTCGCCGCCCCCCCACCTCTCTCTCCTCTCCCCTTCCTATCCCAACCCCCGATCCCTCCCGCCCCCTTCGCGCCATCATCTCCCAACCTTACCCAAGCTTCGCCCCGCGTTTAATTCACCGCATTTCCCCATCCCTTTCGCATTCCCCGCCCCCGGCCTCCTCCTCCTCTCTCCCCAAATCCTCGTTCCGCGGCCCGTCAACCAACCCCTCTTCCCCCGTTTCGTCCGTCCCGCCGCCGCGGTTCCGCCCTCTTCTAGCACAACCCCACCCTCCCCTCCCCCTTGACAACCCTTCGCCGCCCCCTCCCTCACCCGCCTTTTACCTCCGACGTATAAACCTACCCCGGGGCCGTGGACTCCTCGCCGTGTCGTGTTCCACCATATCCACCGCCACACGTATGACGTGGCCTTTTCCACCCACCCACACAGACACACACACACAAACACAGCACACGCCGCGAAGGATGCGAAGGGGAGGTGCCCGGGGGACATGGTGGGTGGAAAGGGTAGGAAAGGTGGGGTAGGTTATAGAGAGTAGGAAGAGGGATATCGGGGATCCAAGGTTTGGGTTGTGGTTCCTCCAGAGCTCCTCTCCCGTTTTTATTCTTTTATTATTTCTCCTAATATTTTTTTACTCCTCCGGAATTGCAAAAGATAATGACTATGCAAGGGTTCTGTCCGTGAGCAATGAGAATTTTCGCCTTCCCCGATGAGTGCAAGCGATGAGGGAAAAGGGGGAGCCACTTCATGCCTATCCATCCGTTTCCCTCGCCCTCCAGCTTCACCCCCACCAACACATCCTCTTCGAATTCAACCCCTTTTTCCCCCACCGCGCCCTCTCCCCCCCTCCAAGTTCCGTTCGGGATAACCCTATCCCCACCTTCCTCTCAGTGCCCGCTATTACAACACACCTTCCGCCCACCTCCTCATCTATCCGCCTCTCCGGAATCTTTTGTTTCCCTCTTTTAGTGTACCCTCGCGTCCTCGTTTTAGTCTTCTCCTCGCTCGTTTTCTGCGTCACGTTGCATTCCCCTCTCTCACGTTTTATTCTCCTCGTTACTACCCGGGAGACCCTCCCACCTCGTCCGTTTCCCTTCTCCGTTTCTTCATATTCCATTGAATGGAGGGATTACCATATTGAAATATTTTTGCCTCTTTTCCAAAAAATATTCCTCACTCTTAGGCAAACTTTCCATTCAGCTAGCAGCAGGTGGCCAATGAAATGCATTTTCACATTAGCTAGTCGTTGGGAATAAGATACGCCGGCTGATCTACGGAGTTTCCATTTATTTTTCATTCTTCCACTGCTCAGGACGCATTTGGAGGTAATATTTAGGAGAAATTTTGCATTTAGTCGATGGCATGAAGATGTTTGTTTGTTGCCCGAGTTAATTATAAGTTTTATACAAGACGAAGAAAAGACTGGAGGGACAGTGTTAGACAAACCCAAAAAACAACTAAATTCCAAACTTTTATCCAGCATCAATTTAGACGGTATGATTAAAGAAAAATGCTACTGATACAGGCCCCACCAATTGAAGTAGAATGAAAACTCAAATACAGCAGTTAAAAATTATAACAGATGTTGCCAGAAAATAGGTTAAATGAAGGAAGTGTTGTATACCATGATGAGGTTTTAATTCCTTATAAACAGCCATTATGAAGCTTTTTTAGCAGAAATTAAATTTTTTTCCTCAGACGACATATTGTATACTAGTTTTGCATGGTCAAAATATCACAGATTGAATTCTATAATTAAAGCACGCGATGATTCGCCATATTTAAATATATTATAATGTCAAAATGATGGAAAATATACAGAAAGAAAGAGTTAAAAGTCGTTTTTCAAGTCTATTTTATAATAGAAATGGACATATTCACACTACAACATTAACGATTATGATTATGTGATTGTCTTAAGGTAATCAATGTTAATTCAAAACGTATGACATTGTCTCTTTCAACTCAAGCTTTTAGATCTCAGCAGATTTTGGCCGCTATTTGTTGAAATAACAGTACCATGAAAATAAAATTTTACATCCATGAGGAAAACCGAGTCAATTGAAAATTAAAGGTAAGGAAAAATATGCGTCGGGAAACAATGCTGGTATAAAAAAATGGAGAGTGAAAACGGCGGAAGACAGCGGATTACGAGATGGGGTAAAAAAAATGAAAGAGGCAAAACGCTGACGGGGAAAAGATTAAATACGTGAAAGGACTTCATGGCAACTGCTCCGGGGCAATGGAAATCATGCCTCTTCATCAAGTCAAAATGCGACCTTTTGATGAATGATTTAAAGTAAGAGATATTACTTTGAGTATTTCTCTCTCCACTCGAGGAAAAATCATAGCGGTGGAGTGTGAACGAAGGGCTTAAATTTAAGCGCAATCAATCCGCGGGAAAACTATCATTGTCGTTTCCCCTCCCGGAAAAATAAATGTCCGATTATTATAATTATTAAAAAGGGACTGGAATCATGCTTCCTAGTTCATCCTATGCCCGCGGTTTAATCATCATTCATAATTCCAACGCGCAGATCTACTGGAGCAGCAATCATTAACACGGCAGATTTTCAGTGTTTCAGGGTTCTCAGTGTTTTACCGATCTCTCGAGCTTCTACTTGAACGGTCCCTAACCCCATCGAATGTTTCCCAACTTGGGTGAATTCCTAACCAACCCCCCCCCCCCCCCAACGCTCAGCCACCTCAACAGCCGGTCCCTCTTGTACCCTTAAAATGCTCCCCTCCCTTACTCCTCCTCTAAAACCCTACATTAGTCCTTCTTCATTCCACCCGACTTTCGCATCCGCAGCCCACTTTTCATCCCGCGGCCTCTCGTCCCCTTCCTCCAACCACCTTCCTCCACTCCCCTTCCGACATCCGGCGTGGGCTGCTTAATCGTTGTGTGTTTATGCAAGAAAAATATTCAGAAGCGGCGGCGGCGGGACGCGGAGATTGGGCGAAATCAAGGCGTAGGAGGGAGGGCGAGGGGGTCGGGGAGAGAAGGATCATGGCTTTAGGTAAGGCGGGCGACTCCTGTGGGAGTCGAGAGAGAGAGAGAGGTGCGTCCGTGTGTGCTGCGGGTGTGTGTCCGAGTGTGCTCGCGAGCACTCGTGTGTGCGAGAGCGTTCCCTTCTCGCCCGATTTGCTTTCCGTACCCTCTCTTCCCTGCGTAATTCCCTCTCATTCGAATAACTCCCTCTCTTCAACCCCTTCCCCACTTCTTCCTTCCCTTCACTTCCCTACCCCAACTTTTTCTCTCTCTCACATCTTCTCAAGGATAGGATGTGGTCAGGTTGGGCCTTCTCTCTCCCCCACTACGCCCATCAGCCCGCCGACTCCAACCTACTCGGCCCGCCCTCAACCATCCCCCCCGCAATAGCCGGGGGAGGGCTAATGCCTAATGGTTCTCACGTGGATAGCGTCGGTGCCGTGGAATCGGAGGGAGAGGGATGGAATCGGGGGAGGAAAAAGAGAGAGAGGGAGGTGGAGTTAACGGAGAACTGTGGTTGGGCGGGGGCGGAGCTGAAGTAGGAGGCAGAGAAGGGATGGTATTAAAGCGGCCATCGGAACCATTTTCTGCCTCGGTGGAAACAATCCCAAGAGCGAAAGATTCTAGTAGCGTTTTTGCGTCGAAGAAGCGGCAATTTTCCAGGTAATCCAATCTTTGGCGTGGCTTTAGTTTAATTGCTCTGATAAATTACGTTGAATTCGCCCAAAAACATTTTCAGGAGGAGTGGGTGTACTTCCGCTCGCTTGCAATATTTTGCCATGTAACAATTTGAACCGAGAGCATAAAAAATTAAAAATATGGGTGTCATAATCTCAGATTATTCTCATACTGCCCTACAGGCTATTAAAGGTGCCAAATCAGCGAAATCAAAAGAAAAAAAACATTTACGACGAGCCTATGCCTGTGCTTATTATTAGAATATGAACAATGGAGGTGTGTTCATACTAGGATTACCCACATCAATTTCCCTGTAGGTAACTAGGATATTAGGCTAATCTACAGAGAAGTGAAAATAAAGAAGAAAATCTTGTTTAGCCATTCGCACCCTCTTTATGTAAATCCGGCATTTCTACTTTCCTTGGTAAAACGAGCCAAACGAGCTGCTCACACGATAATGTTGCTAACATATTTTTCAAATGCTACAGAATGTCGTATTTGCTTTGATTTTGGAAAAGAAACTTTCAAGAATGACAAAATGAATGACGGAAATGAATTCTCATTATACGATAAAAGAAACATGATTTAAAACTATGGGATGCACCTAGAAATGTATAAATAAATGCAAGTCTTGTGAAGTGTGGAAATGGAGAAAGGTTGGGCAGATACTGGAGAAGATAGTATATCGGCAAGATTGTTTAAGGATAAAATTTTATCTTATTCTTTAGCTTCGGAGGGGTTGATTTGTTTTTAAATATGTTAAATAAAAAGGCAACCTATTTGAAAGCAATACTAATTAGGAAAGGGCGTAGGAGATAGAATGCGAAAAATTAGACGGCAAAAAGTGAGCCGAAATGTAAGGAGATGCCTGTCCATAACTTATAATTTGTATAAAAAACTTAAATATATAATATATATATATATAATATATATAATATATATATATAATATATATAATATAAATCGGTTAGGTTTGCTGATGACCAAGCATTAGTTGCTCAATCAGCCAAGGGGTTGCAAGCAATGTTGAGTGAATTGGAGGTTCAGTGCGATAAATATGGGATGAGAATTAATATTAATAAAACAAAGGTTATTCGATTTTCCAGAAAGAAAAAGGCTAAGCTTAATATTAAAATAGGCGGGGAAAAAATAGAGCAGGTAGAACAGTTTACATATCTCGGAAGTGTTTTGGACCAATACGGTCAAAGTGGTAGGGACGTAAGGAGAAGAATTGCACTAGGCAAGGAGGCTTTCTCTAGGAGGAGGGAGTTGATGACGAAGACGTTGAGTAGGGATGTTAAGACAAGACTCGTAAAAACTCTGATATGGAGCGTAGCTATGTACGGCGCGGAAACGTGGTCGCTGAAGCAGGAGGATAGACGTAGATTGGAGGCTTTTGAAATGTGGGTGTGGAGAAGAATGGAGAAGGTGAAATGGACCGAAAGGAAAACAAATGAGGAAGTACTAGAAATGGTGGGGGAGGAGAGGGGTTTGTTGAGAGAAATCCTATGGAGGCAGGAAAAATGGATGAAAGGCGTATTGAGCGGTAGTGGAATGTTGAAGAGGGTAATAGAGGGGAGAATGTTGGGCAAGCGAGGTAAGGGTAGGAACAGGATAGGGATGTTGGACGGAATGAAGGGAGGAAAGAAGTACACCGAGATGAAGAGGGACCTGATATAGATTAGTTTGCTAGGTGGGGAGTCACAAAATGTTTATTTGATAGTTGTGTCCATCCAAAAACCTACCTTAACCGGTAGATTACCTAATAATAATATATAATATACATATATAATTATAAAGGCTGTAAGTTCATAAATTGCTCGCCACGCACCGCGGCTAAAAACAGGTCCGTTTAATCATTAGGGACTAAGGGAAAATAATTGTATTACGAAAGCCTTTCACAAAAGAGTCTTGAACAAATTGGAAATATACTTTTTAATTCATTTAAAATTTCATGTTGTTGAGAAAATATTCGTCCACGCCGTTTAACGTTTCATATTAGCAACCTGAAAATTTTAAAAAATAGACCCTAGTGTAGAAAATGAATTGTTTATAGTCTCTAAACAACAGATTAATGATTGAAATCATACGTTAATATTATTGTAAGTGCTCTTCCAGCGATCAACATCGTATTCAAAATGAGTAAAGTCATAATTTAATTCCCAGGATATAATTTCTAAATGTAGTCCCTGGAGTAATATTATAACAACTATGTTCTATTTACCATTCACATATTACCCTAGTTCCACTCACAGTAATACATAGAAATAATATTGGAATTACAACGAAGTACATAACTAATGAACAGTTATATACGAAAAGATGTCTTGTGTCACATTCCGTACCTGAGTCCTTGGGGGAGGAGACCAATGCACGAATGTTGCATGTCCATGTGGTAATGTAATTTCGCCTTCTTCCTTTTCAAATTCTAGCTTGCAGGTTATTGGATACATTTTTACTATATTCCAGGGTGTATTTGTTTTTTAGTCCATAGTATATGTATTTGCATGGGTGTAAGTTGAACGGGTTTTTGCATGAATGGATACGTCACTGGGGGTACAGGTTTGCATGGGTGTGTCGATTTCGTATGTGGTTTTGTTCTCTTTTTTATGGTTGGTGACCTATCACCCCCCGCCACACGGCCTTGGGGCGGCTTGTGAAATTAATACAGGTAGATGTAGAAAATATGACATGCAATTAAAATTAATCATGCATAAAGAGACATCTCATTAAGCACTTTCTCGCAAGTACATTTAAATACGAGAATCTGCTCACAAATTTAGCTTAAAAGACCAGATTAGAAACGAGTATATATAATATATATATATGGTATAACTCTTATTTCTTTATTCAGGTACACCTGTATGTAAATATATATATATACATACATATATTTTTATTCATAACTAAATTCATACATTACCGCATTGTGTGTGCATCTGTTATTTACGCATTTAAACAGTTTTACGGGCAATTTCTAGTTAAAAAATACCAAATAATACAGACGTTGTACCAAGCAACAAATGGTGGTATTGAAGATATTATTTTTAATTACAATGACAATAATTTATCCTGTTAGTTGATAAATACATATCATTACGAGGTGGTTCCCTTTAATGCTTTTATCTAAAAAATGTCAAAACACTGAGCCAAGCTTAATGCAGAGAATGATAAAGAAAGTAATACTATTTGAAACAAGCGGCCGATGTGTACTGAATTGACTGTTAATAAATAATGAAACCCAAGGCGCTACGTTTTCTTAACAGGGTTGATACTGGCGGTATGCATCGGTAACAACAAATTGTTAATGGATATAAAATATAGTGTTTTTGCTATCGCGTTCGACACGCGTACCGAAATGTGGGTCCACATATAGTGGTGAAGAGCCATGGCTTAGGCTTCTTTCCGCCGAAATCCGCGAATCGCCGAGGGAAAGAATCGATTCAACAAAGTGGTCTATAGAAAATTTGGAAAAGTCCCCTTGTGGTCATGATATTATGTCTTCTAAAGCCAGCACCCTGATTGAATATCAGATAAGGTTTTTTCCCGTAATTTACAGAGAATAGAAGTCGTGAAATATAACTTTCATTTAGCCTTTGAGGGATCCTGAAGAGAAGATATATACGCTACGATAACATCACGTTGAAAGGTTAGCGCGAGGACACGGCGGAGAGGGATCGGGGAACGGGAGGTGTGGGAGAGGGAAGGACCGGGGGGGGGAGAAGGAAAGGCCGGGGGAAAGGGGAGAGGAGGAGGAACGGCATGAATATGAAGGAGTGGATGGGAGTTGAGAAGCGGAGAAGGAAGGATAAAAGGGAACGGGGAGATGTACTTTTTTCCATCAAAGATTCGAGTAAGTGAGGAGCGCGGGGCGGGGTAGCGTGAACGAAGTGAGCAAGGTAGATGGTGTGAAGGGTAGGGCTTAGGGAGGGAGGCTTGGGGAGGGAAGAGGCAAGGTCAAGGGGGAGGAGACAAAATTTAATACGACATAAATGAATCGGATGGAGTGAAAGATGGCGATAGGCTTAAGGAATATGAGGCGAGGGAGCTGAGGTTGCGGAGAGGGTGGGAGAGGAAGGAGAAGGTACGGTGGAGAGGAAAAAACGTAGAATAAAAGAAAGGTATGATCGTGCAGAGTGGTGGAAGAAAGAGCGACGAGATGAAGGGGGAAAGCTAGGTTCTTTCATCGGAGTCTCTCTCGTCTGTTCAGTCGACCTAGGGTTTTAATGTAGCTTCAAGAAAAGTAATCCACCAATTCACTACGATGGAGTATAATACTTGCGCTTAAAATAAATTTTGTGGATTCAGGTGTGATGTTTTTAAAGGTGAGCATAATCGATTCGTAGCAAATAATGAAACACTTATCCAGTGCTCATAAAATATATTTTGACGTTTATTCTTCATTTTCACCTGAATATGACGAAGTAACATCGAAATGAATTTTATTAACAGTGGAATAGCACATTATTATTTGCTAATAATCGATACACTACTTAGATTTCCGTAGGTTATCAGTTTCACGTTTAGGAAATTTACCTTGATTAACTGCATGTAGCGTAGCTCTCGCCGTCTCAATTCCCTACTAGCGCTGCTTGGTAGAGATATAATACAGTGGAAGTGCTGAGTAGTAGTAGGAGTGACTTCGTGTGTTGGTATAAGCAGTCATATTTGCTCCAAGACCGCAGAGAGAATTTAAATTTCATAATACTTTGTGAAAGAAGCAAGTCAGGCTTTTAGCATAAGGATGTCGCTTTATACATAGTAAATTATGCAATTAAAAAAACCACATCCACAAATTGCAATAATGTCAAAAACCTTTGAGTCAAATCGAGACCATGTTAAAACTTACAGTGCTGGAAATTATACACAACTAATTATTTAAGTATCACCGCATGACAAATTAATTTGTAACGTAGAGAAATATTTCAAAGATTTTTATTCATGGTAATACATTAACATGAGCAGTTTATTTTTAATACTATTAAGACTATTAAGTCTTTTTAATACTTTTAATACTTTAAGGCTATTAAGACATTCTGAATACACTTTCATTTTTTATCCTAAAATTACCACGAGCAGTAAAGAAATCGATATCAGAAAAAATCCAACTTGCTTGATACATTCACTATGGACGGAGAATTCTATGAGACATCTAACCTCAATTTTAGAAACTTTATTTACTCCTAGAAATTAATAATATGAAAACAACCAAATATGAATGTGAGGCTACTAGAAGAAATTTTTATTTTTTTTAAAATTTCCCCTAACCCAAATCCTGGTGATTTTAAGATTGAGACATTTCCGTTGAATTGAAGATCAGCTTTCACCAAGCACATGAATGGAAGCTTACGTTAAGGATATATACATCTACATAACGCCTCGCAAGCTGCCAAAAGGGTGTGTGGCATTGGTTGATGTGGAGGACAACGGGGATTGAATGCTCGGAGTGATAATTCCGATATTTCTGCAACAACTTGCTATTTTCAAAGTTGATGGGCAAGATGCGCCATTATAGGTAGTCATATAATGTAATGTAGCCATATAATGAGTGATATGAAACAAAGGATTTTCAAAATAAAGGGCCTCGTTAGAGGTTCAATGCAAAGATATTTGTCTTTACATGCAGAAACAGTAGCTAAGGAGTGCAGTGTTTTACGAGAGAAATTACAAAAGAAGAGACATAGACGATGGAAAATCCTTTACACATTTAATAAGGGTATTATATATTGATTATTTGTGTGGAAAGGGCGCGCCGAAAGAATAGCTAATAAATAACTGCTGGAAGAGAAGGAAGTTCATCACTATAAGGTAAATCACACGTGAGCCGTGAGTGTAATAGTTTTTCATTTTTTTCAATTTAGTTATCAAAGAAAATAGTCAAGTGATCAGCGTGAGTTTTAATGAGTTGGTCACGACACTACTGCGTCTTTTGACATTTTCCTTTAAGTTATTGCCCGAAAAAGAAAGCCTACTCATCCCCCCAGCTAAGTTTTTAAAGTCCTCGTCATCGCATTTGAAAGTATGATCGCTCGTTTCGAATATTCGCCCTTTTTTTTCGTGCTTTTGATATCAAACGGTGGCAATTTCGAGGAACGAATCAGTGACGAGCGTCGGCCGTGCTTGCTTCACGGTAATGTCTCTCAGTGATCCGCCGGATGCCAACTCACCCATTAACGCTTTCCGGCGATCGAAATGAAACCGCAGGGGGTGGGGGAGGGAGGAAGCGACGTCAGGCTTAATGCGTGCATCGAGGAAGGAAGGGAGAGAAGAGAGAGAGAGGGAGAGTGATAGGGGGAAAGTGATAAGGGGGTGCGGGTGAAGTTGAAGCTAGGCACGGAAAATGGAATGTTCAGGAGGGTGGACGGGTGGAAGAAGAGAGAGAGAGGGGAAGAGATGGGTGAAGAGGACCCTCGAGGAGGGAGGAGAACGCGGGGTTGCTGCGGGAAGCGCGTCGGACGGTGGGCACTCTCCGTTTGATAAATGGAGTAAGTTCCGTGGTGCGGCGAGAAAAAAATTAAGGAGGTATTCCGATGTGAGGTTATGAGAGTTTTGGTGGATTAGCAAGACGATGGGGGATTTAAGAAGGAACTGGAGGAGGAAAAACGTTATATTTAGGGGAGAACAAAAGAAAATTTTAATTCCGAAAGATTAGGTTTTTCAATGCATACCCTTAATTCCTGCGAAATGAAATTCAAAGCCTGCATAACTATAAAGGAAAAAAGTTGGAAGGAGGGCGGGGAAGGGGGGGGGGCTTGCTTGAGAGAAGATCCACAACTGTGGCATATTTCCTCTAAAGCGGAAGCAGGAAATTTGCAGTAATTACTTTACGAGTATATTTAATCAAACCTATTACTTTTTTCTATATCCAGTTTTCACCCCAAGACTTCCCATTTCCATTCGTTCTCGTGTATTTTTTTTAGTGATAACTGGTGGTTCCGTTATGTCTTCGGTGTCATTAATTTCCAACTCTCACACGCACCTCGCATGGCTAGATATCTCTCATTCCTCATATTAAGCGACCTTACGATTGCAATCTATCTCCCTCTAAATTCCACCAATTTCATAAATGAATCATTGGGTGCAATAAAAAAATGGTACAATGGTGCCCTTTTCCTGAAGAATGCCGTAAAACTCCGCTTCAAAGATATTTTTCATTTCCAAGATTAAAACTGAACGATAAAACGTTTGTATTTTAGTGATTTCCGAACAAATGTTTTTTTTTCAAAATTAGTTATGCTACTAAATGTTTTCTAGTCATTTAATTTCTGAATAATATAAACCCCGATCGTACAGCTTAGTTTGGACTAAGACTAAATATGAGAAAACTTTTCGTGTAGCAAAAATAGTGTGATTATTTATAATCTTACTAATTAAAGTTCCTGCCGAAAGGAAATCAATGCTTGAAAGCTTTTTGTAATTCATTTTGGATCAACTTTTGTCATTACTTTTTCAGATTTTTTTTCCTTACTCTTATTCAAAGAATTAGAATGAAATGATGAATGATCTGAAAAATTACATTTTATTGCGCATAACGTATTTGTTAAATGGTAGGATTTTTCGAGTTTCTCCACCTAATCTTTACTAAAACGAGAGAGAGAATGAGAATCGATGCCAAAACCGACGAGAGAACTCGAGGCACCTAGTTCGCGGAGAGCGAAAGTGCTGAGGAAGCGAAAGCTGTCGGACGTAAGCCCTCCTCCAGTCGTTGAGAAACGTTAACCGAGGGTTAAGTGTTCGGGTTGGGGCCATTAGGGCCACGCCACAAGCCCTAGCCGCGCCCGAACTCTATCACCGGGGAGGCGGTGCACATTCACCCGTTGAAACCAAATCGATCACCCGGAATCAATATCCGGTGAACGCCAATTAAACTTTTACGCCACCTTTCCTTTTTAGCCTAACTCCTCCTACACTCTCATCACGGTGAGCACTTCCCTTTCTTCTCTCGTCCACTTTCATCTTGCCCTCCAACTACTTCTTTCTACTCTCTCTTTCTCTCTCTCTCTTAACCCACATTCTCTTCCCGCTCTCGTGAACTTTCTCGGTTCAGCCGATAGACATTCCTGAGCGGAAAATTTCTCGCCGGCGGAAGACGAACGTTCCCTATAAAACTTTCACTTCCTCTTTACTTTCGCCACGATAATCCAATGAACTTCCCACTTCAAATGGATGGCCACTGGTTATCTTTGTTTTTTTTATATAAATCTGTTTCTATAGGTAACGCCTTACGTTCTTGAGGAGGAATGGGGATTAAAAACTTTTTATCGGTAAATTTGCAGAGCTGCTATTAAATGACGCCGGCACTTGGGTTTTAGTTTCTTAGGGGCTAGATATAAAATAGTGTTTCACAACTTTTTATAATGACCCTCTTTTTCCCAAAAGTTTCTCAGGTAGTAACAACAGTAATAAAATCAACTTCTCCTTCACGATTGTGTACGTCTACAGCTTAAGCTACTAGAATGCATTCATGAATCACACTCCAATTTTAAATTATTCACTCCAATAAAACATTGATTTAAGTCTCTCACAAGGGCAAATAAATCAAGGTTAGAGTTTTAAAAATTATATGAATCAAATCTGTTGGAGTAATTATATAATGAAGTCATCCTTCACTCTAAATCAAATACTAACAACGATATGACATACACACACACATCCATTCATTGCTGTGATTTTAATGAAATAAATTAATAGAGAGCACTATATTCGCTGAATATATTATTAAACAATACTGACATTTCTCACTTCTCTAATGTCCACATTTCACATGTGAGCAAATTTATTTGTCAACGTTTTAGATGGTAAAAATTCAATTAACAAAAAAAAATTGTATTCGCTTTCCGCCTAAAGCAACGCCAGCTACAGGTAAATTGCGTAGATGGATCGTGACTGAACGGACGGACGACATTGCTCGTAAATACGCCCTTGATCCAGTATAAAATAAATTTATTTTCGACGCCATCCTCCGCACGCAGTAGACAACAAATCAGCAAGAGCTGAAAAGAAGGGTCACGGGGGCATTTTATGGTGACCTGACGGACAATTGGAGAGTAAAAATAACATCAGAGTGATGGTGAATGGAGGGTTCACGAGTAATAAGTTTTTTAGGGAGGGAGGGAAGTGAAAAGATAAAGAGAACTTAAAAGAATATAATGCCATTGAAAGGGGCGCATGGGAATGACCGGCGTGATTTTTACTGCCGGACTTAAAAACACCGCGTGCACAGACCGAACGTGGACAGAAACGCCAAACCGACCGACCAATGTCACTCACAGGCACATCACTCGCTCCCCGTGCATGAGAGCAATCACCACCATTTACGATTCCGAGTCCCCTCACTCACTCCTCCCCCTTTACAATCTCATATCCGCGGCTGAAATGCACCACTGCTCACGTGGAGGGGGGGGCACTGCATCGCCGCCAGGGACACCCTCAGCTACGTTCCCCGTCAGGGAGCCCTCTGTCCCCCACTTCCCCTTCGAATTCATGCACCTTCTAACCCAACCTACGTCCATCCTCTCTTTCCCCGCCTGTCGAACCCTTCCCCACATGTGCCCTGCATCGAAAGACCACATCGCCACTGCCATTTGTATCCGCTGCCATAAACCCTTCACTCCTCCCCCCCCTTTCTCTCTCTCTATGCTAACCCTCCTCCAGTGACCCGGCGACAGGTACCTCAACTCCCGCAGCAACACCACCTCATCTCGCACTGGGAATAACTTAGCCCATCTCGCCCCGTTGTTCGCCGAGACCGCTAATCTCCTCGATTAAAAAAAATGAACTTCGCGCCATTTTCTTTTGAATGGGCAAAAATAAAATGGAAACATCAAAACTATTGAGAGGGTGTTTGGCGGATCTCAACTACCGCAAAATTTATTACCCGGTTCTTTTTTTTTTTTTGGTCGAAGCTGATCCGACTCTGGATTTGAGTCGCTGGCGACTCCGTTGTTTTCATTTCAGATGTGGTAACACAAAAGATTGCGAGGAAGGGTGGAATCATTTCTGTTTTTCTATACGACCTGACGAAGAGCGATAATATTGTATCGCATTAAAAATGACGCAAGCGATTCCCAGGGATCACTTAGTTATATGAGAGCTTATCTATTATATTATGAACGGAAGTAAACATGAGCAAAGGAATAGGGAATTAGTATTTTATGAACGTGCTGCACTAATTAATACTTAGGCTATTCGTGAATGCAACAGGATGAATGTCAAAAAAATCAAATTCGAAAGACAAATAAACTAACGATACTAAAAATTCTATTACTGATACATCGCCTTCATTTGAATCTAAAACTAGACGGCCAATTATGATGCCCAAGCATATTCGTATATTTCGCCATGATTGTGGCCTTGTTGGTTATTATGTTTCTGTAAATATGATATCCCTTGAAGCCATCGAGTGGCAGAGTTGAGTAATTTACGAACAGAACTAGAGATCTGGTATGGCGCGTCATAAAACAAAAATTTCTCCTCAGCCAAAAGATATGTCATTTAAACGAAAGAATCTAATAAATGAGAATAATTGTACATCACTTTAAGGGTCACCAAAATCTGTAATAATATCATTATTATTATTCACAAAAAGTTTAATGACATTTTGGATAAACAAATCAATCTGCTCATGGATCACTGAAAAAGTTTTTATTTCTCGTTCTGACAATAAGTACATATGAACATTGCAAAATGACCTGTATTTAATAAAGAACACCACTGCCTCTCACGTAAGCACCCCTTATTGATTCTTTTCGTCTATTATTGGTCGCATCCTGAACTTAAAAAAAGTAAATTATTGAAGACAAGAGAGCCACCGAGTGTCCGGAGCGAAAGACTCATTTTGTCAGACACGAGAATCGCCCAGCACCCGTGTTCTTTTAATGTTACCCACCTTCGGCACATAAATTGCTAACATGTGCTCTTGAGCACGTTTTATTATGCACTACACTGAGAGAGGGTTGCGGCCAGTGAGCTTTACGCGAAGGTCGATTTCAGCCTCGCGTAAGTGTTGAATCACACGCGCCCGTGGGGTAAATTATTCAAAGAAACGCCTATTCAAGTGTTCTCGTGTTTCGACCAGAATAATACTAAAGGTGAATTATATTGAGCCTGAGTGAGCAAGGCTGACTGCGGATGTTGCAAACAAAATAACGAGGTGAGTGGGTTGCGCTTAATCATTCGTGTTTCCTTTTATTTTTAAATGAGCACAACTGTTTAAAATTGAGAATGATATTATTCAGGATTTTACCACAAGATATAGAATCTAAACTCCAAAAAGCCAGGTTATAAATCCTCCAAACAACGGATGAACGCACAGTCATGCCCCGTCAGCGAATCGCCCATCTCGAATTTCTGGGACAGAAAACATCCAAAATGGAAGTTTTTTCGCGCGGTAATTAATCATGAAACCACTTCAAATGCAAAGGTAGCTTCATGCTCCCTCTCCCTCCCTCTCTCTCTCTCCCTCGCTCTATCTGTCGAAGCGTTTGAGGTCCGCATAGTTCTGGTTTTTTAATCTCTAAATCGAAGTAAAACGGCGGAAAAAAAATACGGACCAAGGAAGCAGCAGCATCGATTTCTTCGCAGAGCGGCTGAATGGAGCGATCGGGGAAGCGGAAGAAGACAAAAGGTCTTTTCTTCTTCTCTTTGCCTCATTCGCTGTCTTGTTTCAATGGTGGTGAACGCTTTCCCGAAATTATTTTTTATCTCCACTATCCATCTCGAGCGGGAGAAAATGAATATTTCCCCAAGCAAAGCAAATTCCATACTTTTTTTTTTAAAAAAAGCTTACATAAGCGAGGCCAGCGATTGCTAATTAAGTAAAGGCTATTGATGACTTTTATTCACCTACATGAACAGCACACGCAGTAAAAATTATCACTTCAAAGGTTTTTCTTGATAATTTGATCATAAGTAGTTTGGATTTTGATGGGTCACTACAATATAGTGACCGTGAAAATGTTTATAGACTAATTAAAAAATTTTCTATCAATGCAATTTAACTTGGGGACACATTTTATGTGATTAGAAGGTCATTATCTCCATGGTTTCAGAGTCTGTGTTTAAAAGAATCCACATTAAGTAAACATTAATTAAAAAATCAACTCACATATTTAAATAAACTAGGAAGAAGATCTTAACAGATCACCAAAGAAATGTACCAATGGTTATACCATTTAATTTCAAGAAAAAGAGATACTCTAACCTACCTACAATTATCATGAATGAGTACACATTCAGTTTTTTGCATTTAAAAACAATGTAAGGATCAGAATATTAGTAAAGTAAGTGGGGGAATATTTTCCAAGTTATTTTCCGTGAAAACTATGTAGTTGGAAGTCACGTCAAAATTATTATATTTTATAAAGAGGTGAGTTTGATATTTCTTATAATAAATTTTGCATTAACGTTAATTTCGATAATTATCTGTTTTAAGGTTTTCTGAATCGAGTAAAAACAAAATTAAACAAGTTAACATTTGTGGAATTATCTCTGGAAATTCATTTTACTGCATAAAAGAAAGTGAAGGAAGGGTTATTCACAGACATCATCAAGCGTGAACCTATATATTGACTATAGGTCGGTTGCATAAAATTACTGCCAAGGGTTTTTGGCATTGGACAATGTTCCATGCAAAATAATGCAACAAATATTGCGGTGATTATTGTTAACACTCTGCAAAAGGTTCAGAACCATAGATATTTGGACAAGTATGCAAAATTTTGGTTTAAATCCATGTTTAAAATATTGATAAAATTGTTCAATAATCTTTTACCCATTTATGGAAAATATTTATCTTGATAGTTTTTACAAGCAGTGCGCTTAAAAATTTAAATAAGTTGATAGAATTGTTTGCCTATGCGAATATATACGACCAATTTATGAATACCGTACAGAAAATCCGAATTTATCATTTGAGGCACACACAATTCCACATCCCAAAATTATAATAGCACGAAATATAGGTTTTTACAGGATTTAACTTTAGTTCAAATGCACACGAGGTATTTTGAAGAATCTAGGAATTCAAAATTTAAAGTTGAAAAACAGAGTTTACAAGATGATAAAATTAATGTTGTAATATTTTAAAATAATTTCTAGCTTCATAAAACCTTCCAAATTTTGTATATTTTCAGTTTAAATTCTTCCAGTTTTTTTATAATTTCCAGCTCACGTTTGCATATGCAGAGGTACTGACGTTTGGAAAATATTGGCATTTCATATGAAGCGATAGAATGGAGATAATGATGAATGTGAACAAGGATTGACTGCAAAATAGCCACGACTTGGATAGTATGAGAAAATACTATCACTTAAGGCGTGAACTACTTTTACAGGAGACATGAAAAACTTTTTCTACCTCAACTTACCTCTCAAATGATCATGGTCAACACTTCTTTTCTCCTTTTCCGATTGTCCATTATCCATTATCTACCTTAATATCTATCTGCTTAACGGTCAAAATACACATTGATTTGCCCTCTCTATTGGCTGAAAAGTACCTTGTTTTCAATTTGTAAATTGGTCAACTATTTCGCCATACCCGAACTGATACGGTATATAGTATATGGCTACTCTACGATTACAGTTTAAATTCATGGTTTACCACATCTACGATAACTACTCAGAGTATATTTTAATTTAGGAATCATACTCTATGGCCGCTTACTCGTGATGAAGGTGCTATTTTACTGGAACGGAACATATCTGCTGAGACATGTACTTCGATAAGCCATTTTTCCCAACCTCCTTTTCCACTTTTATGTTCTTAGTCGATCTATCCCATCTTCTGAGTAGACTGCAGTTATTCATTCATCCATCGAGGGTAAGTACTTTTCATTCCTTTCATTCTTACACGGATGATGCAAGCCTTTGTCCGCTATTCCTACTCTCTAATGCCTCCGGAATGTTGCGGCGAGCATACATATAAGTAATAAAAAAAACACGCAGCATCCCCAAGAGTGCCCTACTTTCAGCTTTATTCCCCTCCAAAAACTATCTATATCTCTCCGAGCGTGTATTCCTCACTATCTAAGGTTTAATTTGTTATTTTTTCGAGGCTTAATTATTTATTTTCATGAAACTTCTTCCACTGTCGGAATTCACTCAGAAATTCTTTTCACGCTACGCTCTGGAAAGGATCAAATCCTCGCAATGTCTATCCAGTCGTTCTAAAACATTGTTATTCTAAGCTCCCAAAAATGAACGTATCCCTTTTCTTTTTTTTTCTTTCGCCACAGTATGCATTTCTGATGCTTTTACTCAGTGCGCAATATTCCCTGCAGATAATTTTTACTCTACCTTGGGCTCCCATTTCGGGTATATCTCAAAATCTTTGATTCCCATTGTTACTGAGCTTACACATGATCTCTCAGCGGGAGAAAATATTCAATCAATGCAAGGTATTATTATTCTGAGAATTTTTATGAGTTACTTCTTCAATTGCTCATTATCGGAGTTTATTTATTCCCCTCCTCGAGGAATGATATTTTTCCGGATAAGAGGATTTGTCTATTTTTTCTTCCATTCTAAAATTCATTACCACCGCCTTATTTCCACGACGCATATTTGATAGTAGAATAGAAAGACCTCAAAAATAAGTCTGCGATTTCGTATTTCACTTATTATATATCACGAATATAAATTCGTATTCACTAATATACTGCACTGAAATGATATCCTGTTTTAATGGTAGGTTAATATTTACAGTGTTTTGTCACAATGAGCGCTTTTCATTTTCATTCTTTATTCGTTCAAGGAAACAGGAAACATTCAAGAGGCTTCGACGAGGGTCATCAACGGCATCCCCAAAGAAAATTTCCAGTAGGTGTACAGGGAATGGGAGCAACGTTATACTAAGTGTGTAGCAGCTCAAGGAGCTTACTTTGAAGATTATTAAGACGATATAGGTATAAAGACAATGAAATTCTTGTAAAAAAAATCAGTCCTACCACTTTTGGGTGCGACCCTGTATGTCTTTCGAATATAAAATGAGACGTTCATCGAAAAGATATAAAAATATGTAGTTTTGGAAATACGTAATAATTCTTGTTCATTTTAAAGACGAAAATTATATCATATTAGCTTTAGAAATAGTGAACAGCTAAGGAAATGGAGACCAGGTATTTTTAAAATCAGTATTCACCTTTAACTGGCTTACATACGATTGATTATTCATAAATTGAAATTCATTAAACTGGTCTCTGCTCTTTAGTTAAGGAAATCATTTTCTCCGAATATTCCCGTAAAGTAGACACGTAAGACGTACTTGTTCAGTATATTGTACACTTTTATACAGATTCATTCATTAACAGCGTATCACACACATTCTTGCATACATGCGTAAATATTCATTAATGGATTAATAATCATAGTACTGTTATCGTAAAGAAACTGATCGTGGCTAACGATAATGCTGAATAAAATTTCAAATCTATGATACGCAATCTAAAAGAGGATTGACTTCCGAGAATATTCTTTTCAAGAATTTTTTAAACAAAAGATTGTAATTCTCCATTATTTATTCCTCATTACGCTTGCCTGGGTCTCTCATTAGAGTAGGTAACTCTTCGTTTCTATTTATCCGCTCCCTTGTGCCTGCTTATCAGGCACTCTTCCGCCCGATGACAGAAAGGGTGGGCACATAGATACCATAACCACTCCCCTTGAAACCCGGAGCCAAACCACTCGATTTCCAATTCACTGCCATCCAAACCCCTTCTCAATCCTCCACCTAACCCCATCCAAGGACTTCTCTCTCCCCGTCATGCCCCCCCCCCCCCACCCTCCGACCTTTCTTATCCTCCAAAAATCCTCCTCCCCCTCTTGTTTCATTCTCCTCGGATCCTCTCGTGCATACGGACATCATTACAGCTCAAGTGGCGCCCAATGTCAACCCTAAGCACATGAAGGCACACCCACACGGGGGTAAAAATGGAGAACGTGATGGGGGAGGGAGAAGATGTTCAGGATGGGGAAAAATGAGACGGAATGGAGTGGGGTGGAAGGGGGACAAAGGAGAGGAGGAGGAGGAGGAGGAGGAGAAAAAAGGGAGTGGGATGGGGGAGGTTGGAGAGAGGGCGTAAGGGGATGGGAGGTAGCGGTTGGAATGGGCGTGTGGGTGGGGCTGTAAGGATGAGCCATCCCAGCCCTCTCCTGTAATCCCGCAGTCATCCCTCTCGGGGTTTCGGAATTGGCTTTTGCCCGAGCAGAACATCAGCGTTCGCCCGGCCCCGAGCCCCTACACGAGACGAAAGCCGGCTCCCACCACCACCCTCCCTCCATTTCCCTCCTCCCCCTCCCATCCCACGCACACGCCGCGCGCGCCCGCCTTTTTTCCAAACCCACCCCCTTCCGCCACTGCCGCCACCTCCTCCTCCTCCCACCTCATCACGTCACTACTCCTGTTCCCATCCCTCGACTCCTCCCTCCTTTCATTCCTCCAAATCCCACCCAATATCCTTTCGTCCCCCCACCGACTATACACTCTCCCTCCCTCCTCTAGCCTCCCATCTTTACTCACTTTCCCCAAATCCCTTCGACCATTCTCGCACTTATGGAGGGAGCCCATCCCACTCTCCAACCAGGGGCCCAAACCCCCTCCTCTTCCCCCTCGTGCCACCTTATCCCCCAATCGCTCCCTTTCACTTTGCACATCCTCTTCTCTCGCCCCTATCCCACATCATCATCTTCCTCTCCTCATTCCTCTTCCTCCAACATCCAACGTGTTCGCGTCATCCGCTTTCCTCCCAACCTCGATCGTCCGTACTCCACTTCGTTCTTTCGTTTCTCTCCTCTCTCCCTCTCAGTTTGACTCCCCTCTTCCATCACAGTCTCTCTCATTCTTTCCGAACCGAATTCATCCCCCCGTGCGTTCTGTAACTCCAGTCATATCCTCCCCCACTCGTCTCCTTCCCCTCCGTCGCATTTCGTCCCTCTTTTATTTTCAAACGCCACTCGACGGCACGACGACGAGAGCAGCGCGCGAGAGTGCGGTTCACGGCCGACTCTTTCCGTCTCGTCTCCCCCGGCGTGGCTTCTGTTTGCCGGGAGTGCCCGGGGGCGCAACGAGGTTTCATACACTCATTCTCCTCTCTGGGTGATCCTGGCGGTAGTGGTAACAGCAATGGCAGTCGATGTGGTGCCCATCCAAAGAATGGCTACGACGATGCTTCACGTGCCGCCGCGTGATTGCTCACTGGGAATCATCCAAGTAACCCTCCTCCCCTTTTCGCGGTCTTCTAAGGCCGCACAGTCAACGGGCGTGGTTCATAAAAATCGCATTGCGCGCACAGCAAAAGCCGTGCCGCGTGGGGTCGCGAGCGGACGCCACCGTCCCGTCCCGCGCACCTCGGAATAAAACATAAGGGATCGGATAAAAAATTCATATCCTTTGCCTTATTTACTTTCCCTCTTTACCTTATCCGGCCGATGTACCTCTACATCCATACCCCGGCGGCTCTTCGACTTCTCCACCTCCCCTTGCCCTTCCCAACTCCGGTCCCTGCGCCCACTCTAACTTCGCCCGCATAACATTTCTCTGCCAATATTCCCTTTCCCCGTTCCAGGTGCCATTTGTAGGGAGGAGGGAGGAGGAGGAGCGTAAGGGAAGAGCAGTTTGGAGAGGAGGGGGAATCTCAGTCCCTTCCTAAAAATTTCCCTCTCGCCGCATTCACATTTCCTCCACTTTCTATCTCCAGCCCTCATCCTTCCCCCGCGACCATAAAATCCAATCTCAATCTAAGTTTTATCTCAAAAATCACTAATTTAGATTGTGAGCATGCATCAACCGGCAAAAATCTCTATTTACCGACCTCTCAAAATGGTGAAACCATTATTAATGAATGGTATTCGTGAAAAAAAATACAAACCACCGCTGAAAGGTGCGTATCTCACCCTCTTAATCTCATCTCAATTGCTTTTCGGATGAAAACGACCTTTTCAATCATTCGGTTCCTTAATCTGTTTATCTTGTCGCTTCTTCTTTCCGGACCATTCCCATGCAGTCTGGGAATTTTTATACTCTCTCCCTCGCGCACACCCGATGATATATTTTATTTTGCACAGTCACTTTTGAACAAGACTCACAATGCGTGGGCGTTTATTTCCAATTCAGCATTTTCATGCGTTCTGATCGTCTCCTCCAGTCCATGGGCCTTGCTAAATACTCCTGCCTGCTTCCGTTCCATCCGCATTCAAATAACAATAAATCACCTCCCAGCACGGTTTGACTATTAGTTCCCAATTTAGTGAGTCGCAAAATTTATCAAATCAATTGATCGTCTCACTGTGAATCTTTGTGTAACAAAGATATTACCCGCTCTTATCGACGGAACGAACGTTGCTGGAGTGTCAGAAAGACTCATGAAATATCGGAAAATATTTCCAACAAATGGAATTTTGAAGTCTTTGCAGAGACGTAAATTTAGCATCACAGATTAAAACTGAGCGAAAGTTGTGTCCTCTATTGTCGTAAAAATTCCACTCTCTATACTCTTTCCAAATGAGAAAATGAATACGATATGAACCGAGGTTTATGCGGTGACATGAAATAGTTTTATGTATTCTTTTGCCTCCCTCGAATGAGAGACCTAATTGGCACCCAGGCAATTATAATGATGAGGAAAGGTAAAGAGGCACTGACCCGATCACTAATGGGTATTAAAACAGGGAGTTTATTTTATTTATAAATCCTTTGGCAACGTTGACATGACTATCTGCTAAGTGAGCCAGGAAATGCGTATTCAAACCAACACTGTCACGAAGAGTTTCATTAAGATGGAAGACGAGTTGTCCCTTAGTCCTCCATAATACCTCCATGAAACCTTGAATTCTTACGGGAGAAAGTAAAAAAAACAATGAATCGCATTGAAAATGTCGCGGTGACTCAGAAAATGGAAACTGCAAGCAATTACGAGCGAGAGGCGAACCCACATTCCGACTCACAAAAAAATGGACTGTTAAAAATTAACAATTGAAAACTAAATTTTACCTTCAGGGAAATAATAGTTACGTACCTTATTGCTTTACATTTTAACATGTCACCACTATTAACAGCTTACGTAATAAAGTCTTTTCGTTATTACCGCAATTGCCTCAGATAAAAAAAATAAACTTATAGGCTTTGGCTAGCATAGCAAATATCATTGTAAAAGAACCCTCAACTGCCTCACATCGTCATTCCTAACGACCGCGATCTACAAAACCGATGACTCGAGAAACCTTGTTCCCCGCCGTGGACTTCTCGACTTTCACTTTCGAGAACCCTGGGAAAAATTGCCAGTGGGGAGGATGGAGCGCGGGAGCAAGGTAACGAATTCGGGAGAACGCTCTTCAACTCGGACATTCCGGTAAGACGGTCGTTGTATCCTTTTCCCATCCGCCCACGGTCACCTCCATTCCCTCGGCCACCGTCGATCCCCCTCCCGCCAGACTACACGAGACACCCCCCTCCCTCCTCACCTCAAATGTCCCTTTTATGTCCGCCCGCGCTCCTTCCCCTTCTCTCCACACTTCCCTTAATCCCGTCGGACGGATAGGGCCCCTTCCCTCTCCCTCGCGACTCGAGAGCCGAAGGGTTTTGAGGTTGGCAGCGGCGGTGAGGTTGGCCTGGGGCGAAATGGGAGTTGGGGGAGGATCGGAACCTTCGATAGGAAGGACTGACTTGAATCGGGGTGGGTCCTAAGAGGGGGAGAGTGGGAGATAGAGCATTGAGTCTGTAAAAGAGGAATTCTCCTCTTCGCGGACGGACGAGATGATGGGAATGGAGGGTAAAATGGGTTGAGGATAGGGACGAGGCACAAGGATGAGCCGTGTAGAAAGCGAGGGGAAGGGAAGGGTTGGGTTTTGGGAGTAAGGGCGGGAGAAGAGATTTTTTGGGGGATTGAGGAGAGAGAATGAATAGGAGTGAAAGAGCGACGGAATCGAGAAGGGTGGAGGAGGAATGGTCGGTGTGGGATGGCCAGGGTTATGCGGGCGTAGTCAGTAGGGTAAAGGGGGAGGAGAATATCCAAAGGACCCGAGGGAGACTGGGAGAATGTGATGTGGGATGAAGAAGGGAATGTTATTTGATTAGAGCGCTAAAAAATCAAGCCCTTATCAGAGTATGGAGAGAAGTATGGGAGTCGACGAGGGGTGTTGTTAACTGCATCAAGGAATAAGCTAGGGATAATTAGGTCGCTTCAATGTTAAAGTGGTCGTAAAAGTCTTAGAAAGCTCTATAAAAGGAAAACGTTGCCTTGGTACATAGTCACAACACGAATTGTAGAAAAGGGTTCATTCACACTTATGATTCCAGTATAAAAATGTCACCACTTTTTAGATTATAACGAGGCTGCTTTGGGCATGTATATGTATCCAGTATCCAGCAAAGTGATACTTTTGAGTTTCATCTAAAAAGAGGACAAATAAAATTGTTTATAAATCAAATGCAATGCAATAAATTGTAAATATTTGCCATAATATTTTTGTAAAAAATATTGGGTAGATTTAATGTACTTTAGACAGGGGTATAACATTTTACAAAATCTCCAAGATTAGGACAGGAATTAGTGTACATGTAGTTCATCGTTGACACAGAACAAATACCGCGAAATTAATAACCTGTTAGAAAAGCTTTCTCGATCGCACCACCGAGCATAGGTTGGCTTCAGTGTTGGCATCGATATTACAAATTCATTTTAATGTCTGGAATTTGTGGTGAAAGATTAAGATAGCCGTCACTTAAAAATAAAAAAATAAATAAATTTTCCAAAACACTGGCTGATGGGAGTTTGCGAAAACTTCGTCGCCGAGGAATGAAAAAAAAATAATTTTCCCTCATCGATCGTCATCGCTCAGCATTAATTATTCGGGAGGATCCTCCCGTTGCCGTCACTTCATCTCTCCTCCCGCCCGCCCATCTCTCTTTCCCGCTTATTCGCACTCCTCATTTTCACACTCATTTCCACCCACGCCACACAGACAGGAAAACACACACACACACACACACACACGCCTATACCTTTCCACGTCACCTCACACCACCCTCCTCCCCGACGATCGGCGGAACTTGCTCGCCCAATAGGAACTGTTCCGTCTCAAGGCCCATGAGGTCCGTGCCCGCGGAGTTAGAACGAGGGCGTGGTGAGAGGGGGTGGTGGCGTGGGGAGTGGGGGGTGGGGAAGGGAGAGGTGGGAGGAAGGATGGTTGGGGGATGGTAGACGATTTCGAGAGCAGACGGTTAACTGCAGAGAACCTCATCCCCTCCATTGAGTCGCGGATGCAACTCTCTCTCTCTCTCCCCCCTCTTCGCATCCTCTCTTTTCAACGATCCCCGTCCCTCCACACGTCCCCCACTTCCCTCGTTGCTGACCTCTCTGGTCTCCCTTCTGCGCTTGCCCTCCCTAATGCACCCTACCATCCTTTGTCCCCTCCGGACCATCTCTTCCTCCTCTCGAATATTTTTTTCTCCCACTCCATCAACCCCACTTCCACCCGCGAAATTGTCCGACGGGTGATTTCTTTTATTTCCCGTTTCTTCGTCTAAAGTAGAGCAAAACTTGTCTCATGGGGAAAAAATATAATGGCCTCTGTAGTCACAAATTGAATAATAATTGCAGGTTCAACGTTGCCAAGGCTACAAAAAGCAACCAAGTTTAATGAAAGTTGCCGTAAGAGAAGTCGCTGCCGCCGACTACCTTGCGTCGAAAACCAACGTATTATCTTTTTTTTTCTCTCTTCGCTCTAAAAATGAGTAAAAAGCACTCATTACAGCCACGGAAGTAATCTGTTGCGTCAAATGAAAATGCCACTTGGGAAAAATAATGAAGAGCGCAGGGTCTGCGAAATGGTCTCCCTATTTTTACCTTAAATCTTTTGCTGCCACATGTCTAGGCTTGGGTTTAGTTTGAGGGAGTCCGGCGTTTGAAGTTCTGTTGCGTGTCCCTCGAGGCGAAACTTTTTGAACTTGGGCAGGATCCATGGTTCGGTGTCCTGGTAAGTGGTGTACGAACGAAACAAATGTGGGGACGGTTCAAAGGGGAAAATGACGTGGCTTGATTTCCGCCGGCTGTTCCCAGGTTGCACCGCTCGGTGGCAACGAGAAATTAGCGGAGGGTAAGGATTGAAATTTTGACGGAGCCTTCGGTGAAGGAGGGTCGAAAGGGCATTCATTCCCTCCCTTTTCACTCAATCCACGTCATAGTAGCTCTCGAACATCCCCGATATAATGTCCGACCCTCCCTGCTGTTGCCCTCGAAGTCAATCTCTTCCTGGTCATTTCGCTCCCTTCACCTTCTGCCACGAGTCGTTTTGACATGTCGTCCCTCCCACAGTTCCCAACCATTATGTCCTCGACAAACACGAGAAGCGTCATCTTGACCGTTGGTCAGACCAAATAAAAATTACTAACGGATTGTGAAGAGGACGAAATTAAAAGTTGCCCAAGCTTGAGGATTCAGAGTAAAGCCGCGGGAGCGGTTTCGGCTTGCGAGGAAAAAGTCCATCGGAACGAAGAAGAGAATAATAATTGGACATGGAGAGATGAACAACGGACCCAATGAATCATTTTTAAATCCTCGCGAGTGAATAAACATTTGGAAACTCAACGAGTCCAGGAAATCTTTTTTCGCGGAAAATTACCCCCATTAGAAATAAGAACCTTTTGACCTTAATCTGCCTCACGGATTTTGCACGCTAATTGTGTAAAACCAGGATACTTAATGGGCATTTTTAATAGTTTAAAATGAACTGAAATCCTGCAAATAGCATCCAATACATAGGTAGAGAAATATGAGATTATAAAGGAAATTACTCAGGTTTATATACTACCTGTATAAAGTGCAACAAGACCTCCCATTCTAAAACGGTTTTGATTCCAAAAAGATTTAATTTTAAATTAATTTTATAAATAAAATTAATATTAATGCTGATGAAAGACATTTTCCAATTGATTCGACCAATGTGAGATGATAGTTTTTCAAATTAAATCAAACACATTACCTTCCCGTGTTAATTAAAATTGAAATTATCTCGTTGCTCCTCGAGAGAACTTTCCCTAACGAAATAGTAAATATATTTTACTTTGATTTTCAGAGGTAGGATAAAAAATTGATATGGAGAGAGAGTTGACATTGATAATGATGATGATAGTGGTAAAACCATATAAAATTATAAAACAAAACCTAATTCGGATGTTTGCTTGGTGTTACATCATTAAGTGTCATAGTAATGACAGATTATTTTTCGATGGCGTTAGGAATATATTGAAAAAAGGGACCTCCAGAAATGGCGAGTACAAGTCTCACGATTTAGAAAATAATTCTGACTAACCTAAAGCATGGACAGCATAATTAAATCACAAAAAGTTTACAAAATCGATCTTTTGAATTGATAGAAATGGGAAATGCTACATCACACGCGTAATAATAGGGTTAGAATCAGCCTAATGAGATCATGCACACCCGATTCACTTTTTCTTCCAATCTTTTACGAGGTTCACACATTGAAAGAATATTCCGGTCTACCTTGATCAAACTTCACCCATTAAATAAGCTGGAGAAAAGTTACGTGAAAAATTTATTAAGGTGCTCACTTTGTACCTTGGAGGCCATATTTTGCGTACATCGCAACATACTTCCGTTTCCTTTAGAGAGCATGATAATTCATGTTTTAGAGGAAGTAAAATGAAAATTCCGGAAATTTTATTACGAAATTTTGACGTGATAAGAAATTTTTTTAGGCGGAATTCATGAACTAATATGGTAGTCCCTCAACAAATAGGAATATAGTAGAGTAAGCGAGTCCAACGCATTTCAGAATGCAAGAGGCCTTCGTAATCTCATTGCTTGATACCGAGGAAAACATTAATAACTCACACGAAATGATTATATAATACGAGCAGGATTAATATGAGATATTAGATTAGTATATTACATTATTATTATACAGTGATGAAGACTTAATTGATCTTTTATTCATTTAAATATTTCCTGGATAGGACAAAATCAAATAGAAGCATCATCATCATTATCGAAAATCAACAAAAAACCTTATATTAATCCTCTATTCATTTCACGAGCCGTTTACCATTACCTAAAAACATACAGTATATCCAAGAATATTGACCAACCTCCCAAACACCCTCGCAACTGCTCGTAGGGCAATAAATCAGAAAAATATTAACAACAGAATTGAGCAAATAGAGAAAAAAAATTTAATGAATAGCGAATAGTGAGAAGGGGGATAGAGTCGACAGAGGAGATACGAGAGACGTAGAAGAATGGAGACATTGAGGCTCTAAATGAGGAGCAATGACGAGCAGAACCAATCAAGGGGCTTGGAAACAGACAGAACGAGAGAAAGAGGAGGATGGAGGGAAGAGACGTGACGTGGAGAAGGGTACGCGTTGCTCGCGTAGCAACAGCGTGAGCGAGGCGTGGCCGGGAGGAGGAAGGGTTGGCGGAAGAGGCATTCGGGGGAGACACGGCGGGAACGGGGAGAATATGGAAAGAGAGAACGTGAGTATGCACATTTTGGTCGAAAGAAAAGCACATCCGTTCCGTATTATTGCTCTCTAGTGTTCAAGCACGCGAATTCAATAGCCGCCAGTTTCATAACGAGCGCTACCGCTCCTTATATTGGACCCACACCCCAGCGTGAAACCGCCCCTCCCTCTCTCACCCACTGCATCCTCGTCTCTCCCTCTCCTTCTCCCTCTACATATATCTCCCTCTCTCAATCCCCGCTCTTTTTATCCACGGGCATTCATAAACCGTTCCACAAGTGTGTTGTACACTGGCAGTAATCGGCATTGTTGTCTCAAAATAGTGAGGGGACGGGATGGAAGTTACGATCGGAAAGGGCTTAAAAACGACTTCCATCTCCTCCACCCCCCACCCCCGAAGCCTCTCTCCCGCCTCTCATCCCCACCTCCCAAAAACCTCTCTCACTCCTCCACTCCAACCCTCGCGAGATAGCTTAACATCCTCAGTATCATCGCGAGCATTTGAGTGCGTCCGAAAACTAATGCACGCTCACCACCCACGCACCCCAGGGGCCGTCTCCCCTACCAACCAACCTACCCGCGTCTGCGAAACCTTTTATCCCACCAATATTTATAATCGCTCTCCTTCACTCGAATACAATATGATTCCCGCATCACGCCCACTCATCCCCTACCCTACCATCCCATCCCGCCCGTTTCCACGTGCGATAATGTCCTGTCCATCCCCTTCCACCCCCGCATGCCTCTACTCCGCCTCCTCACCCTCAAGCTCGCAGCTCCACGTAGGCACACACACACAATCATGTCCTTCTCCTCCCTCATCTGTCACTACGGCGTAGCTCTCCCTTCTCTCCCGCATCCTGCTGCCTTCCTTCCGTCATCCCTTCCGTTCCTCAATGCACCCTTATCTAATCGAGTGGATGGATTTAAACGGTTTAATAGCCGTCTGCTCAAAATGAGGCCCTATTTCTCCTCTTTTTTTGTTATCCGATACGCGGAGGGGAGAGAGGAGTGTTTTCGGGGCTCGGTTTAAAACCCCGCGGATACGTTTTGTTGCCCGGCTTCCTCTTCTCCTCTGCTCCCCCACTCTCCCTTTCTCTCTCTCCCTCTCTCTCTCTTTCCCCCGACATGTGATTTTCCTGAGCCCTCCCCCTTTTTCTCTTTGCCTCCTCCTTTTTTCCATGCTTTAAAAAAAATACTTTTTCGTTGAAGTGGAAGCGTAGTAAAGGGAACCACACCCATTGGGGAGGGGAAGGAAAAGGAGGGAGACAATTTAGTTTTCCACGGGAAATGATGGATTGGGTTCCGTGGAAGGGTTATAAATTGAATAGAAACGCATGGTTTGTGTCTTTTATATGCTTTGGAGAGAGTATTGACTGAAAATCAAATATAATTGGCAGAGGGATCTTAGAAAAGGACTGAATATACCTTTCATTTAAATCCACCAAAATCAGCTGATGTAATCATTAATGACTACTCGAATCGTGTAGACTTCAAAAATGTTGGGAATAATTTAAGAAATATTAACTGGTAATCAACAACCATTGAACATAAAAACTCGTTAAACTCGTTAAATTGCCCGCCTCGACAATGTAGAAACCTTAATAGGGACCGTGGTCTGCCGGTTAGATTATGTCAATTTTGAATGAAAATAATCCATTTGGAAAAAGATGGAAAAGAAGGGTTTTTCCGTGAAAATAAGCATTATATTATTAAAATACGTCAGCCATATTATATTACGACTTTATCATAAATATATATATATATATATATATATATATATATATATATATATATATATATAATATTTATTTTATTTCTTTGTCAAACATTACTTTTAGATGCTTAAAATGTTTCCATTTGACTACAGGGCCGACTTGTAACTGTTTCTGTCAATAAAAATTTAAAAAATAATTTTGAGACGTACAGGTATCTTGTTCTTTTTCCTGCAAATAATAAAGACAATTATATAACATCCCTGTTTGGTACTTGGCGTTTAAATTAATGTAGAAAAAAATAATTCAAACTAAGGGTAAAATTAACTTTCCACGTAAATGAAAATATTATCTGAACCATTCTGGGGTTTTACATATTCGTATTAAGATCAGTGAACATTATGCCTCAAACATTATTAAGGCCCCTGTGGTACATTAAGTATATTAATGCATATCATTCCTTATCCTGAAAGCACATAAAAACTTACTTGGGACATAAGCTCAATTTAAGTGCTTTTCTAATTAGAGAATTCTTTAACTCAAGATTATACAACATTGATAACATAAAGCATAAATGCTTCCTGTTTTTTTTTGGCATCCTCTGTTAAGCAGACAAAAGATCATCTTCATATATTCATTCAACCGCATGGATATTACAGTGATGCGACATCATTTTGTGGCGATTAATCATTTTTCCTCGCAAGAGAATCTTTATTCACTGGCATTAAGTGACATCGGTCGGAATTAATGGCCCTATTCATCGATAGTAATTAGTGAGTCGATCAATATCAATCAATTTCCATTAACTGCTCTTTGAATTCCAGCGCAGATTTTCATCGCTTGCCTTATTTTTTACCCACTGAATTTAACAGTTGTATTAACCTCTTCATGCCCAGCTACTAGTATTTACCGATGCGTGGATGAAACTCTTCCGGTTGCAAATAATCAGATAAGTTTTCACGCCAGTGAAATTAAATTTAAACTGTACTCGCGGTTTGAAGTAGGCTACACGCCTAATTTATCGATTTACAACGAATAGCCGGGCCACGTTTTATCTTTGGTGCGCTTGACTAATTGAAACCGAGCGAAGAACAGATTGAATCAAACTCTCAATGGTGAATCACCGCGGATTGTGCCATTCTCAGTTCCTTATCAAAACTGTTTATCGATTTATTAACAAGAGTTCATTCACACCCGCTATCAAACAACCGTTAGTCGTAATATTCTAGGCATAAAATATATTTCCGATATAACAGAGGCTACATACCATGGGGAAATCGAGCCACTTGAACTGAGAAACTGTTAAATTTGTAATACTGAGACTGTTAAAGGAACATTTGACTAAAAATATATGATAAGGATATATTTTTATCGTTTTTTAATAAGTATTCCAAAAACAGTGGATTGTCGAAATATTTCTTCTTATACCGAAATAATGAATATTCTAACTTTAAATTAGATATCTGTTCAAGGGAGGAACAAAATTTGCAGTGGTGAAAAAGGTAAATATGCAACAAATGATTGATGACTCCTGCTTTAATAGCTTAGGCAAAAAGGAGGTTAAATAAAATGATTGAAATTATTCAAAGTAGAACCCTTAATCGATCATAAATCAGTCTTGGCGGAAGACGATGAGTACATACGTAAGTCGTTTGAAGAAAACTAGGAACAAAAGAATTACTACTGGGATGAGATAAAAAAATAACTCGGGAACGTCAGGAGAAATTTCCCCAAGCTAAATATAAATTTAAAAGATTGTTGTATTAACCTTCAGGTGATGTAGATAACCCGTCCGGGTGCCACAAAAGCTTGGAGGATTTTTTTTATTAAGCGGTGTTTCCGTGCTTTTGTTTCTCCGTATCTAATAATTCCCCTGCATCTCTCTCCACCTCGCGTTGTTTTCTCTCAAGCATTCTAATAAAGGACGGCTCATACGTTGTGTATTCCCGTTGAAATGAATTCGGGTTCTTCAATTCCGACCGATAACTGGTGGTGCCCAAACCTTTTTCCCGAGGCACCGGTCTCCCTTCGCATCGCGCCGCCGCCTTCCGTCTGAAACGCTTGTCCTTCGGGGGGCTGCAGAAGCATTCACAGAGAAGGAGGGACGGGGGGAGGTGAAGGGGAGCAGCAGGCAGTCTCCCCTTTGCAGGCCCCGGGGCCAGCCTATTCCCTGCCTCTGCTTATCGGCGGGGACCCTTCCCTTGCACGCCCGTCGTTCTCAATCCCGCTGGCCACCGCTCCCTCCATCTCCTCCCCCATCTCTCTCGCTGGTATCCAGACCCTCCACACACCGTCCTATTCTTATCCCAGGGACCCCACGCGATTCCGCCGGCGCCCACCAGCCTTCATTCTCCGCCCTGCCAAAAGCCAGACTCCCGACTACGGGATTGCCCCCTCCTCCCCCTTCCCCACTCCATACAATCTACTTCTATCCCCCCTTCCTACTCCAGCGCACTCACAAACACATAGAGACACACTGTGGGACGGACGGGCCTCTCCGGCACTGCCCTTTACAATTTCAGCCCAAACCTACTTCCCTCAACCTCCTCCCCGTTCACTTCAACTTTCAAGCTGCCTTCGATATTTTCTACCCCTCATTCGATCCCTTCATTCACCCCTCCTTCCCGGCTTTCCTCTTGAACTCCTTCCCCTCCATGCTTGGTTTCCAACGATTTGTTTATTTTTTTTTGTTCGTGCCTGCTGTACGTTTTGACGGTTAAGGGGAGGTGGGCGGTGGTGGTGGTCAGAATTCTGACTGCTACCATTTGCTACACTCAACTCTTCCACTCACCGAGCTTACTCCCCGTTCTCCCTTCCAATAGGACGTGTGTGTGTGTATATATATATATATATATATATATATATATATATATATATACATCATTTTTTCGAAGTAACACGGAAGTGTTAAAATAAAAAACTTAGTAACACGCAATATGAGAAACACTCACACGTTATTTCTTGATAATTTTGACGGAATTCTGCTCCGTCTTCCTCGGAAGATTAGTTAGGACTGACGCCAGTCTGAGTCAGTTTTAAGTAATCTTCCGAGGAAGACGGAGCGGAAGTCCGTCAAAATTATCAAGAAATAACATGTGAGTGTTCCTTTTATGTGTTCTCATATTGTGTGTTGCTGTCTAAGTTATATATATATATATATATATATATATATATATATATATATATATATATATATATATATATAGTCTTCCTCGGAGCAATCGCCATCTCTCGGGCAATATGTATCGGAGCACTTTGGCGCTTTATAAGATCGCAGATCTCAAGGTAAATCAGGTTTCCCTATTAGCTCAACTGGTAGAGCATCCGCCCGGAAAGTGGAAGGTCCGTGGTTCAAATCCCGGATAGGGAAATATTTTTACTTTCGTGATCTGCTCAAAAACCGCCTTCCCCACATGTCCTGTCTTCGCCTATTATGTGTTTTCCTATCCCCTTTCCTAATACCTATTTCTGTTTGAATGAATATTTGTGCGCCATATGGCGGGATTTTCAAGTTTGAATATATATATATATATATATATATACCATCACCTACTAAACCGACCTTCGGGTTAATTACTGTGTTTATGGTTTATATATATATATATATACATCCATATATACACATAAATACATACACACACATACATATATATTTGCATACACACATTATTTCATAGAGGCGAAATCACTCCATTTCCGCATGAGAAGTTAATTGGCATTTTTGGCGAAAGTTAGTTCCAATTTCTCCCGGGAAGGAAGCCATTTTGCTGCGGTTTATTAAAATGCAGATGTTTCATTACCTGTGGACCGTTCGCTCTCCTTGCATGAAATGTAAATGCGCGTTAATTTGTGCAGATTTGCGATGCATCCCACTATGATTTTCGGTGTATGTCATTAAGGAAGAAATTAAACTAAAAGGAATTTCGGCAAGAAGTGTAAGGGAATACATATTCACTATACTGACGTGAGATGTTCGTCTCCTAAAATCTACTATTCATGCTTTAATGATCTTTCGTGAAAGTTCGCATTCGATAATATTCCTCCAGAGTCGACTCAAACTTCATATTCCCATTTCTTTCAGGGTATCGAGGAGACTCGTTTTGCCGTATGGATCAGGAGTAGAGGGTGACTTCCACATTACAAGATTTATCCCGGTCCCCGTCTTGTCGGTCGGGGTTTCATCTTAAAGATGGCACTCATTCGGACTCGGCCGGACTTTTAAGACGCCCGCAGCCTGCTGAATTTTCCGTATCTCCACTGCAGAGGGAAACGGGAAAAAAGGAAGACATGACCCGCCACTGCCATACATTTGGCCCGAATCCGCTAGTGTGCTGGATACGATATCGGTCGTTCATTACTAGCCTTAAGCCCTCTTCCCTCTCCAGAGCCACGGCGTCTTTTACTTTTGACTCGCTACCGAAATTGAAAACACGATAGCGAACCTCCGCCTAAAAGGCACTCTTACGCACTGTTTTTATGCTCCTTCCGTGGATATACCTACCCTCACTCACCCCCCCCCCCCACCACCACACGGTCGTCCACACACATCTCGTTTTTCTGAGCCGCTCACGTGAGCTTTTGCTTTGCATGAACCGTGCTCCTTTTGCCTGCACAGCCTTCGCCATTCGGCCCTAAGCCCGAATACCCATGCCGTCCACGTGTATGCTTACATTTCGAAAATCATGATGAAAGGTTGCTGCAGGATGGCTATACGAAGCCTCTATTTTTAATTTTACATTTTCAATAAGTAAGTCACACTCGTTTTAGTTCAAATGGATTTTCGGTACATTCTTACTCGTGAAGTACTTTTTATATTCCTTTGTTCTCCCCAATCCAGAAAAAGTTGCGCACTTCAACTATATGTACTATGCACTATTAATGGCTGCATTCACTGAATTCTCAAACCAATTCCCGGGTTCGATTCCCAGAAGTTATGTATTTTTTTTACCGAAATCCAGTCTTGAGCGATCTGAGAGGAGTAATAAAAGTTAAGTATTCCGGTGGGGGCAAGGAAACATTCGGCAGCGTAATTTTTGGTGCTCTTCACTTGCGGCTGGAGGTCTAACGGACCACCCACTCTCCAATCATCTTCCAACTATCGAAATTCCTGCCCACCGCAAAATTTCCTCACATTCATTATGACTTATAAATGTGATGCCACCTCCTGGTAACTTCCATTATTGAGGTACTGCACACATTCTCCTCTTTTAGATATTTGTCGCATTAAGCCTCGCCTAGAACGTCGGAGTGCTTGCAAGTTTATTAAAACTTTTAACGTGGATCGAATTCGAGGAGGGATAATGCGGTCACAGCTTTGTCTCCAGAAAAAAGAGAAAATTCCCTCTGTCCCTTTCTAGACTACTTCACCATTTCTCGTCCTTCTACCCCTTCCCACGGCCTTCCCTCATCCCAATCCTTCCCCCTCCTGAACCAGTTTACCTACTTCCTTCCTCGATTCCAATATATATCCCCTTGGTTATCCTCCCACCCTTCATTCCCGGATCGCCTCCAGACGCCCTTCGACCGCTACCACCCCACCCCGACAATCTCCCTCGCCCACAGTTTCCCATCACCACTTCCCACCCACCGTTTCCCACCCATCAAACTCCCCTCCCCGAACCCTCCCTCCCCTGCAGACTCCCCGCGTTGCTCTTTCCGTAGGACAAGAGAAAAAAATTGCCCATCTCCTCCGGCCACAAACAGCCCCGTCTCCCGCTATCTTCGGCTCCCCCTTCTCCTCCCTCCTCCCTCAGCCCCTGTCTTAACTCCCTAGTAACCCTTTTTAATTTCTTAGTTGTCTCTATCATCTCCTCTACTCCCCTCTCATACCCCCTCCCCCCCACACCACGTTCTCCTCTCTCTCCCTCCTTTTTTTCTTAACCCTCCATCTTGTCTCCATCAGCAGGAAACCTTACTTCCGACCAATCCAGGCTCACTCCTCCTCTCCCCCTCATTCTCCACCCGCCGACCTCTATCCCCCTCACCTCCCGAACCCCTTCTCTCCCGACTCCTCAGACAACGTTCTCCATCCGTTAATTCCAACTCCGTTCTCGCCCACCATTGCGGTGGGAAAAATTGCTGGAAAAAATTTGCTGCGACGATCGTTCCCTTAATTATTTTTCCTGTGGGATGCGCGGTGCACGTGAGATTAAAATGTCTTCCGAAATTCATTTGTTTTGTCCCACTTCTGTTCACACCTTGTTCAAAGTTTCTTCAGTCCCGACGCAAACGCGACTTGGCAGTTGAGATCTCAGAGCAGCTCATTTACTTCCCGGATATTTGCAGCTTCGCCTCAGTTGCGCGGGGAAATAATCTGAAGGTGGGTTCACGTTGAATTTAAAAACTCAACTTTAGAACTCACCTCAGACTTGACTTGAGCACCAAGTCTCACATCCTCCACTGTGAATTCTATATACCAAGTTCAGCCAATTAGTTCGTGTTTCTCTTCTATTTCGTTGATAAAGAGAAACGCTCCGTATACTGCATCGTTTATTTTAGGACACAATGAAATAGTGTTACCCTGTTGGTGGTGGAGAACGACAATGCAGTTAAATGGAAATTTTTCCTATATTTCGCTAACGATCCTATCAAGTATGTAGCAAATTTTTGGTCTCTCAAATCTATAGATAAATTGTCATGACCGAATTTGATCAGATTTCTTGAAGTGTTCATTCTCGCTCGTGATAGAGCAATTTTACGACTACAAGTACGACTTAAAAAAAGGAATTGACGCTTCTTTCTCGTAGCCTAAAGGTTTTAACGCGCTATGCAGATGGTGCTTACCTGTGTACTTGGGGAGGAGAGCGTTTTACGTTGCATGTTCTTTTGGTAGTGGACTTTCGCCTTCCTACTTATCAAATTGTAGCTTGCACGATATTGGATAAATTTCTTACAGCCTCTTAAGGGGCAATTATATGTTAGATGATAGCATACGTAATTGCATGCATGTAGAGTGAAAGGAGGTAGATATGTATTTATATGAGTGTAAAATGATAGAACTTTTGCATGAATGTATGCATCACTGTGTGCATGGGTTTGCATATATGTGTTGGTTTTGAATGGTGTTTTTTTTCCCTTTTGCGGGTGGTGACCTAACACCCTCCGCCACACGCTCTTACGGCGGCTTGCGGGGTAGATGTAGATGGTCTAAAAACCGCTCCTATTGCCCACTTTAAGTGACCTTTCTTAAGATAAGTTAAGCTTCTTATATTAAATGCGAAAAACCTTTAGCGGAAATAATGCATATTGTGGAAACAGACATCTGGTAGAAAATAATTTGAATGAATTACCTCTTACAGAATTGATAAGTGGAATAAGAGTTTGCACTGTCGCACCATTTCCCATCATCGAACCGGAACCCACTCAAATGAGTGGCGTCATTCATTGCAACATATGCCAGAAAAATAACGGCACGTCGGAAAAGTCATTGAAAGTGGTCCAAGCTGTCAAGGGAGCCTTAAGTTATACTGATGCTTTAACACTGCTTAGAACGGTTAGGGATCACGTGGAGACGGTTATGCTGGAATGCCCTCTGATAAAAAAAGTCGCTTATAATTCACCCTTCCTTTGACGAGCGCCCCCCAAGAGGCACATCCACTTTTCGTCAGGGCGACGCGAATCTTCTTCCCCCCCCCCTCTGTCCCATCAAAACTCTGCTCCTCCTCAACATAAAATGGACGCGTTCGATTCAACGGGTCTTCCCTCAATTTTTCAATTCGATTGTCACTTATTTTCGCCGACCGTTAGCGTGCTGCGTGAGTTTTTTTCCGAGGGGGGGAGGGGTGAGGAGAGAGGGGTTTAGAGAGGGGAAGCGCCTCTACGGCAGAAAATCGGGGAGAGGTAGGCCGAGGACGAGGGCGGCCCGGGGAAAGAGGAGAGGGAACGGGGAACTCCTCTTTCATCGCCCCAGAACACATCGAGTCTTCGTTTACGACTCTATTAATCTCGTCGTGTGAAACATTTCACCGTTATTTGGATTACCTCGCTACCCTCCCTAATTCAATTCTTCTCTTCCTCCATAGCCGCCCCCTCTATCACCGTATCCCCCCACTCGTCCTCCCTACCTCCCACCTCATCCCTCTCGGGTCCTCTCGCCACTTCGTTCCCCCTTTTCCGCCCCGAAAATCACCCCTTACTTCCCGGTCTCCCCGGACCGACAATCCCCCTTCCATCTCCACCCCTCCCTAGCGCCCACCCCCGCCTATCCGTCCTACAAAGACCTCCCGACAACCCTCCGACATCTCCTCTGACGCACCCAACTTCTGCCCAGACCTCTCCTCAATCCCTCCCACCCCTTATCCCATTACCAATCAGTCCTTCGTTCCACAGCGCCTTGATTGCACCTGCCATGCCCCCCCCCAAAAAAAATGGTAAATCGGGAAGAGTTCTGTTTCGGAGAACTGCACGTGGGGATTTCCGAAATATCGGAGCCTTTAAAAACTGCCACAGCGATAAAAATGTCTCCCTCGGAAAACGTGAATTCGCTCGAGTATTTCTCGATCGTTTCCTCTCCCCGTCCGGCCTCCCCTCACTCCTTCCTCTTCCGCCTTCCCCCTCACGAATGTCACCCAAGGGTCGAACGGAAAAGTGTGAGACTGCTCGTGTGTGAGTAATTGTGTGCCTCAGTATGTGTCCTGGAGCAAAAATAAGGTTTTTGAGCGGAACACCATCCACGTTTCATCTAGCGTAAAAATAAACTCAGCGGAGGCGCGTGATTTATTTGCCCGATCGACGTGAATCAGGTTTTTGAAATGCCATTTTTCATCTAAATTCCGCTTATGCCCTCGGAGAGAATTAGTATGCCGAATGAATGAGCCTTCGACGTGAAAAATACTCCAGTAAATCTAGTATTTTCGCTCGTAAGTAGACAGTGTTGGTCTTGGCCGACAACGGTAACGACATACTGCAGTGCCCTAGATGAATTGACCATGGAGCATGGCACCTCGCTTCACTTAAAATCCGCCTAGAAATACGGCGCATATTTTGAACGAAAAACAAGGTAAATAACCTCCGTTCAAAATAGCTGATATGACTCAACCCTGACAATCTTCTTCACAATTTCCGCATGTCATTCACTTTCTAATACTACGACTTAAAAGGTTAAAATTTCCCGGAAATCGCTATTGGTCGCATTAGTTAGCCAAAGAAGCATTGAAAATTTCAGTAGGCGACGAAACTTCTTATATTAATTATTCATTTCATTGGAAACCCTGACTCTGCTCATTCCGAAAGGAGAGTCGTGAAAGTGAGTGAGGTGAAATGATTTCGGGAAATGATGAAGGCACTCTGAAAGAGACGGAATAATTCATTCACAACGAAAGACTATTTTCCCGATAAAAACTCATTTGAAAAAAATCTCCCTTCACCTTCGGAATTATGTCCTCGTTATATTGTTCAAATACGTTAGGCGGACGTAAACAGACTTCCCCCCCTCCTCTCTCCCGACGATGTTTCCCCTCTCGGGAACATTAATAAGTGATCCCTCCTCCCACTCCACAACATCCACTTCCCATTATTTGCCCATTCATTTCTCCTATTTGCTAATCCTTTAGTCGAGAAATACCTGTGATTTAATAAATTATGCCGGAGGAGAAATTGCTGCATAATTGAGAACGAACGACCTGGAATCGACCTCAAGGCGGGGGACTCGGATGTCCACGGAAGGTAAGAGGGCGGGGGAAGGGGACTGGGTTGTTGAAGGGGTAGGGGGTGGAGGCGGAAGGTTGGAATTCTGAAATTGGGGAAGGGAAAGATGGGCGGGTGGGTGGACTAAGTGGTTGTTGGTATGGACTAACGGTGGAAGAAAGTCATCGGAGAGGGACGGAGGGCGGAAGAGGATAACAAATGAGGGACGATAGGATGGGAATGACGAAGTGGTGGGGGCGGGACGAGAAATGGAAGAATGTGGAGAAGGAAGAATTTCAGAGCACTCAAATGAGGATGAAGCAAAGGAGCTCTTCATGGTTCAAAATACCAAGAAATCCGTCGCATTGTTGACAAAGTTTTAGTTCATTCAATCGTGGATGAGGATTCACATTTAAAGGCATCCGGATTTTAGTGACTTAAATATAAGAGTGACATGCAAAGAACAATGACATTACCGAATAATAATAATTTAAACGACATCAATGACCACAATTTACACCCAAGGAATCCAATTTCTTAGCCCTCCAAAAAACACAAGCGAAGGAAAAACCTTTGTAAATTACACACATCACAATTTTACATACTACCTGTTTGGTTTGTTGTGAAAATATTCTGTACATTTGATTGAAAAGGTGAGAAAAACGAGAAAAGTTTCTTTCAAATCCAATCAAATAAGATTAATTATAATGCTTTTTCTTTCCTTATTTTGAAAATCCTTAAAGTTCCTTAATTTTATTTAAATTATACCGCAATTTATTACCCAAAAATACACACTTATAAGAGCAAAAATATGTTAACAGATATGTCAGGGTAATAATTTCAGAATAAAAGGCGTTCTCCCTCCTCTTCACTGCAAATAGAATCATGGATTCTTTCAACTTAGACATTCTGCCTAAAATGTCCGCCATAAGGTCGTCATATAATACAACATGAAGGAAATTGACTCACAAAGTGAATAATAATTGCCACTTGGCTACCACCTACATCCCAGAGTGGAAAGTAAAATAAGTTATACGATGGTTTATATCCACGACGATTTACACATTCTCGAAACTTATGAAAACGAATATAAAATTTGGTTGATATACAAACTCTCTCCTAACTTTGGTCCACACATCTAAAATGGAAATGTTCGAAACATATACGTGCATTTTAGAAGTAAAATGTACTATATAAAAAACTGTTCTGAAATGACCATTTAAATAATCGAATAATGACGGATATTATAGACCTATTTAAAACATATTAAGGCAACGTAACCAATTTTCAAAAAGGATATTAACTCTTTGAATATTACTACTATGTTCGCTGTGCAATTAAATCCACGGCATCGAGAGTAGCTGATGAGAGCATTTCTCCCTGGACTATTTTGGTGGGACCAAACCAGTTTTAGATTGAAGAGAATTCTCATCATGACTAGCCTCAACTATTCTAATAACCGCAACCATTTTAAGGCAAGCCGCAAGCATACATTTTCAAACCAAAGCGGGATGATTACTGAATGATTAACAGAATGAAACATCCCTCTATTTCGTGTAAGAGACTGTATGTTATTTATAAGACGCAAAGTTTTCGAGATAATTCAGGTTCAATTGAGGTTTACGACAGGGGATGAATTAGGGGAACTGCTCGCTAAATGATTTGAAGGAGTCAACAAGGAAACGAGTAGTCACGACGAGCGTTAAAATGAATTGTTTCCGTGTAGTGATGGGAGCACTCCTCGGCGTCGTCAGACATTGAAACTGATTGCAAAGTCTTCCATTGCTCTCCATCGCTGAAGAAATAAAGGAGACGAGGGACGAAAATTGAGAGAGAGATGGGAGAGGCAAGCAGGCCCTACGCCCACTTTTCGAGGAAGTCATCACGGCATCAGACGGTTCAGTATTCCCCTCCAAAGCGAAGGATACCAGTAGTACTCGTAATAGTGCCTGCTAGAACGCTGACATCACGAAGAAAAACTTTGCCAATTCACATTCGCATATAATGTACGTATAGTGAATCGATTGTGGACGGTGGGGAAGAGATACGCCGGGACATCCACTAAACAGCCACGCGGACGACCCGCACGAGAAAAATGGGTGAACAACCGGATGGAGGTATGAAAAACTCGGTAAAAGATAAGAGGGAGGGAGAGGAAGGGGGAGGCATGAAAAATACGAGACGAGGGAAATTCAAGGCGTGTTGTGAGGGTGGGGGAAAGTGGGGATCGAGTGTATGTGAGGTAGGAAGGGAAAGCTATGAGGAAACGGGGATATGATGAGAGAGGCGAATGGAGTGAGTGGAGGGAGCGAGAGAAGGGGGCAGGGAAGGGTTTAAAGAACGATGATAAGGGAGGAGGAAGGAGCCCGAGAGAAATTAGGGCCCTTGGCGAGGAGTTATGGAGCGAGGAGGCTAGGCACGTGAGGAATTGGTGGGAGGTGAGAGGGTAGGGTGGGAGAGGGGGGGGATGAGGAGAGTAATCAAAGTACGAGGGGAGGTTGTCGCAAGAAGAAGGTGCGGGAAAGCGTGGCGCTGAGCGGGGGTATGCGGGGGGATAACAAGAGGCCGGGGAGAGAGGGATGCCAGAGATGGAATAATAAACGAGAGAAAGCACGAGTTGGAGAGATGGGAAGAGGAGGTTGTGTGTGGGGAATAGGGGAGGATGGAGGACGAGAGAGTTTAAAGCGGGAAGGGAGGGAAAATGCTTGAGAGTACCTGAGTGGAAAGTGGAGGGAATGCAAGCGCGTGGGTATGGGAGGGGGGAATTAGGGGAGGAAGGAATGAAACATGGGAAGGGGAGCGAAAAGCTGCTGGTTCCCCAACTGCCCCCTTTTTTTCCCTCCTCTCACTTCCTTCTTCCACCCACTCTCTTTCCCTCCCCCACCCGACCAGCCTATTGCGAGAAGCGGCACCGGCGGACGGGATGCGTAAGTGTTTTTTAAAATAACGCCCATATCTCCACGGCTTGAAAAATTGGAATTACACCCGAAACCTGTTTCGGCAAATTATCGCCATCGTTTGGTCGTGGGCGCTAAGCGTTAATTTTTCAATTTGCGAAAGTATGCTCATTTTCAAGTCTTTAAATCTCTCATATCTACGTTGCCATGGACTTTTGTGAAATGAACTCTCTAGGACCGATTCAGGGCGAGAGCCGGATCCGAATGGAAGCACTTTCCCGTCTCGTGTAAAAAAAAATGCATGGCAAGATGGCGTTGCGTCTATTCGTTTGCAGGGGTACTCGTAAAAAGTGGTCAGCCATTACAGTTCTCACGTAACACTTAATAGAGTCAATTCTGAGAGAAAATATGACATTCACGATATTAATTTCCCAACTCAGCGACTGCTTAAATGTGTGCCCAAAAGTGAATTATTAGTGAAACGCAGGTTTAAGCAGTGAATTTTCCGTCGGGTTAAAGGAAAGCAAGCAGAAGTAAACAATGAACTCGTAAAAAACACTAATGATCAGAGAGAAGAATAAAAAAGAAACATTTCATAACAATTTTGAGCTTAAAATAATTTCGAGTTTCAGACTACCAAAGAAAACTACAAACATATTTCTTTCGCGCTTATAAAACTCTAAATTAAGAACATCTGAGTAAGGAAATTAAGAAAGAAATCTCTTGCAAAAGTCGGGTGGAATCTCTTCCATGGCCCTAAGGTGGAACCCACGTGGGAAGAACGCTGCGAAAATTATATTAGGGACGTGCCCGGTAAGTGGAGCAGGGAGATCTCGGGATAGGAAGTCGACTTTAGGCGGAAGGCGAAGGGGAATGGAGGTGAAGCTGTGAGAAAAATTAAATATATGAACTTACTGAGACGCCAATGATTTTCTGAAGAATTGCTTGAAGAGGGAGAGAGCAGAAGAGGCAGGAGTGATGAGAACACCGAAAAAATGTATTAAGGGACGGAAAGATCGGGAGAGGAAGGGAGACGGGATGGGGGGAAATGAATGCCGTCGGTGGGGACCACAAGCAGAGAAAGGAACGGAGAAACAAACGGGACGAGAGAAAGGAAGCAGAAATGCGGGAGGTAGGCGTGCTGGGAAAACAGAAATCACATGGCGTGGACACTTTAATAATGAGGGAAATGATTAAAAATATGGGGGAAACAGAAAGGTTGATGCTATCCAAAGGACAGGGGTATAAGCGAGGGAAAAATCGCGGGGAACGAAGGGTAAGGGATGCTAGACTGGGATTGGGGGATGGATTCTGAGGTGGGGAGGATGGGAACGGCGGTGAAAGTGGTTTCCCTGGGACGTGACAAGCGAAAGACGAAACAACGAGACGCAAAATTCTGTATTATCCTGCGCGAGAGGTGGGGATGAAGGAAAACGAGAGAGCGTGTTAGAGGATTGGGGGATGTGAAGGAGAGAGCGATGCGATGCGGGGTGAGGAATTGGTGGGGGCGTGGGAGGTCTCACTCACCCCCAAACCTCCCCTTAGGTCATCCTCTGCGCTTCCCTTTGAACCGCTCCTTCCCTCGCCAGTTCTTGCTTGCCCCCTAGAAGCTTCCCCGCAACCCCTCACTTGTACGCGCACCACTCCTATCACAAACCAGTCGGCCAATCCAGTGGGCATCCAGCGGCCGGCCAGTGGGATTGGAGGGTCCGGAAAGGGTTTTGGGGGGGTAGGGGAAGGACCAAAAAGGGTTTTTGGTTTCGGACGTCACTTTATCAGAGACCACCATCGAAAGCATAATTGACAATTAGGGGTGAGATGACCAAGGGAGGGAAGAGGGTTCGTGAGGGGAGAACGTGTGGGGGATGAGGAGGGAGGGAGAGGGGCGTTGGGAGTCCCTCTCTCTCTCTCCGGGGTGTGAAGCAAAAAGGGTTTCGGGGCGCGAGATCTGAAGGGTGAGAAAGGAGAGTGGGTGGGGTCCAGTGGGAGAAAATGGGCGAAAAGGGTTGGGGGTGAAAAGAAACGATGGGGTGTGGGGAGGTTGGGTGGGAGGGAAATGTGCGAGGCCGATGCCCAAAGAGGTGAATTGGGGTGAATGGAATGGACGGGTGGGATGGACGGGCTCCTACCGGTGAGCAAAATGGGAACGAGGTGAGGATATTTGTGAGTGAGCAAGGGAGGGAGGAAGATCGAAAGAAAAGAATTGATGGAGTGACAAAAGGGACAAGGGACAAAGCCAAAAACGGACAAGAGAAATGAAGGGAGGAAAAGGAAGAGAGAGAGAGAGAGAGAGAGAGAGCGAGAGCGAGAGAGAGAGAGAGAGCGAGAGAGAGAGGGAGAGAGCGAGAGAGAGAAGGAGAGAAAGGATTGAGAGAGCGTGGGAGAAGTTAAATGCGGTGTGAAGAGTTCCCATTTAATTACAGGTCGTTTCATGTTTGAAACTTTTGCTGAGCCCATTGCTTGTTTCTGTGTCTCATCTAAAAGTAGAATATTGTAATAAAATAGGACTGTTTTCTTCACAAACGGGAATAATCTTCCAAAAGCAACAGTGCACTCTCGTTTTAAAAATTCCAGTTATTAAATTATTTCCCCTCGGTACAATTACGAGAGATGTGTTTTTTGAGCCGTGAATAAATTAATGGAAATGAGAAATATGTTACGTACAATGAAAGCAAGCACTACAAAACTGTTTTGATATTAAATGAAATACATCCCCTAACTAAACTGCTTAAGGATGGAACATTTATATTTAATGAATGCGAGATATATGTGGAGACCTTACTAAAGAAATTAGACAAATAAATGATATTAAAGCATTTGGAGTAATAATGGCAGTCAAGAGTTTTTTCGTGAACTATTGCTTCATGCAAGAAGATACTTATGTTACTGGAAATCGACCTATTAATACTGATCAAATACTATATATCCTCTAGAGGAAGCTGTATAAAATACTCTCTCTTCCAGGAAAGCGATAGAGCTACGGTATTACCTCCTTTTTCTTTTTCTCTCGTGAAGACAAAACTTTAAAAATCGCCGCTTGTTTGATCAAAAACTCAAATGAAATACGCATATATCCCAGACGGAGGAGGAGACTTCTGGGATCCGCTGAGGTTTTAACTGTTTTTCGCCCTAGTTTCGAGGCCTCTTCAAAACGGATGCTCATGGATGAACAACTTCATCCTTAAAGATGAACTCTACTGAGCGAGTGCTAAAGTAGAGGAATGTTAGTAATACTGCAACATCGGATTTCAAAATACTTTTCCTTCAACTCGCCCTCTTTTCGCGAAGTCTTTAGAAAAAAATTTAATAACTCTTTTAAAACTATTTTCACACGAGTGCACACCATTGACTACTCATTTTCAAGACCGGTTATCGGGTTCATGCGGATGAAGCATATTTAAATGGTACGCTATCAACAAATAACGATTTAAAGCTGCACAGTCTTCCTCCATCCCAAAAAAAAACCATATAGTTTGGATCGGTATCATTTGTTTAGAAGGAGATTCTCGTCATATCCATCTATAAAATACTACTTCCAAAATACAATGTTTGTTGTAAATTGAAACAAGATGCACACAGTTGGGCGAGTTAAACTAAAAAAAAACTGTCTCCCTTAGTTCAACGACTTGTGACCACATCGATATCGGATGTCTCAAAAAATATTTTGTCTTTCTACCTCACTCGTTCTCTGGAGGCGTTGGAGCGGGTGAAAGGAACGGACACAGGAGAAGGGGGTGAAAAAAAAATTATTGAAGGAAACTGCGGAGTGGTGGAAAAAATAGCAAAACAAGGGGATTGTGGTATGGAAATGAATTTGAAAGAGCGAAGAAAACTATGACGGTGTTTGAGATGAAGAGGGAGAGAGAGAAAAAGAGGTGTAAGGAGGGAAATAAAGTGGGAGAAGGCAAAGGATGGGAGGTCTGGGTGGACGACGGCGAGAGGGAGGGCGGAGGGAGGTCAAAGGTCGGTCTGGGGAGCGTAGGAAGGGTAGTGAGGGGGAAGTAGGGGGAGATGGAGAGGGAGTGGGGGGGAGGGGATGGAGGTGGGGGGAGGGGATGGAAGTGGGGGGAGGGGATGGAGGTGGGGGGAGGGGATGGAGGTGGGGGGAGGGGATGGAGGTGGGGGGAGGGGATGGAGGTGGGGAGAGGGGATGGAGGTGGGGAGAGGGGATGGAGGTGCTCGAGGGGGTGGAGAAAGGGTGAGGAAAGAGTGAGAGGGAGAGAGAGTGGCAGCGTTTTAGCTTCCACCGCACCAACAATAAATTAAAAGTAGCCCTCCTTTCTAGACTGTAAGAAGGTTTCGGGTGGGGTGCGGTGAAGGTAGGGAGAGGGGCGAGGGAGGGAACGAGGGTTGGTGGGGCCCTTTGTGGTGGGAGGAGGAGGGAGGGATGTGGGGTGAGGAGATCGGCGGCGGGAAAAGTTTGCGGCAAGGAAAGAGATAAAGGCCGCTCATGGGAAGATTTCTGGGGTGGCAGCGGTGGGTGGTGGGGTGGCTAGAGTTCAGCAGAGGAGGCGGGTGGATGGGGTGAAGGGGGGGTTGAGTTGAGGTAACGGGAGTGGGAAGAGAAAGAATGGAACGAAGGGAAAATTTTCTTCTTCTCTTTTTTTTAAAGGGCTCTACGAAGAGATAATTTGTTTCATACTTCCACCCACTCCAATCTCCCTTCCTCCTCCTACCTTCCACCATCACTCCCATTTCTCCCTCTTATCTGAGACCTTCTCAATCCTCACTCACGCCTATTCCCAGGATTCTTCTTCTCCCATGCCTCCTTGAAGAGCAAACTCTGCGACCCCTCCTCCCATACTCTCAACCCCCTTCCCCGTAAGATAACTCTCCTGCATCTCTCCTTGCTCCATCCCTTGAAACCCACCCTCAATTCCCTTACCCTCGCACCCTTTGTAGCATCTCACGCTCTTCACTGCATCCGTCTTTCTACATAGCATATAAAAAGAGCTAAACCGACCTGAGATATGTTGTGGCCTTTGTGTCAACACTGAGGCGTTATCTTCTCCTCGAATTTCCTAGTTTGTTTGAGACGGAGAGTCTGTTTTATTTTCATTTGACTGCATCGTGGGTTGTGGGTGTTCGTTCCATATTTTCCTGAGATTGCGTGACCTAAGTAAAATTCAATGTGTGATGAATATTTCAATTATTCAACACATTATTTATTAAGAAGTGATCACTGTGAGGTTTATTTTCGTTTTTTTTTATCTTAAAAACTAGAGATAATATTGGCGTAAGATGCATAAAGTGATGATATACATCACTTAAGGCATCTTGTGTCCTGCCTGTATCATCGACTCTTCATGTTTCCAATAGGCAATCAATTAATAACATGTAAACTTATTGAATCACGCTGGTAGGAAATTCTGTGTTTAAAAAATACTAAAGAAATAAATATAAAAATTATAAAAGGTACTCAACAATATTTTATATCTATCGTGGCATTAAATATGCTGTAAAAATTAAGACTCAACGTTTTTATCACAACCTTTATTCAGTTTTTGCAAAGATTAGATAAACGAGTTTTACTAGCATTGATTTCTATAAACTAGTTATCACAAACGCAAATATGTAATTTCAAAATTTGAGCCGAAATCTAACGACACTATACAAATCGGTGGTAAGTTGCTCTTACTTTAGTGTAATGCCGTTAATGATACTAAAAAATGTTGTGAAATTATAACATTTAACATGGAACATTTGAAAATTTCCAAGAAAAGGGCCATGTTTATATTAAAACTGTAAAAAAAAAGGAAAATAAGATGCACAGTTGAGTGCCTAAAAGTGTATCCATTTATATCTTCAAATATTCTTTGAAACGGTATATGAGAAACAATTCGTTCGAAATTAGGATACGGGAAATGGATATTAATAACTGCACTTCTCTTCTAGTGACCGTTAGCATTAGCTTTAGAATGAATTATAACAAAAGTTGCTCCCGGAAGAAGAAGGGATGGTTGACCAAGAGAAAAGTTTTTGCTGGTAGGGTTGATGAAACTGGAGTCTCATAATGCCAAAACGAGGGAAGATTATGTTAAGTACCTACCTAATTAAAACGAGATATCCGAGTTAGAAACTCTTCCAATTTTAAATTAAACATCATTTCAATAACATTTTATACTGGTTTTACTTTATATTATAATTGAGTTGTGCCTCAGATTAAAGATAATTATTGCATTTGCAAACCACGCACACATTATTATGCGGTATTGATTGTAATTATGATGTGCATGACTGACTTAACGCTACCAATGTAATCGATTTTTCGCCATGGTGTGCTCCTGAATATATCCGGCAGGGTAAATGTTTAATGTAAGCTCAAACACACAACATCACAGCATACTAAGGCAGTAAGCAAAATGACGGCTGTGAGGGTTCCATGCAGATTAATGCCTTTTTAATTTTACTGGAACCCAGCAAGTACCAAGAATTCGGTAACAGTCAAGGTATGGTGAATTGGTAAAATTAAGGAGACGAAAATTGGGCAATTCTATTCCTCTATTTTAAATTAGTTTGACTGTGAAAGTAAAGCTCCTTTATAAAAGCCTTAAAGAGAATTCGAATTCGTTTTGTTGTCAGTTTTATTTACTACTCTATGCAGGGGACAGACGAATGCAGCGCAAAAAATTCAATACTTAATCTCATTTGGATTAAATTTAAAAAAATAGTTCTAGTAGAATTTTTTGGAAGATTCAGATTTTAATTTTAACTGTAAAGTAATTTTTAACAGGGTTGTACCATGTTTTTCCTTCCAATTTAAGAAAAAACCGTGTTACAAGAGTAACTCAAATGATACCTTGAAGGCAAATGAAAAGGATTTAAGAATGACATCAAAATCAAACGATGATAGAAACTCAATTCAACGTCACTTAATATAACAAATAGGTAGAAAAATATGTGAGTATTAAGGAAAAATATGCATTTACTTCATATAGCAAAGTTAATCCAGCTCTATTTACGGGATTTAGGCTGGAAGCCCCTTGAAATACGAAGAGAACAAGCGAGACTTAGACTTTTAGAAAGATTCAGAGCAAGCGAGTTTTAAGATAACACTAAAGGAATAATAATGGCCCCACACTACGTAATTAGATCAGACCACAAAGGTAAAATAAGGGAGATAGATTCCAATACAGAAAGATTCAAATACTCATTCTTCCCCAGATCAAACAGAAATCATAATACTATAGTATGAATCCGAAGTCCATTTAGAAATATTAAAAACATTTAAGTTACAAGTCGGAGCAAAATTAAAAATTCAAAGATTGTGCATGTGTATGTTTGTTGGTAGTTTGTGGGTTTGCATGTGTGTGAAAGGGTTGGGGTGAATAGGTTCTTGCATGAATGTTTACAAGTTTGGTTTGTGAACAATAAATTTGTGGCTTCTGCATTCGGTTTTTTTTCTAATTTACGGGTGGTGCCCTAACACCCCCCGCCACCCGCTCTTGCGGGGTGTATATGTAGATGTATTGCCGCAGTTGAAGTAATATGGCACATGCTTCTTTTATTAAAAATATGGAATGGGATAATACACGTAATAATTCTGAAATATTTTAATACCCCACCATGCGCACTATATGAGCACCCTAACACATTTATGTCACTGCTTTAATACAAAATGTTTAAAAAAAATTACTGTAAAGATATAATAAAAAAAGACTCACAGATATTAATCTCAAACAAAGACTCAAAAAAATTACTCAAAAATATAATATGAGGTGAAAAAATTCCTGGGTACCTTTTCATTGCAGAAAACAAATACTCTCCGTAGGTGGGAAACATGCATGGATTTTAGGACGCCGAATTGTGCAAAACTATATTTTGTTGATCTATAAGGTTATTATCTGATGGACTATATCAATTAAACATTTACTTGTAACATATTATTATGCTTAATTATTCGTGTATCTTAAATAATTTATTGATTTTATCAAAAAAATGAAAACAGCTTTTAGTAGAAAATTGAAAAACTAAGAATCAATGAGATATGAGAAAAAATATAATCAACGAACAATGCGATGTTTCCTTTATTTGAAGAAATAAACTGAAAATCTATTTTCAATTCCTCATTCGGAATTTCTTTTTCTTTCTCCTAGGCTGCTTTCTGTTTATTTTTCAAAAATAAATATTGATATTTATTCAAAATCGTTCCGTAGTATATAATCTAGCGCCTCAAGTGTACAATACAATGTCACGAATAACGTGAAATTTTAATATACTTTAAAACATATCCCAACTCACGCAAAATGTAATTTAATTAAAATTATAGAAACTCATTTATTTCAAGACTTTTTTTGTTGGAGCGAGATTGAGACTTTATAGTCCCTTCTTACACCTAAAACCTACATGTGACATTAAAGACAATGACAAACACGGATAATATACATGTACATGCGATGGCTAGCACACATCTACTGTATCATCTAACTTACTTTTCACCTTTCAATCGATATCCTGACTGACGCATTTAAAATAGTTTTCCGCCAAGTTCGGCAGACAGTTTGGACAGAAAAATTTATTTTATTATGTTTATTAAAATTATATTTTATTTAAATACCTGCAGAATTCTTCTACCAGCTAACTCAGGATTTCCAACTTATCAACATACCTATAACCTACCCTTTAACACATTACGTTAATTAACGCATTAGAGCGAAAATATATTAATGGTATCAGATACCACGAAATTATTAGGATAGAAACCCTTTTGCCACAAAGAGAGCAAGCAACATCAACATAAAGGTACGCAATACTCCAGTTCACTTATGACTTTAAAACATTATTACAGTTTCACATTACATTTATTAGAACATTTTAGTAGATGTTAAATTTGAACAACGAACTTGGACATTAATGAGGTCTACATGGCAACAAGTAATCATCTGGAGGAAGGAGTAGACAAGGCAAAACATTAATTAGAGGCAAATTTGTATGTATACGTGGGATTAAACATTTCATAGGGATGACGAATCGAAACGTGGTGCTTGGTGAAGGGAAAGATGGGAGTGAGGCAGGGGACTACGGATTAAGGAAAATGAATAATGAATGGGAGGAAGCAATACGGTTCTGCAGGGTTTTAATAATAAAACATACTTGGTTTGAACACCACAACAGTCATAGCTTTACATAGGATATCAGTTTAGAGTCATTATGGTTCGACAAGTATTTAGGAACATCGTGATTAATTGCCATAATTTCCTCGGAGAAAATGCATATTCGGTTCATAATTCAGTACTAAATAAGTGTAACGTCAGTACCAAGAGGATAAAACAGGGAAGGCGAAAATACAGTGCAAATGTCCCTGTTAATGCTTCAGTATTAAGAAAAGAGTACCATGAAAGAGTGGAAAAATCTATGAGTTAGACCAGGGATGCGGGTTAAGTGGCAGAAAGATTAGAACATCTCAAAAGAAGTATAGCCAAAAACTCAAAAAAGAAACTAAAGCGGGAGTTAATAGAAAAATGGATTAAATTTAAGATGATTAACAAGAAAAATGAGCAAAATAAGCGAAAAAATTACAAACGTAGAAATAAATGCATAAAGAAAAGAATCACATAAACAGATTGTAGGAAGTAGAAAGAGCCCGACAATAAACGGAGGTCGGAAATTAGAAATGCAAAAGAATCGCTGTGGAGGACGTAGTCCGATGAATGTACAGAAGGATTAAGTGAAAATAGGTCTTTCACTAAGTGAGAAGGGAAAATCCATGCGCACTATCAATCATGAAGCAGAAAAAAGTAATTATTGACCCCGAAAAGATTAAAGAGAGATAGAATGAAAACATTTTGGATCAATTTGATAAGGACATTAGGCCACTATTTTCACTTCTTGGTCCATCAGACAATTTAATCATTATTACCTATAAATTCATCGAAAGATTATACTCTAAATATTCAATTTTATTGTGGAAATGAAATATTTCTATGAATGAGAGCACGAATGTCACTATATAAACCTTCTGTCAGTGAAATTCATCCATATTGTCAGTTTAAACTCACGTGATCTCATTTGTGTTTCTCTATCACATTATTAAGAAGAGAGTTTATTATTTCTTTGCCAAACTATGTTAAACGTATATATATATATATATATATATATATATATATATATACGAGTTCCTATCAAATAACAAAATTAACTAATTAACAGAAATCGGAATGCCGTTAATTTATCTATTGGATTACCTCAGTTTATTTATTAAAACCGTCATTCGGTCTCACAGCCAACCCTATAAACAAATTAGTACAGGATGTTCCTCTGTTTTAATAACCACCTTTTCTGATTTTACTTTTTCGTGGCCCTACGTTTCTTCACTGCCGACCTCTTAATATACGTGAAAAAGCACCATTGCCTCTGATGCCTGAAAGCCACCTTACATGGAGCTTTTTCCTCCGCTCTCTTCGCTGAGTAGAAGGCCAACTCTTTAAACTTACGGATTCTTTGGTGCAGATCTTCACTGAAATAAATTATCATTCACATAACACAAAACATGAGCTTACACCTAAGGCGGGTGCGAATCTAACCTTCTTTTTGATTAGCTCCCCGAGTGGGCACTCTCCGCGCTAGCCCAACCGATGTCCTTTCCTCTCCCCCATTCTTGACGTCATCTCAGGACCTCCTCCCGCACTCTTTTGTTTCCCTGGACAACCAGCTCCTTCCATTTGCTCCGCCCTACCCCACCTCCTTTACCCCGCACCACTTCCAATCTCCTCGACCCCCCGCCACCCATCTCCCTTGTCCCATCGGACCACAGTCCTACTCACCCCTCCTCCTCTTTCAACCTCCATCATCATCCCAGAGCCTCTCTCTCCTCTCCTCTGGAGCACTTTTTCCCCGCGACAACCCCCACTCCGTCACCTCTTTCGCTTTCACACTCTAACTCACTTTGCACCTCGTCCCACTTTTAACTACTTAACCATCTCGCCCACGACCCTCCGGCCTAATGCCCATCCCCCAACCATTCCCCTTTCAAGCCCTCCCTCCCGTCCACCCTGTACTCTAAACCTTTTCTTACTTCGGTCCCAACCCCACCTTCTTCCTACCTACCTCTCTCCCCTGCCTCCGACGCCGCCCCCAAACACCACCCCGGGGGATCACACGCCGGCTTAACCACCGGTTTGTCACGTCTTCTTCGTTCCTTGGTCCACTCCTTCGAAGCCTTCAATCAACTTTTCTTTTATCGCGTTTCCCACCTTCCGCTCTCATCGAACGACTGACTGACTCTCCGTGACCACCCGCTTTCCTCCTCCGACCCGCCCATTCTTCCCATTCCCAATCCCCCGTCCTACTCTCCCCCTCGTCGTTCTCTCCTTGCCCCGCTGCCTGGTGCAGATAGTCTCCCCGTTCCCAGTCCCGCCGGCCAATTCCCCTCAAACATATCCCCCCTTTCTCCTTCCCCCGTTCTCCCCGCTGTATCTTCAGCTTTCGCGCGAATGCTCTTCTCCCGGTAATTAATTTGAGGCGGTTGCGTTTGTGCGACGCCATCGTTGGACGCGGTCCCCTGTAAATCGAGGTTCCGCTCCATTTGTCCCGGAGAGTGGTCTTTCCCATCCTCCCTCTCTCCCGCCCTCTCATTTTCTCTCTCCCGTCACCCGCCGACAAAATCTTCCTCTTTTCGCCGCTGTCACTCCACCCACAAGCACCCCTCCTCCCTTCCACCTCGCGCCCTTTGCCATCCACGGCGTGCGCCCTGTTAGGTGAACGAATGAGCGAGCGGTGGCGACTCTGAAAGGCTCCCTCCAGTGAAAGACGAGAGAAAAAAAATGGAAGAGGCAAGGGCGTGGGGTAAGTGTGGATTGAAGATTTTTCAGGGTTCCGGCAACGTGATCCCTGCTCAGTGCCGTAAAAGAGCTGATACAAGGCCGTAACCTGTTTCGGGGCTAATGCAACGAGTAATTTGCGGTTGAGACGGGAGGTGTGTTATCGCAGAGATATTTTGAATGTAATTGGATGGCTTTAAACGACGCCTACGAATGACGGGAGGACAGTGTTTTTAGCGGTGCATCCAAGGGGAAGTACCGGGTTTAATCCTAAGCCCTGAGGGAGAAACGGGATTTCATAGGGCTCCAGTCGAGCTCCGCCTAACCCGTGAAAAATTACTTTGAGTTATCTTTGAAAAAAACACCCAGCCAATGAGTTTGCTGCACCGATGGACCATTTACTGATCACATGCCGTTCCATGTGATCTGTAGCTTCAAATGGAATAGTTAATTTTGTTGGTAAGCTTTTAATTAATTCATTATTAGAATTAACTTTTATGCAGAACTCTGCTCGTAATACTGGGGAAGTGCGCACTTTGTTTAAAATAGGTTAAAATGCGTATATGGTTTCCGACAGCCTAGATTCGTTGAATCTTTTTTATTGGCATTATTTCAGTGGCTTTAAAAATACTGTTGATCTGCTTAAGCAAAGCGAGGTGTAGAGCGTGGTTCATAAAAGTAAAATATTTTTGAAAGTCCATATCAAGCAAAAAAGCTAAACATTTAAGCTCTACAGATATATTATACAATTCTCACAAAAACTAAACTCAAAGTGATCATCTTTGCTTTTACCACACACCTGAAGATGCAAATTACGATTTCCAAAGATTTGAATGAATTCAACACCTGAAGCCATTTGTTCGTTCAAACAAATGTTCCGACAACCAAAATGGCTCTGAAACACAAAAAATGTGACCAATAGTTTATCTAAAAATAAATACTTGGCTGAAATTTGCAAGCCTTCGCCATCACTCCGCACGTATTTCACCTCAAATTGTACCATCCATTCCTTACCCTGGTAATGAAACTCAAATCGATAATATGTCACCGAATTACTTGTGGAAATTTTGGAGACATGATATAACTATTGCCAGAGCCTGAGGAGTTCGGCAGTTAATTAGTTCCGCAGCAAGTGATCACCGTTGTTCAGACTTGTAACCGTTGTTTCCAACATCGTTGTCAACTTGGGAACACGGAAAAGTGGCGATACATGAGGGGAATGTTCAGCCATCGTAGTGGACGTTTTCTAATCACATGATGGCAACTTCGCCGACTTCGCGATGTGTAACATGCTTTTTTTTTAATTATTCCACATAAACTCAGGAAGATCGAGCACCTTATGGATACTTGATTATTTTAATTAGGCTTTCAAGTGTTCTTCATCATTACCTCCGCTCGAAATTTATGACTGATCATCCATCACAGTAATCTGAAAATTCATCGAACTTCAATGGGATTCCTCTATAAATACCGTTACACATCCGTCTTAATCAGTTCCTTCAGACATTAGTTTTGCGTACATCTCTCTTCTTTCAAGCCCCTCACCATCGCCTTCACCACTCCTCTCTTTCAATTTTGTCTTCCATATTTCCTTTCCCTTCCCTCAAAAACGCGTCACGGACTACCCTTCAATGCATGCCTTTTCGTTGGATCCCTCTTTCTTCCCTCTCTTTCTGTCCTTTCCTGTCTCGATTTCGCATTTCGTTTGTTACTTTATCCTCCTTTTTATTTATGCCCACCCTCTTTTATAAGTCTTTTCCCTTGAAAAGGAACGAATGTTCCTCCTCTAAGAGTTTTATTTTTTGAATAGTCTCCACCCGTTTTGTTTTATTTCATCGTTTCCCCGGGCAACCTCCCTTGAACTCCTCCGCCATCAATCTCCCTTTGTTCTCTGCAAGCCGTTCCGCTTCTACACTCCATTAAACGGCTTCTTTTACGCGTCTTCCCCCACGTCAGGCAAACGATATTTCCATTCTTTGGAAAATTAGCTTCTGAGCATTGACTCCGTCCCAGAGACAATTTATTATGCGCTTAATCCTTTGATAACATTTTTCTGATACACGTGCAATATTAATTTTTGATTTCACTGCATCAATAAAAAAAGCAGTTGCGCAGTGGATAAAAATATTTTTCCACGACAGATACTTTTTTCAACATTAAGATGCAAAAGCCTCAAGTCAACCCTTACGGATAACACATGGTCCCTAATATGTTGTAGGTGCATGTGTATGTTTGTTGGTAGTTTGTGGGTTTGCATGTGTGTGGGGTGAAAGGGTTCTTGCATGAATGTTTCCCATGTTTGGTTTGTGCACTATAAATTTGTGGCTTCTGCATGCGGTTTTTTTTAATCCTAAATTACGGGTCTTGCCCTAACACCCCACAACACCGCCACACGCTCTTACGGCGGGTTGCGGGGTATTGAGTAGATCTAGATGTAATATTTTGATAAGTAACCGAGGAATATCTTTCGTAGAGAAAAAAATGAAGTTCTCGGAGAGGCGGTGCTTTATCATTCGAAATACTCCTTATATCACCATTTTAAATCGGGGTAATTCATAAATTATTTGCTTTCCATGCCTCCGATATTATTTGTTTTTGTGTACTAGCTGAATTTGACGACGAAAATATATTCTTCATTTAAATAATGTGGTTATTTTAAGAGATAATATAACTTATGTATATCTATACAAGTTGTACAGATAGAAACCGTAAATGGAACTTAAAATTTAGTCAAGAACAAATCTTTTTAGATGATTTTTTTAAGCTTAAGTTACTACTTATCGCTCACATTTTAAGAATAGTTGTGTTCTATCAGCTCATTAATTTGTCGCGAAGGAACAGTTCTACTTTTAACACAAGAATTACCCTTTGCATTATCAATAATTTAAATAAAGTTATCTCTGCTGATATTCTCATAAATCATCGCCATTGGTAATAAAAAATCCAAGGAAATTACTTTTTAATGTATCTGTTCATATATTATTCTCAAATTTAACGTGTTTCGTTGATAACACAGTCACTGAGATCAAAAATTGGGCTGGTAACATAATGAAAGGATATTGACGATAAAGTTAGAGACAGAACCTATGGATACAGTGAAATTACAGGTGTATATGCCGACGTACGGCCATTCAGATGAGGAAATAGAGGAAGTATACGAACAGCTGGAAGAGGTTCTAGGAACAGTAAAAGGGAAGGAAAACCGCATATTAATGGGAGAACGCTGTGGTCGGCGAGGGTGGAGAGGGAAATATCGTGGGATACTCCGGATTGGGAAAACGAAACGCCGCGGGAGAGATACTGATAGAGTTCTGCAACGAGAAAAACATGGTAGAGGTAAATAACATCTTTAATCAACATTCGAGAAGAAGATACAAATAGGAAGATGCCTGAAGACAAAGCACCATACCAAATTAACTACATCCTTGTCAGGAAGAGACACAATAACCAAGAAGTGTAAGAACTACCCTGCGCAGATATAAATAGCTATCAAAACTTGGTGATCATGGACCGCAGATTGCGATACAAGAAGCTGAAGAAAGAGACACAACAACGCATATGGAACGCAAAGATACTGGAAGAAAAGTTCTTCACACCCGTCGAAAAGGGAATAGATGGAAACAATGAAAATACCAGTACTGACGGTCTATGGAAAGAAATGAAGAATATAGTTACCAAAGCTGCAGATGAGCTCCTTATGGGAAAGGCCGAAACATCTAAAAAAAACCATGTACAACAGTTCAAATAAGAGATCTCATAGTTGAAAGAAGAAAATGCAAGAATCAAAGAAAGGAAAATGAAAAATATCTCTATACACAACTGCGGAACCAGGTCATACGACAGTACAATAAGGCAAAGTAAGAATGGATAGAAAGATGCTGCGAAGAAATTAATGAAAACATTAAAAAGGGAAATAGGGAGATGTCTTATAAACTAGTCAAGAGACAGTTCGGGGAAAGAAAAACGAAATCGCATAAAATCCGAGCCGCTAATGGAAAAATACAAATAGATGATGATGAAATTGGAAATAGATGAAAGGAATACATTGAAGTACTCTTTCAAACTACCAACTCACTAGAATATCGCTTAATTAAAGATGAAAGCATGTTAGGAAAGACAATCGGGGTCCGCAGATATTAAGAAGTGAATTCGAGAAAGCCGTGGCAGACTTGAGAAACAACAAGGCACCAGGAGTTGACAAAATAAACGAACGGAGAAATATTCAAGGCACTCGAGGTCAAAGTGAAGGATGTCCTCTATGGAATAATCAAAGATAGCTACGATAGCGGAAATATACCAGAAGACATCGAGAAAAGTATAACGATTGCAATAACAAAGTAACCAAAAACAGATAACTACGAAGAACGCAAAACATTGAGCTCGGAGACTCGTGCAAAAAAATTCCTCACTCGGATAATTAGCCGAAGAATAGAAGGTATCTCTCAGAAAACCAATTCTAATTCAGGAAAAACCGAGGAGCAAGAGTGGCAATTCTCAGCTTGGGAGTTCTGGCCGAAAAAATGAGACACGTAAATAAGCCATTAGAAGAAAACTAAAATCCTTTTGTGTGGAAGAGAGAGGCTGAGTGCAGATATGAAAATTCGAGGGGTAAAACTAGAGCAAGTGGAATCCTTCATCTACCTGGAAAGCAGAATAACATGGGATGGAAGAAGTTGGACCGAAATCAAGCGAAGAAGAGCCCAAGGTAGGAACGCATTGATGAAGAAGAGGTAATTACTTTGTTCAAATAACCTAAGGCTGGAAAAAAGGAAACAATTCGTCAAAACTTTCGTGTGGAGCATGGCAGTCTATGGTTCTGTGACTTGGAACATGGAGGATAGTGAATGTCCACTGTAAAGTGGACCAGCTAAGAATAGAAGCCTTTAAAACATGGTGCTGGAAGATTAACTGGACATACAGAGTAAGAAAGGAGGAAGTAAATAGAAGAGTAGAAGATGACAGGACCATATGCTCTGTGGTGAGCTCTGCGGCCAAAAAGGAATAGATGGATTTGACTCACATATAATAGAAGGGAAGAGTCCACGAAAAAGACCAGGTAATATGTACATAGGATAAATTAAGAAGGACGTAAAACAGAGAAGGTATCAAGTGTTGAGGGAATTGAGATTAAATAGAGTAGAATGGAGGGCTAAGGTAAACCAATCCTAGGATTGAAATACTGACGATGATGTTGATGTCGATGATGCGGAAGTACTCACGAGAGCAATATAACTTTTGGACGGCACAATAGAACACAGAATAAAACAGATAACACGTAAAAGGACACTCACACTGTAGATGATTTAAGCTTTCGGCCTACTCCGAGGCCTTCTTCAGGTCAGACCTGAAGAAGGCCTCGGAGTAGGCCGAAAGCTTAAATCATCTACAGTGTGAGTGTCCTTTTACGTGTTATCTGTTTTATTCTGTGTTCTATTGTGGCGTCCAAAAGTTATATATATATATATATATATATATATATATATATATATATATATATATATATATATATATATATATATATATATAGATGATTTCTTCGAAGTAACACGGAAGTGTTGAATAAAAAACTTAGACAGTAGCACACAGCACGAGAACACATAAAAAGAACACTCACAATAATATCTTGATAATTTCGACGGACTCGAGCTCCGTCTTCTTCGGAAGATAAGATAGCCATCTTATTGATATCTTATCTTATTGATATAAGATTGATATCTTATCTTCCGAAGAAGACGGAGCTCGAGTCCGTCGAAATTATCAAGATATTATTGTGAGTGTTCTTTTTATGTGTTCTCGTGCTGTGTGCTACTGTCTAAGTTATATATAATGAAAGCCTATCGGATGTGATTGATAATTTAAATGACGAATCGAGATAGCGCTAGTCAATAAAAACAGAGAGGAACACATACAAACGACACTAACACATTCCAAATTTTTCGTGGCCTAACCACCTTCCTCAGGGGAAAGAAAGAACTCCATTCATTTGTTTAAGTCATACATATATATGTGAACACACATGTATACACACACATAGGTTAAAAATTTATTTTCGTTCACCACATCATTTGCAAACGAAATTTTTGATTCATAAAAAGATCCAACAGATATAGGCAAATTGTATCTACATATTAATTATTCTATTAACAGTGAAATAAATGCAAACGCAGCACTTCAACACCTTGTATCTGCTAGTGTGAAATTAATCCAAATACGGTCTGTTTTTACCCAGTTCTCCGAATTAAAATTTTGTTATCGCCAGTAATAATCCATAAAAGGTTATAAAGAAAATACGTATCCAGTAAAGAATGCATGGCATTGACTAAATTATATTAGATTAAACCTAAGTCCCCAACATAGGTCCTTTGGTATAAGATTGATGAATTCCACTTTTATACTTTATGCCATTAGCTGTCGTTTCGTATTCGGAGTCAACCGACAGGATAGGTTTGTTATTTCCTAAATTGTAACATCAGTTCCATTCTCATAGGATAGTGTAACCTTGGGCACATATTTTAGTCATACAGGGTGAAAAATGTTATATCATCATATACATTTCTTTGAGTTTAATATGAATTGATTTTCGCTGAATTGCCACTGAATTGATGTTAACTACTATTTTTATTTTTCTTTAATATCTGCTAAAAAATTCATAATTTTTTATTTATTTAAACCAGGTGGAGATAGCTCTCTCATGATATTTTCAGAGAGTAAAAAAGTAATTTAATTGCACGGAAATCCATTTATTATACAGGTTGACATTCTACACTTTCCCCTTGAGTTTAATTTATACATTTCCCGGTTTTAACTCTAGCAGCACGCCATTCCTTATTATTTACAAGATCATTTAATGTTTGATACCATATGACTCTTTGTTGAGATTGTAACCGGTAATGGAACTTACTGGGCCCAACTGACAGTCTTCTTTTCGTTTAACTATACGTATTGAATCACCATATTATCTCGGGATTGTATGGTATATTTTATTTGTTACACACGGAAAGATTGGTGTGGACTTTCTGTGGCCTTACGAATTATACAGGATAAAATAAATTTGTAATGATGGCACACAACGTGAAACTAAGTGTGATAGGTTTTCCGTAATCATGTTTTAGCGATATCACTAATTTAATAGAAATCATTTTAGTTTTATTACAACAGAATAGTCATAGCAATATTAGTTTATACGACATAGGCAGGTAAAATAAAGGTTTTTTAATGCATAGATTTCATGCAGATAGGTCAGATACCGATTTGAAACTTTAAATAATTATTTTACATGACATTTTCATACCAAAGTTCTTCACAGTTGGTCCATTTAAGACATTTTAACTTGTTAAATGTCTGTTGACGAGTTATCTTGAATGCCAGAATTTGCTATTTATAAAAATAAAGATAGTACTATAAAAGTTCTTCATAAAAAAGTTTTCGCACCAATTTTACTAAGGAATGAATCTACATCTACACAATACCCCGCAAGCCGCCGCAATGGCGTGTGACGGCGGATGTTGGGTAACCAGCCACACATGAACAATCGCAATCATGTTACCTCTACTCCCTATCTCCAGCTTCTACCTCTGCTGTACGACTACTACCTCCACTTAACTACTACTATCTACCTCTACTCTACATTGGAGGGGAGCGAGGAGAGGCAGCGTGGAATGTCTGAAGAACTAAATAGATACATAGGCACATTTCGTTTGAGAAGGGAAGATAGTCATAGAGCAGGTTAGTGATTGACTTTTATCTTAATGAATTCAGTGCACCACCTTTTGATATGATCTCGATGGGCAATAGGAGTACGCAGTACACGTCACGTCCGAGCTCCGCCTATGAATTCACTGGACATCTTGCCACTTGCCTTTTTCTTGCCCTCGGAAACTTTCTGCCTCCGTTCCGATAGAGTAGGGGAAATACATAGATCGAGAGATTAAATTAGATAAATGATCAGAATGGACTGTCAATCCAGTAGGACATGTCGAGTAGCAATCAAGAGAAGAGAAGAAATAGTTGGTTTGTGCGTGGCGATCAGGAGAAATGACGGCCAACGAGCCATGACGCCCCTAATGGTGATGGCATATTAGATAAGGTAAAATTAGGAACGGCCATTACGTGTCATAGTCTACGTACCTATTGAAGGTAGTTTTTTAAGTTATCGTAAGGTATAATGCATAGATACGACTTACACGGTATTAAATTACAAAGTAACCGTGTATTTTTAACTCTGTCACAGCTTTAAGGTTCAGTAAATAAATATTTCCAATCATAAATAGGTGATTCGAGTTCAGGAAATGTGAGATGTAGAAAAAACATACTGTGAGGAATTAAAAAAGGTGGAGCAGAATCAGGCGTCTGTAACAGTAAAAGCGAATTCCAGGAAGAGTGATTCCCCGCCACCCGCATCATCTTTAGCATGCCAACGCCTTTGGCAGGACATCATGTATTCCTTACGACGACTGTTTGCCACAAATCCACACCGATCCTATGGCGCTAGTTCTAATTCACAACACAAATCACAACAACAAGAACTCGGTAACAATAAAATAATAATTTGTGACCGTAATATGTGCCATATGTGATGATACTGGAATACTCCCTTGAATAATCAGATAATATGAATGAGAATGTGAATAATTTTGGATGAGTTTGTCACCAGAGTAATTCGGTTTAATTATGCCAAATTTTCCAAAAAAATCGAATTTTTGCAAAAACTGCTTAGCAATTGCATATGAGTAATGGAGACCGGGATGGTGCGGTGGCAAACGTACAGGCTTTCCCCAGAGAGGGCCCGGGTTCAAATCTTGGAGACAACAAATATTTTTCAGTGGTATCCCTATTTGAGGTGCTTTGTGGATAGCACTTTGAGTGAGTATGAAGTCCGTCGGATGGAACGTTAAACTGCGGACTCCTTAGTGCCTTTCGACAAGAGTAGGCTAATGCCGACGCTAGGTTTCTCTCCACCCTTCCTTTCCCATCCATAACTAATGGTGCAAATAACATTAGCTGTAGGTCGCTTCCCATAAAAACTACTATGAATACATCTACCAAAATATACTATTAAGTATTCACAAAATGGAAATTAATTCATGGCTCCGTTAATAGGGGTTCATTTTAAAACTACGATGTCGTATTAAATACTTCTCACTTGGCCAAATTTGAATACAAGAGGAACGACCTTAGCATTACGCACATTAAAATGAAGTATAGCCTGAAATGTGGAAAGTGGCCTTTTGAAACCTATGAACTAATTAAGCGTCGCAATAATTTAGAACATGTTTACATATCACTTTATTAGCAGGGTCTATGCCTCTGGAACTAATATTTGAACCTGAACGAGTGTAACTGTTATTGTTTAATGCAAAAATGAGCTATCTCATTTAGCATGCAAATTCCTTTGTCAGGATATCATGCTTCCTTACGACTTTTTGCCGAAATTTCACTGTTGCCTTACCAAAACTACAGGAAAAATCATTGTAATTAGATGATTGAGAAGGCTTGTTGCCCATATTTTGGGACAATCGGTGTAACGATTGCAGGCAGCATTGGAATAGAATAAGTGCGTGCATCTGTGCGGGCGCGAATATCGGAACGTTAAAACAGCCATAGGAATCAACGAATGAATTAATTAATGAAATGAGAATTAATCTCCTGAATGAGCATATTCTAGCACTAGCAGGACCGTGGTTGTCATCAAATAAACGGACAAAGAGAGTTTGTGATTACGAATTTAATTGCTAATGTAAAGTCAATTTATGCAATATTGATTGTGTTTATGAACTTACGAAGAGGAAAACAATGCCTGATATATCATCAAACCTCGGGAATTTCCTCTGAATTCATGGCGTGTGCAAATGATTTAAAGAGGTCATCAGGAAGGAGTAATTTAAACATTGGTAATCAGCTATAAAAGCGCATCAAAATTTAATAACCACCATATTATAATACCGAGGCATTCCATTTAATTGAAAATTCCATCACTCCAAAACGAGAATTTTCAATTAAAAATTTTTGTCCACCAGACCACAAAATGATTGACCGAAGAAAGGCCACCCACACTCCAGTGAGGTGCATTCAATTTGATTTTGAACTGGAAACGTACCCGGACAATCGAGGCTAGAAACCAAACTGCCGGGAATGACACCCATCAATCGAGAGAGCTGTGACGTAGCCCTACATAATTAATAATCCCCTTCAAGCCAAACACCCTCATTTCTATATCTTACACATGTACATCATTTAAATTCTAAGGCGATCCTTTAGCCTGGTAAGACGGACAATCCGTTTGGGATCTATATACGTGGAGACACGAAGGAAGGGGAAAGACGAGACAATGGGCCCCATGAATGAAAGTGATTTTGAGAGAGCAGACGATGAAAGGGAAGGCAATGGAATATTCGGGATCGGGATGAAAAAGGGGGTGGGCGGGTGGATTGGGGGAAGAGGGTCATTCGACGAAGGAAAACTTTAAGGGCGTCGGCATAGGGGTCTCCCAGGCAAAGAGACGGGGAAAGGGTCGGTGAGGCGGAACATATAAGGGTTGGGGGAGAGGAAGGGACAGTGAGGTGGGCGTGGCTTGGGTCATTAATAAGCCCGTTTCCCCCTTCGGTCGGCCCAGAAAGGCCCGGGAACGGGAATAAATAAAAATGAGAGGAGAGCTTTCCCTTCCTCGCCCACTATCCCCCCTCCCAACTCAACACCCCGTACAAAACTCTTTTCTCCACCCCTATATCCTGCTCCCCTCCGTATCTGTCTCCTTTCACACCTCCCACACGCCCACGCACACCACTACCAGACCACCCCCACCATATTCACTCATATCGTCCTATTCCCCCGCACCCTACTCTCCTACGCCACGGGAGGGGGGAACCCTTTTCGTGGTCCCTGTACGGTCCACCAACGGACACCGGGTTCCCAGCCGATGGACCCTTTCCTCAGCGGTGGTCCCCTCCTCCTCCACCCCTCAGGGCGACCTCCTTCCCACTACCCATGAGACGACGCCCGCCCGCCGTGTCTCTCTTCCCTCCTCCGGTCGAGAGATGGGAGCCGAAGAGAGGGGGGAACGAGGGTGCTGCGAGTGCGGAGAAAGGGTTTTGTTCGGGCCGAGGACGAGGGGGCTAGAAAAGAGGGAGAGGTGCTCGGTTCGGGAGTGAAGCGGAGCGAGAAGGAGGGGCCCACCGGAGAGGGGGAGGTTTGAGATTTGCACTCCGTATGCCATCTCGGTGACGGGGTGGGAAGTTTGCCAATTCGGACGGGAGGAGGTGGGTACGGAGGTTGGTGAGGAGGGTGGGAGTATAGAGGGGATGGTTGGAGGGGTGCGGGAGATGAAGAGTGCATGGAGGAGGCGCGATGGAAGGAGAGAGGCAGACGAAGGTGGGGGAGGAGCGGTGGAGGGATAGAGCTGAGAGGGAGGGAGGGGTTCGTGGTGGGAGGGCGTGTGGGGTGGCATGGCGAGTGATGGAGGGCTCTAGTTTAGGAAGTTGAGTGGAGTGGGAATAGGTGGAGAAATGAGTTATGTGGAGCGATGCCAAGAAAACATAGGAGAGGGAAAAAATGAGGCAAGGTGGTTAGATCAAAACAGATTCCAAAAAATTATTGTTTCCACAAGAAAACGAAGCGACCAGATATATCGTATGGCACGTTAGGGGAATACAATGTTACAGCGAAAAATTTAATTTTTTTATTGTTAGGTACTATTCCAGCATGAACGCACTTGCAAAGGACTGAGGCAAAACTTATTAACACTTCCCTACTATTATTTATTTACTGCGATTGTCAAATCTTGACGCTAGATATTTAGTAGTCTCCTGAAAGGCTGATCGCTTTAGCTAAACTATGCATCTTTGCTTTGAATTCTTGATTTTAACCGTGTTAATGTTAACGTATGGAAAGTTACATTGAAGGACCATGCACAATTTAAACATCGGTACTCTTAAGGAAGTGGATATTTTGAGAGGTGGAAAACTGCAATATTTTATCAATCCATGGAAACTGCGAGGATTGGGGCGACAGTAACGTTTCACGAATCATCCTGGTCAAGGCAAATGATTTTAATATTTTAAATGTGTTGCATTTTCCTAATAATCAACTAGATACAATTATAGTAGTCCGTGGATATATTTTCTATTGTAACGTATATTTTCTATAGTACCATAGGTAGCGTGTACGGCTCCTCACTATCTCTATCATGGTTACACAAATTCAACTACGATAATTACCATCTATAAAACTGAAATAAGGTACCAAAATAACAACTGGTGACCTATATTCCCTTATCGCGTTTTCACGTGAACGCATTCCGACAGGCTTTAATTAGGTAAAATATAAAAAATATCAAAAGTCAAGTCTTTTTTTAAGATATCCCAAATATTTTTGACGAATGAAATACTTATTTTGATGCCCAAATCTCCTTGTCCGGGTATTCATTTCTTGCATTAAGTTTTCTAAGGCTCGAGTTAAAAATGTTCCTCGATGTAGAAATAAAAACAATAGTAACATAAGAAAGAAAAGAATTTTTGGCCACTAAGAATCCTCACAATACATACATTTTTTAAGACTCGACGAGGATTTTAAGGGTTTGACAGAAAACTAATTTTTTATTCCCATTTAATTAAAATTTAATAATGCCTATGAATTCAGTTCGCGCTCTGCTTTTCTTTATTGTTCAGAAACTCCAAAATGGCAATTTATTCAATATATTTACAAGAGAATATTACAACACAATAACTATTGCAGCTGCTAAAACAAAAGAGGGGATAACTTTTCTTCTTTTTTCGTCAGAAGAATCAAATATTAAATACACGATATGAGTTTGAAAAATTACTTCTGGGATGAAGCTCTTTTTTATTAAACAAATAAAGAGGACATCAGTAATATGGAGTTCAGACTCCGAGACTTCCCTTTGGACAAAAGTTGAAATCCACTACATCAGGTATTAGCTACCTTTCGAGAGAATTACATTAATTACCAACTCGTATCTCGTTCTAGGGTAATTCATGTACTTCAATCCAAATAATTTCATTTAATTTCAAAGAAATGCTTAGTTTGCTAAGAGAATGCGGATCTAATTCGGAATAAATAAAGAAAATAAGCATAATCTCAATGTAGGTCTTTTGATATACTCATGAGTTCAGCGGAGGGGGGCTAGATTTGTCAAACATTGTTATGACCAACTCAGTAGCGTATCCACTTTGTTAGACAATTTAGGTTGGGATTCTCTTACACAGCGGCGTTTCCAATATAGATTAAACTTATTAAAAACATTTAAAGATGGGCCCTTTTCCGATGACATCAAGGATATAATACGAACCCCAACGTATTACGGTCGAAGGGATCACGAATATAAGACTAGAGAGATAGACTGCAAGACTGACAGGTTTAAAATGTCATTTTTTCCAAGAACGATAAGGGAACAGAATGCTCGTAGTCGAAATTCCCCAGGACTTAGTTCATTACAATAATTATTAACGTACAGGTTAGGGACTTCGCGAGGATGTGTATACATGTGTGTATGTATGTATGTATATGTATGTGTGTATATATACATATATATATGTATATATTTTTTTTTCCTACAGGTTCCCCCCACCTTTCCTCACCTAACTCTCAACCCCCTCAACCCTTACCCTTCCCTCATGGTGCTACACCCCCTGCCACACACCTTTTTGGTGGCTCGCAGGGTACTTATGTAGATGTAGATGTAGATGACACTAGGAACCCAAAAAAAATAAAGAATTTTTTGTAAAACCTTAATTACCAGTTTCAACTCTGTTTTTATATCGATAGTTCTTGAAGTGTCCAGTTTAAAAATATTATCGATATTCATTCAACTTGTTGATTTAAAACTGTTCTGTGCGCGTGGTTTTTGCAGGGACTTGTAACTTCAATGCTATTTATTTGATCATTCCCAGTTGAGGTGAAATAAGGGCAGTTCTGCTGGAAATTTTGTTGCTCTAATCTTGCGGTGTTAAAATTCAGCTAGGAACTTCGAAATAGCTAGCATTTGTTCTTAAGTTTTTGCCGTGAAAACAAGGGTGTTTTGGAGGAGAAAGGACCTGATGGATAGGGGAGCGGTGTATTTCGCATTCAAACCCGAGGCTACGGCTTGTTGGCGAACTTCTTAACGTCATTACTGAAGACGGCAGGGGAAAGCAAATGTGAGTCCGTTTCCCCATTTACCACTCTGCTACTTTTCATCTTATTAACATCCTATTTAGGTCGTATTATTCATAGAGGAAACCTAGAGGAACGTAGTTGCTAATTCACCATGAACCGTGTAAATAAAACTGTTCGACGGGGTCAAAGTAATGATTCGAGTAAAACTGGTAATAAAGATTTACATATACAGACGTTTATATAAGATAATAAATAACTGCGTACTATTTTGAAATTTGATATTTAAAACAGAATGCATATGCAGAAAAACAAAATACGCATGCAAAATTTGTACTGAAAATTTGAACAAAGCATTCGATGGTACTGTACATTGATCGATTAAAAAACCATGTTGAATGATCTATGGAAAGAAATCATGATTAAAAAATCTACAATCACGAATAGGGTGAAACAAATAAATGTTATTGCCAGCATATACGTATCACAGTCCATGAAACTATCTAATGGAATCATTAAAAAAATTACTCAATCATAAGGAAGAACGAAATAATTGTTGAAAATCTTGATGTATCTAAATCAACTTGCATTCAAAACAGTTGAAGATTTCACGATAAAGGGTAAAGAAAGACCAAACAAGTCACATAAAGACCTGCGATAGTCTCCGTGCAAATGCACATGGACAGCTAGGGTGTAGAAACGGTTAGGGCTATGAAGAGTAGCTCATTTTTACGAGAACAAATGAATGATTCATTATTTCATTTGTAGAGCACTTAAAAAGAAAGTCAAAGGAGAATGCTATACATATTATTTAAACAAGAATATATAGTATATAAAAATAAAATATCCGGTACAGTATATATATATATATATATAGAGATAAGGAAAATGGTAAAGGAACACATATAAGATCTGCTCACATCCGCCATCCCCACCTCTCTTGTGTTCGTCCTTTATATGTGTTCCTTTACCATTTTCCTTATCTCTATTTCAATGTGAATGAATATTTATTCGCCATATGACGGTATTTAGTGTTTGAATGTGTATATATATATATATATATATATATATATATATATATATATATATATATATATATATATATATATATATATATATATATTCAAACTTGAAAATCCCGCCATACGGCGCACAAACACTCGGATAATAAATATTCCACACACAGAAACATAAAGGAAGGACACTTACAGTAGATATTGACGTTTCGACGGCACCGCCGTCGATTCTGATGACGACGGCGGTGCCGTCGAAACGTCAATATCTACTGTAAGTGTCCTTCCTTTATGTTTCTGTGTGTGGAACATTTATTATCTGAGTGTTTATATATTTCTATATACTTTTCAAACACTATACTATATATCTATATATACAATACAATACAATTACAATATACCTGTATATTTAAAGAAGAAAACCCGCTACATAGCAAACACATATTCATTAGATGGATACAGATATAATAAAAAGTGATAGCAACACACAAAAGACGAACACAGAAGAGGTGAGGAAGACGTAGTCAAGCAGATCACGAGTGTAAAAATATTTCCTAGACCGCAACTTGAACACCGGATCTTTCGACTTGCCGGGCCGATGCTCTAACCACTTGAGCTCTCGAGGATACGTAATTTACATAGCAGATATTTTTATACCTGTGATCTGAATGATGCCGCCTTCTCCACCTCTTCTGTATTCGTCTTTACACACACATATATAATAATATATATTTAATTATTTATCAACATGAATATTACGCAAGACACTTACAGGTCAGTTTTGTATTTATCATACTGGGAAATCGCACAACATAAATATTTTGTGATACTAAAGTACCAGGACAGTAACATACAAGGTAGTAGGACTTAGTTTTTTTCTCGAACAGACGGACGGGCGACGATTACTCTGGCTGGGCTCGAGGGAGGGAAGTCATAGGAAAGGCTGAAGGCCGGTGGTAGTTAACTCTCAGCCTTTGCGGAGTGAGGATTGTTCGTTTGCAAAACCCATATAACGTGATCTCGTTACGCTCCGCAATGAACCGGTTATTGAAACAGAGCTACGCCATCAAATTCTGCGTGAACTGAGAAAAAGCGGGATAGAGACTCATCTGCTGCTCGAGTCGGCTTATGGTGATGTCATGGGTAGATCGAATGTTTCTTATGGCACAAGTTAGTTCGGGAGGGTTGAGAACATGTTGAAGAAGCCGAGTGTTCAAGTCGCACTTTGACCTCAAAAAGTTACGAAGCTCTTGCAAGATTGAAGTGCTTTGTTAAACAGGGATCGTATATCAAGGGTTGAGATGGTTTCTGATGGACTTGGCATCCTTAAAAGGGATGTGCATCGACTTATGACTGAAAAAATGGGCATGAGAAAGAGATGTATGTTTGGTGCCACGAGTTATCTCGAACGAACAAAAGGAAACTCACACGCGGATCTGCCATGAGCTTTTCAAACATGTGAGTGAGGATCCAAATTTTTTAGACAAAACTCCACCGGACTTCTGCCTCTTCCCCTCCCACCTTAAATCTGAACTGAAGCTGAACTCATAATGATGGTATTTTGAATATTTTTGAGTAAATGAATCAATTCTGGCAATAAAAGTTTTTTTTTAACGACTCAGTCCTAATATTTTTGGGACATAACTTGTACGTTTAAGAATAACCATCGCTTGCTAAGCCACTGCATTTATAAGCTGAGTGGCGGAAACCTTTGGTTTGACACCAGTGACACCAGATTTTATCAATACCTTTAGAGAGAAGTGTACTTCTTCGACAGATTAATCTTATAAATTTAGCTAATGCACGTTTCCATGGAAGAAAACCTTATTTTTGCCCGAAAAAAACCCGTCTTATTTTTCCGCATTACGAGGTGCGCTCAAATTCTGAGTTATCATATTTTTTCAGACAAACTGCTAATGCTAGAAGTTCAAACTTCAAGTAGTTTTAACATAATCTGAAAATGATTATGCTGGAAAAACGTGACGGTTCCAAAAGCCGTCTTGTCCGTTGTCCTATCTTGAGTCGTTGTCACACACAGTACTCCGTTTTCTTGATATTTTCGCACCCACGAATGAAATTTTTCACATTATTAAACCATCACCGTGTTTCTCACGCATTTGACGATGAATTTTAATGATGTTATACCACGCAATTAGATAAAGCAAATTATCATGCCATTTTTGCACACTGAATGATGCAATTTATCTATTGAAAATCTTTTTGACACTGGCGGAATTAATATAAACCCTGAGCACTGGGCCGTTCATGCATTGATAAACAGTGTAAAAGTTTTAAATCACAAACACATATTTTGTCCCATTCCTCAGAAAAAAATTGGAAGATTTAAAATTTGAAGGAAAGGTTAAAATTAAAGTGAGGGAAGTTAAATATTGCAAACTATTTGAGCCACGAAGTGAAAAGTAAGGTTAGTATGTTCACGGATGACACGGTGATTTATCGGGTGATATCTGGGGATGAGGATAGTTTATTTTTAGTGCAGGATCTATATTTCATTGCATAGTTTATGCGAATACATCAAAACACAAACTAAAATATTATCGTAGGAAAACGAAAAGTATCATGCGAACAGCAATACACTCTTCTAAAGCAAAAATGCTAAGCGAATATCTTGAGGCAACTCCAAAGTCATTCTGGTCCTATGTTAGGGAAATACAGAGTATACATCCAACTGTACATTTTTTAAAGACGGAAAATGGTGACATTATTACAGACAGCGTGAAAAAGGCAAATATTTTAAGCAATTTTTCCCAGGGCGTCTACAGTAAAGATACAAACGCACCAGACGATCCTTCACACCCACCCGGGGAACACAAGAGCGATTTAACACTGTCCATGAAAGGAATAGAGCATCTGCTCCGTATTATTAAGGCAAACAAAGTACCTGGTCTGGAAGAAATACCTGCTAGAATATTAAAAGAAATAGCTGGAGACATTACCCCGTTTTAAGAAATTGTTTTTCTAAATCGATAGAAGAAGGCTCAGTACCTCGCGACTGGAAGCTAGCCCATATAACTCCCTTCTATAAAGGCGGCGATAGGGATAAATCAGCCAATCAGCCAACCGACCCATCATCGATCTCTTGTAAAATATCAGAACGCAATATCGTCGATAACATTATGAGATTTCTTGATAGTAGGACAATCTCAACCCACAACCAGCACGGATTTGGGAATAAAAGGTCTTGCATAACACAATTAGGTCTTTCATTCACGATATACTTAGATCGGGAGAAAACAACACCCAAGTCAATGCAGTATTCCTAGATTTCAAAAAAACCTTTGATTAAGTTCCACACAATGAATTGTTACACAAACTTAAATGCTGTACACTCAATGAGAAAATTATTAATTGGATTAGACTTCTTGTCCAATCGCAAACAAATAGTAGTCATCGATGCGTTGTGCTCAACGGATAGAGATGTAACTTCGGGTGTCCCTCACGGAAGTGTAATAGGGCCGCTTCTATTCTTAATGTACATTAATGAATTAAGCGCACATTTTGGTAGCAATCTCAGATTCTCCTTCCATCCCTCGTCTCTCTCTCTCTCTCTCTCTCTCTCTCTCTTTGTGGGGGGACCCTCCCGCTACCTACAGCGTTGGACCACATTCCCTACCTATGCTCTTGGGGGAGGAGACCATTGTATATTGCATGTCCATGTAATTGTGAAATTTCGCCTTCTTACTTTCCAAATTCTAGCTTGCCTATGATTGGATAAATTTTTACTACAGCCTAAGGTGCAATTGTTTGTTATTTGATAGTGTATGCATCTACATTTGATTAAGTTGAAAGTGTTTTTGAATGAATACATACCTATGGGTATAGGTCTGCATGGATGCATTGATTTTGCATGTGGATATGTTCTCTATTACAAGTGGTGCCTAACACCCCCCGCCATAAGCCCCTGCGGCGGCTTGCAGGATATTATGTAGACATAGAAACTCATGTATTATTTGATTCTTCTTCATTCGTGGAGTATTTATTTCATCAACAACAGAATATTGAAATTCTTAAGAGAAGGCAAGATTTACTAAAATATTAGTGTCAAAGACCTAAACAAAGAGATGATATTTGGTACCAAATATTTTGATATTCGCACTTAATTTATTTTGAATGGCGATTGATTGGTGTTGCCTTCATTTATCTCAGAGAATATTAAAGGATAAAAATGTTAAGCCCACCCTGTCTCACCCTTTTGGATGATCTTATTCATTTAGTTGGCTAAACATGTATTTAATGAAACTAATTACACAATGGAAAAAAGGAATGTACGTTAAAAGTTCTAATCATTTTCATCGATGATTCAAGATAGCGCTGTTAGATCTTTAGTATATTTTATTATTTAAATGTGTTTTTAAATTTCCACAGACTTAACTTTAAGTTAGCATTTCACGGACTTGCGGCATCATCAGGTAACCTGATGAATTTTTGTACCTGATGATGCCACAAGTCGGTGAAATGCGTTGTGCCTTTAAATAAATTCTGTAGAAAGTGACAAACTCATTTAATTTGGACATCAAACAATCCCACGAAGTGAAGACTGAAAGTGTTAAGTATATTTGTTCATTTAAATTGTTGGTGCATGAATTAGGGGATTATTTTCATTTAGTTAACTAAAATTAATGAAAATAGGTAATCTCTGTCGCTTTAAAATGGCAAAACGCATTAAATGGCTCTTTCCCTAGTGAATATGTATATTATAAAAGAGCATCCGAAAACACTTTAAATACGCAAATATTAGTATGCATTTTATGAATTTTATGATTGCCTTTAGGGGCCACCAGGTAGATAATATTTACCAAAAATATATCCAGATTATTATCTCGTTTATAAATTACGACCTCGCTATATTTAATTTTCACAATTTAATAATACCACTCAATGTTTATAAAATATACTTATTACAACCAGGCACCCAACTAATAATTTACTTATCTCTATTGGAAAATAATATGCTACAAGTATATAATTAACAAACAACCACAAAAGATTTCTATTAAGATTAGAGTCTCGCTCTTGGCTTAAATAGCACATGGATCAACCACCCGTTTCGAATAAATCTCTCACTGATGGAGGTGAAAAGGAAAAAAATTGGGGTCACGACTGAAGAAAAAAATATGCTTTGTTCCTTTACGACCCTTAACGGGCACCAGTGTTCCTCACTTCCTCCATCCAACAAAGGTTTGCCACCTATTCGTTCCGGCCTCCATTTTAACTGTTCTTCCGCCACAGACCCTGCCTCCGTTCGTACTCGTAGAGGACGGTTGTAAGTCCCGTACTCAACGGAGTAGCTTAGCAGCACTAATGAGTCCGGAAAGTGTTCCTCCAGTTCAAAATCGTTTTCAATCGAGACCAACGAGAGTCTAAAAAGTATAACAAAATTCGAGTTTATCAAATATCGGGAGTAAATGAGCACTGACTGATGCAGGAAATTAATGAAAAACGGAAATATTATATCCTAAATGAATATTAATTTTAATTCTCAGAGAGTTACTTTAAAGGGAAATCATTATAAGGGTTATTTGGTATATTTTGGTGAATTAGAGTTATTTATTGGAATTGACGGTCTTTTAATAACGATCGTATGCTGCGCGTCAAAATAAGTGATAACATAAACATGCACAACAGCATCTTTTTATGCCGAAAGAACAAATTTATTCGGCTTGTATAGAAATATACTACAAAATGTGGCTACATAACACAGTAAAAACATTTCGAAAATAAACTAAATGGAATCAATTGAAATTATTTTCGTTTGCAATTCATTCTCCAACGTCTTGGAAATGCAAAAAAGTAGCTTTTCCAAATAAAAATTAAGATGGGTGGCTTTTTGGAGTTCCTATGTTAACATACGAGTCACATACGTTCACTCGTATATAGTAGGCTTTACCTAACCAAGTAAATTTATTCATGCTCCTCAAGTGAGAAAAATAGATTTTTATAAAGGGGTAGTAACAAACCGTACATGCTATCAGAAAACATAATCGAGTGTTGATTCAAGGTTTCCACTATGACTGTCTTTGTTCACTAAGCACAGTCATAAAAAGAGCTCACTCATTCTTTTCCTCGTCCATTCGAAAAACTTCCAGCAAAATAAATAATTTTTCCAGACGTGAAAAGCCACTCTCATGGTTTTCAGATTATCCCCTCTAGGGATGTTTATGCACAGATATATACGTATTCGTATATTCGCACTCTCTTTCTCTTTCTCGCGTCTGGGAAGAGGAGAATAAAACGCTTCCATCGCAGTTCATCGTTCAAAAAGTTCCAATAAAATCCTTTTTAAGGCAACAGTTCTCCTGATAACGGGGAGTTCTTGACTGGAATGGAGTTATTGACGTCGAAAGCTCCTTGAATTGCGAGCTCGAGTCAAAAAATAACGGGGAATGCGGCGAACCCGGATGTATACTCCGTAAGTATATGGGAGTTAGTGAGGATCGGGAGAGCAGGAGGCAGGCGGTCGGGTGAGAAAGAGGGTCGGGAACGGGCGTGTGCGATATTGGCATTGCAGACCGACTTCGGTGTACGAAAGCGGCGGCCCTGAATCAGAGAGCGAGGAAGGAACGGAGTGCCGTAAGGGGGGGAGGGTTGGGAGGATAATTCGGGTAGGGTAGGAGGGAAAGGGTGGGTTTGCGCTTAAGGGATCACCATAGGTTCGAGGAGACGTCGATACTCCCTCTCTCTCTCTCTCACCATTCGTGAGGGAATCCTCGGAACACAAAAAACAGCGAATCGCGGAGCGGAGAATATGGGATCTCGCGGGAACGGAATTGCAGCAACGATGTTCTACCGACGTGACGGCATGGGATTGCATTAACTCTAATCGCTCCCACGGTAACGTATTGAAGGCGGGTCGCTAAACACAAATACACACGCTTACGCACACACGATCACACGCGCGCGCGCGTGTAATGTATTCTGGAAAAAAAATACAAGAACTCGCACGAACGTGGAGAGGACGAGGGAGAGGTATTGAGTTGAGATGTGTGACGGGGAGAAGGATGCGAAAGCCTCCCCGTGCATTCTGTGGCGCACGGAAGCGTCGCGTCTCCGCTCGCATTTTTATCCGCCCCCCTAGAAGTGGGTTAGATTTCATGTTAATTGCTCCACAACCGTGTCGAGGTCGACTTGGGTGGCACCGCACGCAGCAAGCACAAAGGTTTGAGGGGGAACAATGAAATTTTCCGTGCATCCCAGTACTCTGAGAGTTGTGAGCTAATTGTTTTCGAGATAAACGGCATGCCTCCTCACAAGACCGTATAATTTGGGAACCACATGTGGAGCGATAACACGGTCGTGGCCTTAATTTTTTATGTAAATCGTTGGAACGCTGATTTTCATGGTTCTCTCGGAGGCAAAGCGTCGAAATAGAATTGCCCAGCATGGACATTCGAATAACAAGCGACTTTTTAATATTTCTAGAAAGAGTAAGTAGTGTCTTTCTCGCGTTTCGACACGTTTCGCAACATGCAACTCTAATTAGAATGCACCCCACGGAGGAAAATAGACTTTACAATGAACGCGGGACTTCTACGCATTCGGCATTTAAATTTCACCCGCCAAGGCACTCCATTGTCCCAGAATTAGTTAGAGATGTGTCTGTGTTACGCAAAACACGCCACTCACGTCTCAATTGTGAAACTATTTTCCCTAACGCCATACTTGGTTACCCAGCATAATTAAATCATTTCAATTTTCATGTAGTAGAGGGCACTGATTTCGCTGCCAAGGTTTGAAAGTCATGGTGTAGCTGAGTTAAATCAATTTAAAGGAAGCATCACAAAAACTTTTAACACATGGTGAAGGTATTAATTATATAAGAATCTAACATTTGGAAATGGATGGCCGTGAAGATACAAACAAGTTTTCCACATTGCCCCGATTGGTCTTCTAGCCAGGTTTCTAAAAGGCCGTGGGGTCAAGCTACGCCGTGTGTATAAATGTCAGTTATGTTATGCTGCGTTGCTCTGTCAAGTGTATATGGTAAATTTGTGATAACGGTGTGAAACGGCCTCAGTCGTTGGAGCGCATTAAAACCAAATAGGCACCAACTCTGCTAAAAGAGAAAATGGAGCATCATTTGAAATGGACAGACTGGATAGCGTCCGTAACGACTTTCATTCGTCACGGTTGTTTTTTTTTAACCCCGCCGCGCACCTTCCACGTCACGTCGCGCGTAAATGAATCGAACATGAATTCGATGTGCCTGTTCCCATCCACAGAGAGAGTTGCATATTAAAATGTTGAACATTTAATTGAATTGCCTCAGGACAATGGGAGTAGTTTCGTGCAAGAAAAATACTATTCCCTCGTACTGCGAGATGAACAGTTCCTCAAGTCGTTGAAGCTATCAATCGAACCAGCCACAGATTAAACTCTTCACTTGGAACTGGGCGATCTTTTGTGTATTCTGCAAAAATCTCCTCGCTTTTTCCCCAATAACCACGTGCAGCTTACGACTGCATTCATTCTTCATTACCATCTCACGTTCCCCCATTATATTTAAAGCTACGCACGTTGTGTTTGAAGACTCGAATGGCTACACCTGAGACCATGAGCTGTCTAGTCAATTGTTGTTCCTCCCCTTTTCGAGAATCGTACCAGGCAACCAGGACGTCCACCCAACCCACCCTGAAGACCTTCCTTCCCGCCGCTCTCTCGCATCGCCTCCCCTCCTTGTTCGCCCCCACAACGCCCCTCAACACAACCCCATCCACTCCTTCCTCGCTTCGGAGGAGCCCCAGATGGGCCCCGCGGGCTCCTTCATCGTCCTAAAGCTCTTCTCGCTCTCCCCGTTCCCGCAACCCCTCTCCATCCCTCACGCCGTATCCTTCTCCCATCATTCCCGACTCACGCCCGCCCACACCTCCGCCACCAATCTTATCCCCATCCCCGATCCTCCCTTCCGACTCACCCCGTCCCTGCGCCCATCCCCGCCCCGCGACTTTCAATCACTTCTCCTTTGCGCAACGCTCACGTAATACTAAATTACCACTCTCACACGGTCCCAATTTTGCACGGGCGCCACTCAGCAGCCACTCCGTATTTATTGTGCACTGAGGAGTCGGGGCTAGGCGTTGGGAGAGGGTGGGTGGAAGTGGAGGAAGGGAGAGGAAGGAAAGGACAGTGGGTGGGGCCTCGGAGGATGAATGGGCGAGGCGGGAGACGGGCTGTGGGAGAGGTTGGGTGGCTTAAAAAGAGAAAAGAGGCCCGTATTGGCGAGGATGTGGGGCGGGGGAGGTGGCGGGAGAATGAAGAAATATATAGATATCGGAGAGGCGGACGCGAGGCCGTGGGTGCGGACGCCTCCTGTGGCGGGGGAGGGGAGGAGTTTAAGGGGGGGGGGGAAAGGGAGAGACTATACGGCAGAGCGCGCTTGAGGAAGGAGCGGGCGGACCCGATTCAGCGTGGGAAGAAGCATCTCCCTCCTTTTTTATTTCCTTCCCGGCACGACCCTACGAGAGAGGTGCATTCGGTCACACTCGAGCTGCACTAGCAGCACGGACGAAGAGATCGCTCTTCATTCCTTCCAGGAGGTCTTCCTTCTAGGCGACTCAAAATTAGATGTGGAAGGTACAGAGCTGGCTACGTGACCCATACGTCTCTGGACATTGTCGTGCTTACGGAGAAATCAAGTACCCATTTAAGAATTAAACGTTTGTTCTATTTATTTCTAACAGCAAAACCCTGATCTAGTGAACCAACTCGGAAAATCGCTTAAAGAAAGACATCTTCTTTGTGTAAAGGGCGATACACTAGACCAGCAATGAAGAGATTCGTGATCAAATCTCAGTTAAGTCAAAAATAAATGTATCACTGAAGAATCTCCGTTCCTTTGCGGGTTAGAGATATAGAATGTGATTACATAATTTAAAGAAAAAACATTTGTTAAGTTATTCAGAGCCAAACAAGAGAGAATCAAGTCAAATATTTGGCATAACATATTCCAATAGATATCCTGAAAAAAAAATTTGAAGTAACCGTCCTAAAGGGAAGTTTATACGGAAAAAATACCTTGGCATAGGTATGAAACCAATGGAATTAGGTTTGTTTCGTTTGCATAAAAATATTAAGAGTCGCGAAATTCGTACTAACGTGAGTTTATGCACCACAAAAAAAAAAAAACAGGATTGAGACAGCACCAATTTCGGAGCAAAATCCCCGCCGAAGAGAATATGTTTGCTTTATGGAATTACCCTTTGAGGAGCTATTTTTACTTCGGATTGAATCCTCCCGCCACGGGAAGTGCACTGGATACCTATTTTTTTCGCGCACCGGACTCGCTCAGTTTCCTCTGTTCCCGAGCCAAGCGTTTATTCTTTTTATGGGCGAAAACAAGGCGGGAGGGAATCCTTTTGAAGCAGACGGTGAACACATCCTCTCTATAAAGTTACCGCACGGCATACACGGACGTTTCACCAAGCACGAGGAGCGGATGCGGCCAAAAAAGAAACCGCACGGGACCACGGAGGGAGGGGAAAGTGGATGGGGTGGGAGAGGTGGGGAGGGAGGGAGGGAGAGAGAGATAGAGAGAGTGGAACGGAAGAACGCGGACTCCTTAATTGAGTTGGCCAACTGCTCCCTTAATCCCTCTGCCACTCTCTCCATCACCACGACCCGCTCCGTGCATGATCGTCGGGAGACGGAAGTTGAGAAGTATCGTTGGGGGGCGCCGGGTGCGTGAGTGTGTGCGTGGAGTCGGGTTGAAGCGACGGACCGCCCGGTGCGCGGTCGGCGATGGCGGGACTTGAGGATCGCTCGCCTGGAGTTCCCAAGGGGGAAAAAGGAAGAGGAGGGGGGGGGGGGCGGCGTTCCTTGTTTGTCGAATGGCCGACGACACACGCCGCCGTAGGGGGGATCCCGCATTTCTCCCAATTCGCATTTCGTCAACCCGAAACCTTTAAAAGACCCCCCCCCCTTCCTTTCCCCTTCGGCTCCCATGAAACGGACCCTCCTCCCTCCACCACAAGGACCCTTATTTAACTAAGGCGAGAGAGAAGGGGTGGAGGAGTTGAAAGACGGAGCAAGGAGTCCCGATCCCCAATCTCATATTCCAGCCAACCTCTCCTCCTCCCCAACCCACCATCCTACCTTTCCTAGTTCCCCGACTCGAGGGCTAAGGTAATACTCTTTATTCCTACCTCTCCCTCTCTCTCTCTCGCTCTAACTCCCCCGTTAGCCATCCCGATTCAATTCCGACCTAAAACCCCCGTGAAACCCCCGGCACATCGGCTCCGCCTTTGCGCCACGCGATCAAAGTATTTCGAGGGCTTCACTCTCGCTCGACCTGTAGCCGGGTCGTGTTCCGCGTTCGATCTTTCGGTTGCTTTTCTTCACACGGCGGTGCCTCTCTTGCCCACGCCGTCCATATTAACTCGTTCGGAGGAAGGGGGTGGGACAGCTTTAGGGTCGTGTCAGGGGTTCCACCGCGGTCTTTACCCGCGTCGTCCCGTGATTCATCTCTTTCGGCGTCGTCCACGGAGGGGAGATTGCAAAGCAGGTCTGCTTATCGCCGCGTTTTCTGTTCTCAAGGCCTTCATACACGCATTTTGTTTTCGACGCCGGGTTCAACTCTCTGGAAAATTTTTCGGATGAGAGATCCAATTTCGGTTTCCATTTCAGTTAAACTCGAGCACCTCGGGCTCATTGTCTCTCGATTTATTTCTCATTTTCTCAAACGTAATGCTCGCAATTTCAATGGATGGCATCAGAACTGAGAAGTAATACTTTTTTGGGAATAAAACATTACCATCGTATAGTTTTGAATACACCTTTCTCCCAAACATTTATTTATTTTTCCTCGGAATTCTGAAAAACCGCCATTACGTGAGGCCTTTTCAAAGGCTTAAATCTGAATCTTCTGTCCTACTTTATCAATTCATGGAAATATCTGGCATCGTCATACTTCGAACATATTGCAGTTTCTTTCAAACTTTTATTCTTCGCCGGAACTCTTGAGATTTCTTTTATCCTAATGGGCAATACTAACCTACTTTAACTATTACTTCCACTAATACACTAGAACTTCTTGAAAGATCCATTCATTCTTTTTTTTCTCGCTGTATTGCGCTTTTCCATCCTCCCTTACGTAATTCCTAGTTCGCACACACTTGCAATTCTTTCATAATACTTATTCTTTGGAACGAAAAGCCGGGGAGTACTCTATATTATTCCATGATATCGCCAGAGAAAATCACCTAGCATCTGGCTCCAAAATCTCTTCCTTCTTTTTTTTTGGATATTTCGCCGCTTTGATTTACTGACTTATCTCTTTCGCATTCACGAATCTCGCTCCACAGGCGATTTTCAAAGTGACTTCTTTCAAGTCCACAGATGTAAGTCCACGTCGCATCATCACTTAAATGGGGATTTCCTCAGCGATTCATTTATTGTAAAGCAAGCGACGGAACTAATTTTGGGCATTATCGCTTCAGATATGTCTCCACGTTTGGCAAGATCGACCACCGTTATCATTGAAAGAAGACCTGGCCGAGGGAAAATTCGTAGGTTCCTTGATTGCCCATCGTTAAAAGTTTCCCTCCGTGGTATTAAGAGTTCTACTTTGTAATGCTCAACCCTTAGGCGGAGTTTTGAGAGTTTGATTTGGATGAAGCAATGGACAAAAAATCTGGGAAGGGTTCTCTCAATGAAACTGCATTTTAGACACCGTTGGTCAGATAAAGCGATCGAGTCTTTAATTAAACTCATACGGTGAAACTGCATTCGTTAAAAACCTTTACGGACTTTTTGTTCCCTTTTATTTGCTAATGGAATGAATACTTGGTATCGTTTCCCTTTGAAACGAAGCCGCGAAGCAGGAGAGATTAAAAGAAGAAAGGAATCGGTGTAGGGCCATTAGAAATCCTTTTGCACCGACATATCCCTCCTCTTGCACCACTACACTTTTCCCCTCCCCCTTTGTTCGCCTTTCTATAAACCTCCTTCCTTCCCTATGCCCATGGGCCTCACTTCACAGAGTGAGAGAGAAAGGGGGGGAGTATGTGTGTGTGAGGGTGTGTGAGAGAGAGAGAAATGGGGGGAGAGGAAGGGAAAGTCTGAAGGGGGCGGGAAGGGACTTGAGTAGACGCCGCCACCGCCGCAGGAGGAGAAGGGTGCGCAGCAACCAAGGAAATCCAAGGGGACCTTATGCTGCAGTAGCCTCCCGTCCGCTGCAGAACACAAAAGGTTTTCCCTACGAAAACTGACTCGGGTCTTCTCGCGCTCCTCTTGGGCTGGCAGCTTCTCTTTCTCCCTCCCAACTCTCTATCTATCTCTCTCTCTCTCTCTCGCTCGCTCTCCCGCTCTCCAGAGCCCATACGCCCGCCACCGCCATTTCCAGCCACCTCATCTCCATCTTTTGTTCTTTTTTATGCTCCCTCAGTTTTTTCACCCCTCTCCTCCTCGAAGAATTGCGAACCACACTTTTGTCTCCGCTCGTCGCCACACTCACTTCTTCTCGCCTCCTGCGAGATGTGAATTCGTCTTCAAGGGCCACTTGTCTTCTCCTTTTCGCGAGTGCCCTCAAAGTTTATTTTTCCTCGAATTAGTCTCTTGATAACGAGCATTCGAGACCGAGGGAACTGCGTGAAACGTTTTATTTTTTGTTATTTATTTTGATAATCGAAGTGGAAACGGGGTAAAAATACAGGGAAGTGGGAAATACGTTTCGGAAGAATTGTTCCCGCCGGGTGAAAGGCGTGAAATATTGAAATGGAATTATATAATTTTGTAAAATATCCACGGGTGGTTCCGTATTCAACTTCTCCATTTAGTTCGGTGTTTAAATAACTAATTTTCACATCCTGACGAACTCATTTCTGTTTATTCATCGTAGCACACATTTTTTGGGTGAAAATCTAATTAATAATATCCTGTTAAATGAATGCAATCGATTTTATTTTGGCAATTCGAAAGACCGAATGCATTAATTTTCAAAAGAGAACTGAGTAAAATAGGATTACTCAGATCAGGTAAATGGATCAGAAATTGGAACTTTTTCTATTGAATGTAATTCTTCGTGTGATTCGATAAATATTGTAGAAGAGATAAAAAAAATGCAAAATCCTACCAAATTTATTTGCTATTTACATGGAAATTGCATAAAACACTTAAGTGGGTATTTATCGCAACGATGAAAATAAAATCCAGCATATGACCACTAATTTAGCAATGATCTATTTAGCAAGGAATGCAGGAAATTCCTGTCTTAAGCTTCGTTCTAATGATTGATTGTGAACAATATTTAAGCTATTAGCAATTTCTTTGATTTTTTTCATTTTTCATTTGGTTTGGGTTCCTTGTTTCTAAAGCTTTATTGAAAGCTGCATGAAATAGTAGTAGTATTGTTGGGGAGGCGACCGACAGTTCAGGTCATTTGCGCCATTAGGGATGGATGGGAAAGGATGAAGGGTGGAGAGAAACCCGGCGTCGGCATTAGCCTGCTCTTAACGAAAGGCGCCAAGGGGTCCGCAGCTTAACGTCCCATCCGAAGGACGGCGTACTCACTCAAAGTGCCCTCCACAAAGTACCTCAACTACGGATCGAGATACCATTGAAAAATATTCGACGCCGCCGGAATTTGAACCCAGTAAATAAATTTAAAAATATATCTCTATATAAAAATACCCAATAAATATATCTGGGTCTGGGAAGCCAGTGCGATATCCACCGAACCATTTCGATCCTCATTAACTTTAGTTCAGTAATTATTTTTTTGAAAATGTTCCTTTATTTATCATCATACGGAAATTGTGCCTGGATGTGAACGAGTGTTTGTGTATGTGAGCAAATATATATTCCAATGGATGAATGAACTAATATTTGTGCATGTATGGCTGGTGCCATTGCATTCCCGGACATATGCTCCTGCGATAGCTTGTGGGTATTGTATGGAGGTATGTACGATACTAATGAAATTTTATTCAATGTGTGTTCATTGCAACTCGCGAAGAAAAGAAATTGTTTATAGGATGGAAAAAGATCGAAAAATAAGCGTTGTCTACCGGGGAAGTATAGTTCACAAAGCAATAAAATGAATGCGCCATGAATGTCGAAAGGCGTCAAGGGGTCCGCAGATTAACGTCCCATCCGAAGGACTCACTCAAAGTGCCCTCCACAAAGCACCTTAAAAGAAGGGATCGGGATACCACTGAAAAATATCTGTCGCCGCCGGGATTCGAACACGGGCCCTCTCGGTGGGAAGCACGTACGTTAGCCACCGCACCATCCCGATCCCAGCTGCATGAAAGAAGCCACTAATGTTCAATTCAAATTAAATCATATATCCACGTCAACTATAGTGCTTCTTAGAGGATTCGGGAGCAAAAACGCAAATATGATGTATTAGAAGAAAATTTGAAGTATATCAATATGTGAAACCAAAAATTCAATTTCAGATTGTGTATCAAACCTCAACTGTAAAGTATATAAAACCTAAAAAATAAAACGAAAACATTTTCTTAAATATATGTTTCTTTTCCCTTACGCAGTTTAAATTGAATACTAATTCATTTCAAGGATTGATTTGTGGCAAAAATAGAGCGAAACAAATAAAAAGGACGCATTGATTTTCCAAGTAATTTGAGTATTATTATAGTAATTCCCAATGCGGCAGTGCTATGTTTAGGAGATTTCAACAAGAGGTACTTTCAATATTAAAAACTATTACATAAATAACAAGACCAGTGCTGATGCTATCGTATCATCATTAAGGAGCTATGTGGTTTCAATTTCGGTAATTTTGAACGTCCGCATCTTCAAAAAGGTTCTGTGATTTTTCGGCAATTTGCAAATCAACCCTCGAGATAATACCACGACTTATAATTTGATTTATTAGCGGAATTAAAAATTATCGGGTAGAAAAACATATACCATACCTACGTTTATGAGCATTATAGAAAAGAAGCGGGAAAAAATATGGCAAGATGGTCAGGTTTTAGCCAGGAATGTTTCAGGTGTTCAATACTACAACCATAGTTATACCACATTTCGTTCGACATCGCGGGGTAGAAAAAGAAAAATATTGAAGATAACCAAGAAAGAGAGATGTGTTACCGGCAAAATAATAAATTTTCATGCAAAGACTTATTTGAAAATCCTGTGAAAAATTCTACATTATCATATGTACCTTAAGATAGTAGTCCCTTTAAATAAAACTGAGTTTAGATTTCAATATGCATGTTTAAAAATAAAAGATCTTTAAGACAACATAACCCCATGCTTTTGTTAAAATTTTACCCACATGAATTAAAATTTTCAGATTATCGTCTAAACTGAAAAACACCAAATTGTTTCTCCGTCAAACTTTTTATAGAACCTAAATGACTAGTGTTTAAAAAAAAATGTGACTATAAGGAAACATTCGCGCAAACAATTACTGTTGAAAGTGTTAGAAATGTAACCAGATTCTTAATTCCGAATATAACTCGTGGAAACGTCCCTTCACCGGGACAATCTTCTCGCGAGACCACGCCATTATCTAAAGTTTCAATTTTCTCCGTAACAAGACGCATCCCAGATATATCTCCGGCGCCAAACCCTTTAACGTTGCCCACATCGCCTCGCCTAACAATCGATTTTTCCTCCAAAATCCTCACGCCTATAACATGAACCCACCCTGCAATCAACATCTCTTGTGCTTCTGCTCCCACGGTGTGTCCTTCTTCCATCTCTTCCCCCTCCACTCGGCACTCTCTCCCACTCCCCCACATCACCTCCGCCAATTCTCTCTCACCCACATACTTTCTAACCCTATTCCCCCGCACACCGACTCTCCACCCACCTCCTAACTCCCCCCTTCTTCCCGCACTTATCAACCGCCTCCTCCCAACACCAATCCCACTCCACCCCGTCCCATTACCCACTCGCTTTATCCAACCTCTCACCCCACCAACGTTCGTCTCTTCATCTACCCTAGTCCCATACTCTATCTCTACTTCCCTCCCTCCGGAAACTCCCTCTATTTCTCTGCCGCATGCTAGGTTAGACTCTCACCTCCTCCTCCCTCCCTCCTTCCTCCTTAGCCCTCCTCCACCAGCCTCCACTCCTCTTCCTTCCGCCGCCCTCCCAGTTCATTCGACGCCCAACCGTCCCTCCTCTCCAAGCCTCAGCGCTTTCGTTACGCCTGCCGCCCACGACTCTTAACCCCTGCCTCCTATCTCCACCCTCTCTTCCTCCCGCTTCCACCTACATCCCATGCTGCTGCTTGCTACTCAAACCGCTCTCCTCCAGCTCTCCCTCCACGGCTATCTCTTAAATTTTGTTCCCTCTCTCATCTCTGCTGCTTTCCTTGCACCCCTCCTGCCACTTTTCCTCTCCAACCTCCATTTCCTTTCTCACCCCACTAGGGCAAGAGCCCCGAAACCTCTTCGGCGCCCCTCGCCATCCCCCTCTTATTGAGGCAAACGCTCTCTCCATCGCTACACCATCCAACGTTAAGCATTCTCAATCCCCCATTTACTTCACCTCCCCCAAAATCACTAAATATATATATATATATAACTTTTGGGCGGCACAATAGAACACAGAATAAAACAGATAACACGTAAAAGGACACACTGTAGATGATTTGAGCTTTCGGCCTACTCCGAGGCCTTCTTCAGGTCAGACTGAAGACTAAGGCCTCGGAGTGGGCCGAAAGCTCAAATCATCTACAGTGTGAGTGTCCTTTTACGTGTTATCTGTTTTATTATGTGTTCTATTGTGCCGTCCAAAAGTTATATTGCTCTCGTGAGTACTCCCGCATCATCGATATATATATATATATATATATATATATATATATATATATATATATATATATGTATATATATAAATGTTTCCTGATAATTATTTGTATCACTGGTACACTTGACGAAAAATTTCTACGCATCGTTCTTTATTATTTTTTTCCTCTTTCAAATGTATGATTTTTAAAAGCCCTTGTTTCTCGTTCTCCCTTCCTCTTGGAAAGTGTTTTGCGTTTGAAATTTAGTGGGGAAATAGGGTCAAGCGATAGGTATTCATTATCATATTCAGTGTATCAAATTTTGGGATGTAGAAGATGTTTTCCTTTGCTTTTATGCAAACGTTGATATAAGTTCACCAACAAATTTCATAAGGGTCGTAAAATTCTCACCGAATCCAATCAAAATATTATTTCTCTTTATCCCTACAGCCATCCAAGCCAAGTCCACAAAAATTCATAGAAAGATTATTGATAGCTCAAAGATTCTTGAATAAGGAATTATTGTTACTGAGGCTTACAGAATCTTGGTGTATGACAATCATTCCATTTGTAAAATAAGTACTCCATGCTTTGCGCTCTCCACTCCATTCTTCTTATTCCTCATTATAAAACTTCCTTCTCTGCTTCCCTGCTCATAGCGTTCGGCAAAACTTGTTGTAATCTCTAATCTAGAAACCACTCATTTCGTTTCTTTTTAAATTTTATTTCCTCTCCTCCCCAACATTTTAAAGATTCTTCATCTGGGCCGTCTCGACCTTTCGATCATGAATGCCCTCTCTCGCTCCCTTCACAGGCTACCCCTTCTTTTCCACCTACCTTTCTTTTTCCACCCCACTCGTTCTCTCCCGTTCTGCCAGCATCTTTCGGCTCATTTCACACGTATTTCTCATCTCCTTGCTCGAGTACTCCGGAGAAAAATAATAATACCAATATAAAATGAATATAGTAATTATTCAACGATGAACGAGTTTTTTTTTTTGCTTTCCCAGGGTCATGTTCTGACGCCCTTCAGGCATGCACTGTATATCCACGGAGTATAAATTCTAATTCTCCTCAAATTGCTTTCATTATTTATCATTTCATGGCTCCCACGGGCTCCACATGCGATCAATTTTTGCTCCTTCGTCACACAATGTGGGCCCAACAATTCGGACTAATGACGCATTCCATTGTCCCTCATTATTTTCCTTTTTCCTCTCGGGAGAGGAAGACAAACTGAAGTATCCTTAATCATTGCTTTATGGTTTTTAAAATTTTTTATGATGACATCTACCCTCGGGCCTAAAATATGATAATTTTAACACGACACTGCCCCTTTTCTTGATCTATTATGAAGCAAAATAATTTGTGCAACCCCACTAGTTTTTTATTTCATTCTCAGTAATTTCGTTGGCTAATTTCATTACGTTTCTGAGTTCTTTCTGAATTTTCCATTAGGAGGAACGAATAAATCACCCTGTTTCAAACTTTAAATAAGGATTTAAAATGCATGAGAGTATGATTAAATATAAGAAGGTCGCTAAGTATGTTATTCCAACGTAATTGGTAAAAAAATTGCTTATTGAACCAGGTTTTGACTGGTCATATAGAGTCAATATCAAGGAAACTTAGAGGAATTAAACAATTAGGAGCTGATTTTACAAATCTTTTCCTGATCTTGCATGAAAATGAGTATACAGGTGTGTGTATAAAAAATACAATAGAATATTATATCGCGGTGATCTATTGGGTAGAGCGTTGGTCTATTGACCGGAGGGTCCCGGGTTCGATTCCCGGGCGAGGCACTCTGGGCACCTGCAGTTCCACCCAAGCTAGTTGATTTTTCGGGTACCAGATCTTCCTGGGAAACCATAATCGGCACAGGGAAAGGAACTGGCCCCCCTACCCTGATGTGTGAATATTCACACGCCGTTGGGCTTGGTACATGGGTGAGCTCTACTATCACCTACTAAACCGACCATCGGGTTGATTACTGTGTTTACGTGTATGTATACAAAGTTAGTATACAAATGCAGTATACAATGTAGTATATACAAATATACAGTTATACAGTTATGTTTACAAATGTAGTGTACAAAGTTAATCCTACAAGTATTTTCCACAAGGTTAGTGGTTTTCCTCCAAAATTACTTTTACGGTGAAAATGTATTTCAGTACATATTTTTGATATCTGATGGAAGAAATTGCAGTGAATATAATTTCCATTATGTTAGACAATTACATATTATTCCATTCATGAAGTAACCCTGTCACAAAAGTCGAAAATAATAAATATCTCATTCGTGATAAACGATAAACTTAACTCATTTCGTTTCGAATTAGAAGAACATTTTATTTCCCTTCTTTTTCTATTGGGGAGTAGAATTGGCAACGGGTGTGAAAATGTTTTTGCACACATTTCCGTCCAATGGTTTATCAACTCGATAAATTGCATTACGGACGTGATGCCTTTTTTTATCGCCCGAAGGCAGAGAAAGTCTTTCAAGAAAAACTTCTTGAAAGACCCTTCTTCGCCCCGTCGAAATTTTTTCCCATCGTTAGTCTCTGGACTCAATGCGACTCTCTTTGGATCCGCAAAAAAATTGTCTTCGATCTCGACATGATATGGAAACGAACGGACTAGAGAGGGGAGGGTGTGTTTTCTGGGCACGCCGCCGCCTGGGAGGGCAGCGGCCAAACACCAGCACCCAGCAGCTTCAGTCCTCGGGACATCACCCCCACCACTGCCTTCCAATCTCCATCCCTCTCATTCTCTTTCTGCCTCTTCGAGAACCTCTCTCAGTTCTACCCCGCCGTACCGTCTCTCTACTCCCCCTACCCTCCCACCCCCTCACCCTGACCGCCCACCGCAACGCCTCCGACCATCCAACCTCCTTCCCTCTCGTCCCTCCACATCACCCCTTTCACTCGAGCCCTAATTGAATCGATGCTGAAACGGATGACTGTCCGGCTCGCTGCTTTTACGTTGAGTGAGTGACGATTTCGACTCCGCGTTTTACGATCCACACCCATCACTCGACACGCCCTCCCGCCCCTCCCAAACATTCTTTTGCTCCGAGCCAGAGGTCCCCTCTCTTCCCGCCCGCCATCCCCACCCTCCCTACTCCGCCCCAGTCAACACAACCCTCCGCCCCACACCGCCGCTACCCCGTTCCGCCCAGCCACCAAACTCCGCGTCCTACTCCCCGCCCCGCCCCTCGGGCCGAACACACGACCGGTCTAATCTCTCACCCACACCCTCAAAACCCTTGTCTCTTTCCCTCTCCCCCCATCCCACACGATCCAACCCTTTTTCCCACACATACATCAAACCCTCCCCCACGTGCCGGCCTTCCCCTGCAGCCCTCCACCCCTTTTAGCCTTTTATCCTTTCTACGCGGAACCACCTTCCAACTTCAATTCAACCTCCGCCGCCCTGTGTGTACCCCCCTTCGTCGGCTATTTTCCCCATTACAAATCTCCGACTTTCCACCGTTCTTCATCGCTCCCTTATTCTCCAGTTGGCTTCCTCCTTCTCCCCGCTGCTCACCACTTCAACCTTCTTCCTTCACCGCCTTTTGTCTCGCTGCCTCGCCTCCATACTCGGATTACTCCTCCGTCCTTGTTCTCCATCGTATTCTCCCGTATCACCCAACAGTTTTACACCGCTCATTGCACTTTATTTTCTTGTTCCTTTTCCCACGTTCCAGCGATCCCACTCATTTCCTTTTTTAATATTCCCCCTACCATCAGCTGAATGGTCATTCCGTTTTTCTATCCCATTAGCGTTCCTTTTTCCCCATCATTCATCTTTTTTCGTTCACCCCATCTTTGTTATCCTCACTGCCGCTTTTCTTGCACTCAATTAAAATATTTGAGGAAAATAAGTAGAGAGCTAACTTTTTTAATTCTTTTAACTTTCCGGTCGCCTGATGATGACCTGTCCCTGGAATCCCGATTAGCCATTTCGGCTTATGATCAGGTTCTCCTGGGACCGGACCACCATGAGTTACGCCCAGACTAGGCCAGAGGTGAGATTCAAACTCGTGACCTTGGTGTAAATGGGTGAACGCATTACAGGCATCACCAGGATCGCTCCTAATGCCACTTTTAATGATGTGATAATACTCTCAAATTTACTTATGGTCGTATAAATAAATGCATTTCTCGCAGAAGATTTCGTTGGCAAATTGCCTATTCATTGCATTTCATGTGGTGTTATCAGTCGGCATGCGTCCATGATATTACAGCTAAAATTTTTGCTGGCTCCATTTGCATGGCGCAATATTTCAATTCAACGAGCTGGGTCAAGTCCATTTCACCAGAAGTATTAATCATGATATTCATAACGATGACTTTGCACGCGATTATGATTTTCACTTGTGTGTATATATATATATATATATATATATATATATATATATATATATATATATATATATATATATATATATATATACGATAATAATATCGATAAGTGGAAGGTCCGGTGTTCAAATCCCGGTTAAGGAAATATTTTTACATTCGTGATCTGCTCAAAAAACCACCTTCCCCACATGTCCTGTGTTCGCCTTTTATGTGTTTTCCTATCCCCTTTCCTTATACCTATTTCTATGTTTGAATGAATATTTGTGCGCCGTATGGCGGGCTTCGTATTTGAATATATATATATATATATATACGAATGTATGTATGTATATATATATATTTATTTATTTATAATGAACGTTTATCACGTATGTACTTAAAATGTGAGAAAAAATAAATTAACTTGACCAACACTATATTAATAGCTTTGCTCATAATCTTCTCAAAAAATCTCTTGTTATTTCTCATGATTCAGGATTAATTTGTTAATCTTTTCAAAAAACCAAATATGACTCTATACTGAAAAATTGAATCAACTAATCTCCAAAAAAATTATCAGGAAGATTATTTTTTCAATGGGATATATTATATATATATATATATATATATATATATATATATATATATATATATATATATATATATATATGTAATATTTATTATCTTAGTGTTTGTGTATACATATATACAGTACAGTTCGTAATGAATCATGCCCTTCAGGTTAAATTGTAGTGCCATCACTTGGAATTACGCTTCAAACATCATTTCGCTTTCCTTTTCAGATCCTATTTGAAGATTATATTAAACGCGCGACAAACACTCAGCAGAATACCTCACTCAAGAGCAAACACTACAAAGACCTTGATTATACAATCTGTCCCCTTAATCATTCATCGAAGACTTTCATTTTTTCAAATGGACCGACCCCTGAAAGTAATTATCTAGTGGTTCAAATTCCGGTACTACGAAGTGAAAAGTAGGATGTTTTCCGGTAAATACAATTTTTCTGGTATTTATAAGCTTGAACTTATTTCAAACCATGTTTTATGAATCGATAGGGGTATTTGTCATGTTATGTATTTGTTTAGTAAACAGATAAGTCGATAGTATTAGATATCTCTTAAACTCCTACAAGGCGCTTTTCTTCTATTGTCTTACATACAAAACATGAGTATCTACTTCGTATTAAACTCTCATTCATGTAAAATATTCAGGACACAAGTTCGTATAAAATTATTCTATACTATAATGAAGACAGTAGAGCAAATGCATAAAAAATAACGCTCTACGACAAGCTGCGGGGAATGACTAAAAATAAAATTTTCCTGAGTACTTGCCTGTGATTTTTCGATTACGTCCAGAATTTTGGTTGTTGTTCTCATCTCATTTTTAGGGTTTTTTCATCCTAAAAAAAAGGATGCGTCTCGGCTTTTTACTCTTGACCTCTCGGACAACCCAGACTTTTTACCCTATGCCACTCCTTCGAATTACCTCCCTTTGCACTCGCCCTCTTTATTCCCTTAATTAATCTACTTTCCCCATTCGCTCCCCCATAACCTCGCCTCCCCGACCCTCCTTCTCCTTTCTCTTTCTTTCCTCCGTCCGCCTCTTTCCATGCCCGCTCCCATTCGTCGTCGCCCGTCCCCTGTCGCCCTCATCCCATTCTTCCGCCCAAATGCCCTGTCATATCTTACCACTCCCGGACAATCTCGTAATGAGCTGTTGGGAGTCCTCTCTTGTGTTCGAATCAAGGTTTGTCGACCGCCCTATGCTCTCCAGCCACCGAAATGAGAGCAATAAATTTTTTCCGAAATGGAAATTATATTCCCTGGAATTGAGGCAACCATAGGAGGGGATGGTCCCCATCTACTCTCTCCATTGTTTTCGTAACCAATCACTTGGCAGAGCAGGATTATTTTAGTACAATAGGAGGATGTTGGTTTAAAAATACCTACCCACTATTAGAGCATGAAGTATTGTTACGTGCATATTTTTTATTATTAAAAAGTATACATTCTCAAATATCACATAACTATTACTCGCCAGTGGCCAGTTACTCTATTAATACTCTGAGCATTCATAAGCTGAAACACACCCAAAAAGCAGTACCTTTCTAAAGTCATTCATGACATTACAAACTAGTTCAATAGGTATTATATAAAAATCTTATTGCTATTCTGGTGGATTCTTTCACTAAAATTGTAATTTTTATATGATTAGACGTCGGGATGACAAAATGGGATACAGAAAGTGACAGGAGTACGAAAAGTTATAATATGTAAACATGAAACAGCTGAAGAGAGGTATTTAATTCTTTAAATTGGTTTTCCGCATTCTCTTCAAGCGTAAAAGTCTTAGATAAAACTGACCATCCTTTAACAGCTGCACCATTTAATGATGTCCCCTTCTTAGAGGAAATATTACTTCGATTTTTTTAGTTTCATTATCTACAAAAAACCCGAAATGAAACTTTAATTCATAGTATCTCTGTCTGTCTGCTTTAAATGGGCATGCAACGCGCGTTCGGTTTTCAGAACCTATTCTTCTGATCTTTACTGGGAAAGAGTTTATCTTTCACCATCAAATGCTTTACTGAAGTAATAACCATTTATTTTACTGACGGGTATAATACGCTTACTAGTAGTATTGTGTCATTTTAATACAAAAATGCATTTTTAATTTCTTCCGCAAACTTTTTTTTGAAACCTCTCGTATTTCAATTTTATGTTCATAATGAATTTTGAATTTCATCCGATTATCTTTCCTAATTATTTTAAAGACTGCAGAAGCATTGACATAGGCTCTTGTACTGAAAGCCACAGAGTTGCATAAATTTAATGCCAGTATTTGAAATCGAATCAGTTCTTAATATATAAAAACAAACCAAATAAATAATTCAATAAATTACGACAGTTTATTATATATTTATTATGCTGAAACTACAGTTCTCAATTTAACGGTATTTATGAGAAGCAGTATTGAAGAAGGATAAAATCAAACACTTTAAGGAGGTTACCTTACGCATTGGTTCAGATGTAATGATTGGTATATTGGTACTTAACGATATAATTAATTCATAGCTCCTTCAAAAGGTCACTTCCAGTCATTATAAAAATACCTTGATTTACCATTCACATAATCAAATACGCGTATTGTAGAGTATAATTATGTTTGCATAACTCACCTGATATTTGTGACATAAATTACTGGCATACGCTCAAAACATCATTCGATAAATTATAATTTCAAATGAATTCTCTGTAAAACATGTATTTAATGGATAAGTTTTTTATCTTTCCTTGTCAATGACAACACAGTAATACTTATTTCAATTTACAAGCCATACCGTCAAGATATTACTATTCGACAATTATCCTGAAAATTTAAATCATGTTTAATTGAACGCAGGGAAATAACCTAGCAAATAAGAGACAGACTGTCGATGAAAGTTATACCCCTGATATTAGATCCGATGGAACTATCCGTTGGATAATTCTTCTCTCTTTCTATTTTATTTCTAGCATTTTTCTCGTTCTCCCGAGCAATAACTCTTTAAGCACTTACCGATTAAAATGTGAGGAAACAGAATTGTCCACCTCCGGCTTATTGGGCTAATTCTTTAGGCAATCTTAGATAATGCATTTTGAGTTACATTATCATTTTAAGTCATGATGCTGTTACTTTCATAGAAAATGGAATATTCTTCCTCCGCATATTGAACGGGAGATATGTGTTGTGCACTTACAGCTTTTCGTGTCGAAAATTTGTTTTAATAAACGATGCTGGTATTCGAGAGCACAACATACGTATTAATCCACACGCTGAGTGCCCGAATAAAAACCATACCTCTCACAAAACCGGGCAACAATTAACCGTACGAAGCAAAATTTTAGAATGAATGGATAGCTGGTAGTAATCTTAATTACGAATCCCCCCGATGAAAAAATACATTATATCCCAAATCTTTTGCATATTGCAACGCTTTAATTAACTCAAATGGGCTTTAAAACGCAATGCAGTTTTTCTCTTGCCAATCAATTACGTATTAGTTTCCAGCGTGCGAATTGATTGCGATAATGTCGGGATCAAGGAAAAAATACATTTTGTGGGGTGGGAGGGGGGGTTTATGTGGAGAGGGAGGAAGTTTCATCATCAAAGGACGTTCGGCCGGTGGGGTTATTGATCACTATATAAGTGGGGAAGGGTGCGAATGAAGACAAAGTTTCCTCCTCTCTTTCTTCTCTCCCTCGGCAGTCGTGTTTGCTCACACCCACCAACCTTTCGCATCCACCCCATATCCCCCCGCTCATTCAAAACTCTCTCTCTTGACTACCATTAACCCTGCACTTGGCCTCCCGTGCGCAGACACAACTGCCGCATGTCCCCTTTACTCTCTTACCCCACCGATACTACCCTTCATCAACCTTTATTACAAGCCCATCCCATTTCCTGAGTGGGAATCCTCACCCTATCTTCCTTCCCTCCCACCCTCGCTCTTTTTCTCCCTCCGGCCCACCTTACTCCATCTCCCGCGTGCTTTTCCCTATGTCCGACTCCTGTTTACCAATGCCTTTCCACCACCCCCGTCTCACTCACAACGCACTCATTCCTTTTTTTTACCCCAATAGGTTATACTCCTCAGTTCCTTTATTATTACTCCGACCACTTTTCCTTCCTCCATCCCTACTCCCTCTCTCCGTAACAATCTGACCTCCGCTCCAACCCCCCCCCCCAGCGCCGCCGGCTTTTCATTTTTTTTGTGCACACTTCCCAACGACAAGCCTTCCTTCGTATCACGAACGCGCATTTATAACATGCGGACAATGCGACGGAGCACGAATTGCAGGAATAAAACCGGGGTAGGGCGGTTCGATAGGGAATTGGAGGGGGAAAAGAAACAGAGAGAGAGAAAGGGAGAGACGGTGAGGAGAATGAGAAGCGATGGAGCGAGCAAGCGAGAGAGAGAGAGAAAGGGGACGGGTAGGTTAGTGGAGACGGAGAATGGTTGGTGAATGGAGAAAGACAGAGAGAGAGAGAGAGAGAGAGAGAGAGAGAGGGACAAGAGAAGAAAATATATATGTATAGAAAGTGAGAGAGAGAGCGGGGCTTTAATTTGTAATTTACTCGTGAACCGCGTGGGCAAAAGGGGCGAGGTGGGTTGCTTTACGAGATACGGAGAAGAAAGAAGGAACTTAGAATGAAAATGGAGGTTTGAGGAACAAAGGGTGAAACGGGTTTGGGGTGGGGGGATGGAGGCTTGGGGGTGCGGGAGGCATGTCGGGAATGAGGTGGGAACGGGGAGGGGAGCGAGGAGGGCGAAAGAAGGATTGGGAGGAGTGGGGAGGAGAGAGTGAGAGAGAGGGAGAGGGGGGGAGGGAGACGTGTACGTTGTGATAATGCAAACCGGCGGGGAGGCGACTCTGGGGAGTGCGGGAGGAGGATAGATGGGCAAACGGTAAACCCGGTTTTTTTGTGGCTTGTTTTTGATGGCGCCTACGGCGGGAGTGGATGGGACGAAGAGAATTGGGTGTGTATGTATATGTTTTTGTATATATATATTTAAATATATAAATATATATAAATAACTTTTGGACGGCACAACCATATATATATATATATATATATATATATATATATATATATATATATATATATATATATATATATATATATATACAAACTTGAAAATCCCGCCATACGGCGCACAAATATTCATTCAAACGTAGAAATAGGTATAAGGAAAGGGGATAGGAAAACACATAAAAGGCGAACACAGGACATGTGGGGAAGGCGATTGTTGAGCAGATCACGAAAGTAAAAATATTTCCTTATCCGAGATATATATATATATATATATATATATATATATATATATATATATATATATATATATATATATATATATATATTATATTATATATATATATATATAATATATATATATATATATCTGCACACACATATTATATATATATATCACACACACACATATATTATATATATATCTGCATATATATATAACACAGTAATCAACCCGAAGGTCGGTTTAGTAGGTGATGGTAGAGCTCACCCATATACCAAGCCCGACGGCGTGTGAATATTCACACATCAGGGTAGGGGGGCCAGTTCCTTTCCCTGTGCCGGTTATGGTTTCCCAGAAAGATTTGGTACCCGAAAAATCAACTAGCTTGGGTGGAGCTGCAGTTGGCCAAAGTGCCTTGCCCGGGAATCGAACCCGGGACCCTCCGGTCAGTAGCCCAACGCTCTACCCACTAGACCACCGCGACCCGCATATTGGCGGTGATGGAGATATATATACACACACATGGGATATATATACACACACACATATATGTATATATATGTGTGTGTGTGTGCGTGCGCGCATATCTGTATCTATGTGTGTTTGTATAAATATATTTATTTGTTTGTCTACATAAATGTATAATCTAAGGAAGGAACGAGTCCCCTGAGCGGGAGAGCTGCCGGGATTGGATCGGCGATGCGAGTTGGATATCGAGACGGGGGCGGGAAGAGAGAGGGAGATTTTGATGTTGCAGCAGGGAGTCGAGAGGAGTCGGCAGGGAGGTCTTTTGGTTGGTCGCTTTGGTTTAGGGAAGAGCCGAGGAGGTGAGTGGAGTGAGGGAGCGATTGAGAGAAGGGCGGAGAGTGAAGGAAAAAAAGAGGGAAATGAGATGGCAAATGGCGCAAGGCAGCTGCAAGTGAAAGAGACACAAGCGAGGGCGGGGGTTTTGGAGGGGGAGGGGCCAGGGTGGTAGAGGGAGTGTGAGTGGGTGTGCTCGTGAACGAGTGGGGGCGTGGGATTGCCGCAAGGATACGGTCGAATAAACTCGGAGTATGAGAAATTAATTATGCGAGATTACGTCCTTTCCGCAATCCCAAATTACGCAACATGCTATTATTCGGCAAAACATTCTAAATGACTTCTCCCTCCGCCTCCTCTCTTTCTTTTTTTTTATCTGCCTCACAGAGCGGCAATCAAACTCCATCATAGATGCGTAGTTATTATTCTCTCCCGTCTTTGATTGCCGTTTGACTTAAATTTGCCGGTGTAGAACGAATGCATTAGGGACAAAAATGTTTCTCCCTCATGAACAATTATTTTAGGGATGTGGCTCCACAAAATATCCACGTTGCATGAAGATATGAAAATACCTCTCAAAATGTTAATCAAAACTCTCGGCGCAAGTTGCTGCGCGACATTATCCGAAAGTATTCTTCGCATTTTAACTATTTCATCCGAAAACCTAGTGTATTTCGCAGGTGCTACCTTAAATGGTCGTTCTTTAAATTTTTAGTAGGCTCGTTGCTGTTTTGTATATTAACTAGCGCGTGACTTACTAATTTTTGCCATTTGAAATATGAAAAAGGTGGTTGGAAGAGTTTGCTGGAGCTTAGTGATACATTTGTTGGTAGTTTGTCCGCGGATTATTACATTTAAACGGAGACTTGGACATCTTAGTCCAATACTTTTTATACTAGATCGACAACACACGCATATTCATAAAACTTCCAATGCATATGTTTTGAAAAATATATATTATTGATAAAAAAAATTCTGGAAACTTATACAAGATTGCGGTTCAAATTCATTTTGATGAAGCCATCTGTGTCTATGTAAAATGTAACATGTAGTTTGTTTGTTAATTTTAATTTTTTTCGATTTTCAAAAATTTTTTATTCTTTCATGTAACGATACGTCACTTTTATTATTAGGGTTCAAATAGGTTTTGAAGAATAATCTGAAGTTCGAATTACCATTTATTTTCCATTACTATGCGGAATGCATTTATTTCAGTCGTCGAGGTTTAGATTACTCGGATCAAGTGAAGTTTACCTTCAAAAGTGTATAATTCGTTCAAACCTACTTCCGACGATGCAAATAAATCTCACTGCCTACTAAGCCTACTCTGACATTCGTCTTCGATAAACCTCACGGCCTGAAGAGGATGGCTTCCTACCTAGCGACCCTGATTTCTTTAAATTGACTCGATCTCTTGGCCTTAATTCAATAAAATCAAAAAGACCTCGCAAATACTAAAAAGGATTTATTGCTCTCCCGGGGAATAGTGAAGTCGGAGTCGCTTAGCGGAGTCGTGCGAAGGCATAAAATGGGTTCCTAGTAGGTGAGGGCGGCGGGAGGGGGACGTGGGTGGTGGAAGTGCGGGGCTTGGCTCCTGGCGGCTGGGGCCGAATCCATTTCGTCGAGCGCTCAATGCAACGACGGGAACAGTTGCAGCAGGCTTTACTGCCTCCGAGCTCAGATGAGACCGTCCCCCGCAACCCCCTCTCCTCGTCGCGCCCACCGAGACCTCTTCGCTGTATGCCGCCGTCCGAGGAAAAGGTGACCTCTCAGTCGGTCTGTCGGGGGTGCTTAAACGTCACGGGCTTCATGCCAGCTCTACGAGCCTAAAGGTCTGCCTGTGACTCGAAGCGAATGGGAGTGAGAGAGCCCTTCCCTGCGCGCTTCAATTCGTATCCATTCTCGCCACACGCAAGACTTCGCGCTTGTTCAGGATGCTCGCGAGGGCCCCGGACGTATTTCCTGCCATGAACGTCCGTGAATGATCATAGGAAAGGGTGGTGACAACGCGCAGGAGACCTAAATTGAAGCATTGTGAAAATGCACTGCACAGTTTATCATTGGAAAGTTCCATTGGGTCGAAACCATATATCCATAACGTTCACAAAAATGTTAATCATTAAAATTAGGTATCAAGCATGACGAAATATCTCATAGCGTTTTAAATTCCACTTTATGATAAAAATGAGTAGATAATACTTCTTATGGCTTAATTATCAAGAATGCTGCTATTAAAAAAAATAATATTTCATGATGCAATTCACTTACAAAGAAAAGTCGTATTCCTATGTTGGTGGTAACTACTACATTTACAAAATACTCCGACAGGTAACTGGGTTTCCTTGGAAGACGGAGGAAACCATTATGTTCCCAAATTATACGTCCAAGGTTCGACCACTGAGATTTAATAAAAGAAATGGTCACCGTCAATAAGTGATAAAGTACACATTCTTCCCACGCACGACACGTAATCCTAACAAAATCGAACCTAAGCAATATATCCCGTATATATTTACTTAAAGTCATAAGATCAGTAATTTAGTCAATTATTACACGATAAATAATATATATATATATATATATATATATATAAATCCATCTATGAACTAATATTTTGCATATATTTAAAGCAGAGCAACTAGCACCCACCGCCTTACACCCTTGTGGCGGGTGGCAGGGCAGTGTGTGGACACGTATTCTTGCCAGTATATTAAACCAGATCGCTCATGACTTAGATTCTTCGAGTCTCATTAGTAATATTATATACCAACCAGCGTATGACTATCCTGCTCTTATCAACACGAACTCCTTGAGAGGCTATTAATAATACTTACGTAGAGTGAATTATCTTGAAGTTCTGACAGTTCAAAATCACCATAATCCTACAGTACTTGTGAAAACTATATTGCATTACGTTTTCCATAAGCTTCTTCCAATTTAAATCGTGGAATACAGGGTGCGTCCCAAAAGTAATGCAATTGAATTTCTCGCGCCGCCCCTATTGGTTGGAGTGGGATCAAAGCACTTGGAATGGGGGTTGCAAAACCGGTCTTAGTGATCAACAAGCTGTGAAAGTGGCAGGAATTCAATTAATGTAAACCTCTGCGCGCCGACCGTGTCACGAAAGATTAACCGAGCGGAACTTTCAAGTGAACTTTTGCAAAGTATTGAAAATGAATCTGATTATTTGGGCAACGTCATCGTGACGAAACCTGCGTTTTTCAATACGACCCAGAAACAAAACGCCAAAGCTCTGATTGGCATACCCACTAGTCCTCCAAGCCCATAAAAGGAAGAATAGTTCAGAAGTAAAAACAATGCTCATTGTCTTTTTCGATAGTAAAGGAGTGGTCTGTATGGAGTTGGTTCCTCAGTTAACACTGCCTACTACATGGATGTGCTGGAAATACTTCGAAAAAGGGTCATCAGGACGAGAAAAGACATGTCCGCTACCTGGCAACTCCATCACGACAACGAGCCTTGCCACAATGCGCTACGAGTTCTCGAGTTCCTGGCCAAGCACCAAGTGCCAACGCTTCCCCACCCCCCTACAGTCCTGATGTCGCCCTAGCAGAATTCTTTTTGTTCCCTCGGACTAAGGCAACTCTGATAGAAACGATAGAGATAGAGAGGTTCCTGGAGACGCCTTCCAGAGCTTGTACCGGTCATGGCTAAGTCGCTGGAAAAAAATGTGTAGAGGCCCAGTACTTTGAAGAATTATTTCAATGTTTATGCGAATGTGGTCACTACGACAATTACTTTTTTAAACTGTATAACTTTTGGAGCGCACCCTGTAAACCGAATCAAACTACATCATAACATTCGGCAGAATTTTTGAATCATTACAGCAGATAATGTGTTATTTCCAGGTAGGAATTCGGATGATGGTACATACAAATTATTGCATATCGTCAAAGAGCTTTGTGATATTTCTGCATAATGATAAAAGCTTGATAAAAATTCACGGAAGAAATAAGAAATATCTACGAATTTGACTTAGTGATTTCTGCAAATACAACCTGGGCTTCGATACATTGTCATCTTCAGGACATTGAGTGCCAAAGCCTTGGTCGTATTATAAAAATCATGAAGTGGAATTCTCAGAGATTTTCTTATTTCATCTCTATTGGATAAGTTCCACAAAAGAAATCCTGTAAACTGTTTCCTCCGTTGCGCAAAAACGTTTCTTTCTTCAGTCTCTCATGCACTGTTATCTTTCTCGGCGTCCACGATTCTTATTATTTTCTTCTCTTCTTCCCCGTTTGCCTGAGATTTTTCCTTTAGTCAGACTCTTCAACATAGCACTGCATCTAAAAAGCACGCAATATTTTTTTTCTGTCCTTTTGAAAAATCTACGACCAAAAATTCCTCCTCTTCTCAAAGAGGATAACAGTATTTTTTTCTTTCTTTTCTTATGTCGAGTATTTTCCTCGCAACTATACACTCAATATTCTCCATCGAATAAATATTCCCTTTTCTCAAACCACCACAATTCCGGATAAATTACAGAACAGAAACCAATGTTAAAGCTTCCCCGCATATTTTATTTAACTCAGTTTTCGGAGGCCCAGGTCATGAATACCCGTTTTTTTTTCATTTTTTTTTCAAATGTGCTTCTTCTAATATCCCTTATTAGATGTTTATGAAGATACAATCCAAAATATGCGATGTATTCCAGGCACTCCTATGCAAAACCTAGGGGGTTCAATTGAGTCACTTCATTGTGCTTCTTGAACAGTTTGAAGGGGCTACTTTAATTTCATTGAGATTTATCCCCGTCCCTTCACGTCCCAGATTTCTCCTTTAATGGCTTGAGAAAATTAATCTCCGATCTTTCGCTGAGTGGGTTAACCATACTTTTATCACACGACTATCTGACTTAATCATTTCTCCAGCTAATTTCATTCATTCCCTCTTGGCTTTTTCATTCCGTCTCTTTCCTGGGCGTATAACTTATAAAGCGTGGGTTGGATAACGTGCAACGTAGGTGTAATCTTTCACTCATTCTAGCCCATTTCTACAGCTTCTTCCGTTATTCTCATTGGATGAGTGTCCCATTCTTGTTTAGCGTTTTCGATCTAAACGTCCATTCCTATAATCTAACCTCATAATCCGTATTTATTTCAAAAAGCATTTCCACTCTAGTTTGTGAAACCTCCTGTGTTAAAATCAACAAATGCGAACAAAGATTTATTGGTTTGTGATATTTGCCTCTTTTTCAAAGTACTTATTTAACCAATGAGTCACGTATTCCAGTCCATTTCCAAAACGAAATGACTTTTGCCGAAGTGGTGTTCACCCCGTTCTCTATTCTTTTTTTAATTATTGATACTTAAACTGATGGCAAACAAAAAACGATCTCACTGTCTTCTAGTCTTTAGATATTCAATCCTCTAATTTATTCTCAAAAGTAGGGTCAATATTGCCTTAAGAAGTATTCCTTAAAAATGATAGGAACACGCACAAAATAACTCTCCATATGTTATAAAATTTGACTAATTTTGAAGACACTGTGTGTCTGTGTGTATATATATTTCTCTATTGTCTCTAATTATCAATCTTTTCGTTTATTGATTTTCCACGCTGGCCATTTCTATCTCATTTTGTGGAAATCTTGGAAAGAAACTGTTCTTAAATGGTTTCCATTCCATTCCAAATTCCAAATTTTAGGATTTCCCTCTTTTTCTACGATACTTCAAATCATATGTTCTCCAGTTTTCTGGTCACGTCACAACTGGGTCCAGAGTGAGTTAAACAAAACTGAATATAAACCTCCAGTAAATGGCCATTACCGTGAATTCACGTATTTGTAAGGCCACTCCAACTTGTAACAAAAAGAGAAACGTTGATTAAGTAAGTAATCAATGAATTCGAAAAAATAAAAAGTATTCAAAATTACATGGTCAATTAACATCGACCAGGTAAAAACTATGTAGTTCACCTTACTGTTGGATTATTATCATTTTGCAGTCTACCGCTTGGGTAAGTTTTCGATGAACAAAAAATTAACTCCTCTACATTTCTAAATATCACCCAGCATTTAAATAAACCCTTCTGTCATTTCGCGCACATTATACCTCCCTTAATTCTATTCAACATTTGTATCCTTATCCGCTCTTTTCCTCTTTTTTCTAACTTTCTCAACTTTATTACAATCTTCAGCATGTCATTGCCAATCAAAATGCCTTGCATCAATCTTCCTATTTCCCTCCTGATTTCTCCCAAAAATCCCATCTTCTCTAAAACTTTCTCTAGAACCAAATTGCGTGCTTTCCTTCACGTCCATTTAACCTTTTCCATCCTTCTCCACACCCACAATTTTAAAGCCTCCAAGCGTCACCTAATCATTCTACTTCAATGACTAAGTTCCCGCACCGTACTAAACCACTTTCCGTATCAAAGATTATACTAATCTTTTCTCAACATACTCAATCAGTGTCTCATTCATTATTTTTCTCCTGGTTGAAAGCTTTTTTGCCTAAAGTATTTCTTTTTTTATGCCCCTATTACTTTGTCCATCTTTGTACAAAGCAAATCCAAGATAATTAAACTATTAAGTGTACCTAGTCGAGTTTTTAATTAAAATTTTAAAAAAATTTAATTTCAAATTAGCCTTCCTCATTTTTCAAAACCCCATCACCTTTGTTTTGTTTGCATTTATTCTCATATAATATCTTTTACTCTGTTTTTTAACAAGTTCAGCGATGATCGTAATCACTTGGCTTAATGGCTGCCCCCTGCCTTATCTGCGAACCTAACTGATTTTATGAATTTACGACCGATTTCTTCTCCTATCGCCAGTTATTCCCATACATTTTTTGCATTTTTTCTCCGCGTATGCACTGGAAAGCACGGGTTTTACCCCTTCCTTACTCCCATGTACTACACATCCTGACACTCCATCCGCTACACGCAGATGACCAGTCTGAGACACATACATGTTGAGCATACATTACTTATCGTTCCACTTAACCATTCTCTGTGCTATATCCATTTATTTAACTCAATTCTCTCTAGCTCAAATTTCACGAAATAAAACAATTACATACTAGTTGTACTCTATTTTCCTCTCCACTAGTGATCTCATATTCTTAATTGCATCGCGTGCTTCTCCCTCTTGCCCGTGGACTGCATTTGGACTACATGCATTATCACTCGAAAAGGCTTTGTGCTTTCAGATGACCCCTAGTGCTGTATGGAGGAGGGTAGGTATAATTTCTCCAAGTAGGGTAACTAATGATAGATAAGGCGAAGAATAGAAGCCATACCAATTGCAAGTTTGTGCATCTGTTTTTCGATAGCACGGCCGTAAAAATCGTCTCGTTCCAGTGG